>JAZAYU010000576.1:48955-244087 GCA_038501625.1 Corbicula japonica | reverse complement strand
CAGTTAAGTTGTGGTTACATGGTTACATTGGTTACACTGGTTACAAGGTGAAAAAAACTCAAGTCGAATTATTTTGGGCTAGTTTCACTGGTTACATAGTGGTTACATGCGGTTACACGTGGTTACAAAGGTATCTTAAAGAATATTTTATAAGATTATTTTCACACTTACGTTGCGGTTACATGGTTACAATGGTTACACTGGTTACAAGATGAAAAAAATCAAGGCGAATTATTTTGTGCTAGTTTCACTGGTTACATTGTGGTTACATGCGGTTACACGTGGTTACAAAGGTATCTTAAAGAATATTTTATAAGATTATTTTCTCAGTTAAGTTGCGGTTACATGGTTACAATGGTTACACTGGTTACAAGGTTGAAAAAAATCAAGGCGAATGATTTTATGCTGGTTTCACTGGTTACATAGTGGTTACATGCAGTTACACATGGTTACAAAGGTATCTTAACGAATATTTGATAAGATTTTTCTCTCAGTAAAGTTGCGGTTACATGGTTACAATGGTTACACTGGTTACAAGATGAAAAAAATCAAGGCGAATTATTTTAGGCTAGTTTCACTGGTTACATAGTGGTTACATGCGGTTACACGTGGTTACAAAGGTATCTTAAAGAATATTTAATGAGAATATTTTCACAGTTAGGTTGTGGTTAAATGGTTACAATGGTTACACTGGTTACAAGGTGAAAAAAATTAGGCGAATTATTTTGGGCTAGTTTCACTGGTTACATAGTGGTTACATGCGGTAACACGTGGTTACAAACGTATCTTAAAGAATATTTTATAAGATTATTTTCTCAGTTAAGTTGCGGTTACATGGTTACAATGGTTACACTGGTTACAAGATAAACAAAAATCAAGGCGAATAATTTTAGGCTAGTTTCACTGGTTACATAGTGGTTACATGCGGTTACACGTGGTTACAAAGGTATCTTAAAGAAAATTTTATAAGATTATTTTCACAGTTAAGTCGAGGTTACATGGTTACAATGGTTACAAGGTGAAAACAAATCAAGGCGAATTATTTTGGGCTAGTTTCACTGGTTACATAGTGGTTACATGCGGTTACACGTGGTTACAATGGTATCTTAAAGAATATTTTATAAGATTATTTTCTTAGTTAAGTTGCGGTTACATGGTTACAATGGTTACACTGGTTACAAGGTTGAAAAAAAAAATCAAGGCGAATTATTTTGGGCTAGTTTCACTGGTTACTAGGTGAAAAAAATCAAGGCGAATTATTTTGGGCTATTTTCACTGGTTACATACTGGTTACATGCGGTTACATGTGGTTACAAACGTATCGTAAAGAATATTTAATGAGATTATTTTCACAGTTAAATTGTGGTTACATGGTTACAATGGTTACACTGGTTACAAGGTGAAAAAAAATTAGGCGATTGATTTTGGGCTAGTTTCACTGGTTACATAGTGGTTACATTCGGTTACACGTGGTTACAAAGGTATCTTAAAGAATATTTAATGAGATTATTTTCAAAGTTAAATTGTGGTTACATGGTTACAATGGTTACACTGGTTACAAGGTGAAAAAAAAATTAGGCGAATTATTTTGGGCTAGTTTCACTGGTTACATATTGGTTACATGCGGTTACATGTGGTTACAAACGTATCTTAAAGAATATTTAATGAGATTATTTTCACAGCTAAATTGTGGTTACATGGTTACAATGGTTACACCGGTAACAAGATGAAAAAAATCAAGGCGAATTATTTTAGGCTAGTTTCACCGGTTACATAATGGTTACATGTGGTTACACGTGGTTACAAAGGTATCTTAAAGAATATTTTATAAGATTATTTTCACAGTTAAGTTGCGGTTACATGGTTACAATGGTTACACTGGTTACAAGATGAAAAAAAATCAAGGCGAATAATTTTAGGCTAGTTTCACTGGTTAAATAGTGGTTACATGCGGTTACACGTGGTTACAAAGGTATCTTAAAGAATATTTTATAAGATTATTTTCACAGTTAAGTTGCGGTTACATGGTTACAATGGTTACATTGGTTACAAGGTGAAACAAAAATTTAGGCGAATTATTTTGGGCTAGTTTCACTGGTTAAATAGTGGTTACATGCGGTTACACGTGGTTACAAAGGTATCTTAAAGAATATTTTATAAGATTATTTTCACGGTTAAGTTGCGGTTACATGGTTACAATGGTTACACTGGTTACAAGGTGAAAAAAATCAAGGCGAAATATTTTGGGATAGTTTCACTGGTTACATAGTGTTTACAGGCTGTTACACGTGGTTACAAAGGTATCTTAAAGGCTATTTTATAAGATTATTTTCACCGTTAAGTTGTGGTTACATGGTTACAATGGTCCATCTCTTTATAGCAGTTCATACAATAAAAATAAATCTGAGCGGGCGACTCAAGTTGGGCAGTCCATTGGCAGTGTGCGCAATCTGCTCGTAACCGGACGATACATGGTTTAGTTTCAGATATAGCGGTGTGCGCATGAAGTTGTTTTCAAGCGAATTCAAGTTCACAAACCTATACATGTATACCTCACCAAGAGAGATCGATTCAAGAAAATAGAATAATAGTTTAATAATGTGTTATGGTTCTCTTTTGATTTTGTCTTGGAGTAGACTTTTACACCAGTTTTGATATTCCTGGCTAGTAAGATCATTCCTGGGTCAATAGAGACCTGTTACATTTTGTACGCTAACGACATCTAATTTGCATTTAAAGTAGTGCTAATTGTCAGAATATGCTAGTAGTTAAATTCTTTTCATTGCTTGTAATTTGACAATATTTATTTATTAGATCGAGCAAAGACAGTCCTTTAATTGCCCTGTCAACAGTAACCGTAATTTCGTCAGTTATATCTGCTATAAAATTTGTGTTCAACTTAATGTACAATGTAAAAGCATTTTTTCGGGGGCAGAAAATTCCGTGGTTTTTGGTAAAACTAAACGTACACGAAATTTAGAATTCATAGAAAATAAATAAATTCACTTCATTATTAATTATTAAACTAGTGGCAGAGGTGTACAGTCAAATCATCAAATTTCGCGCGGGTTTAATTTTCGCGTATTTCGCGCTGTGTTTCTTTATTGGAAAATACAGTTGAGCGAATTCATGTCCCCGCGAATTTGTTTTTTTACGGAGTTTGCGCGAAAATTCGTCCCCGCGAAATATAATGATACTGCACTAATTTGTTTAGTTAAGCAATTGTAGATTGGTAGCTTGAATGATCACTACTGTAACAGTGATTCTCCCATCAAGATCACACTGAAATTGAGAACCCAAATGTAGAGCACTTAATATTTACCAATTTTACCAAGTCCCAATTCAAGTCTTTATAGCGGTGTTTCGCTGTACATAGTTCTGAGAGATGTTGATTTTCAGATTTTCCAAACTGTAATCCCTACTTTTAAATTAAATAATGCTAACCCATCAACACTTTGTATCACTGTTTTCATTTTTTATTAGTATAAACGTCTTAACTATAGAAGCTGGTTATGGTAGAGTTATGGGACATGCATGTGTTTAAAATATTATCTATTGTTGGCATGCAATTGGCCAATTTAAAACAAAAACTAGGTTTATTTTAATATTAAGAATGCGAGACAACATTTTTATTGACAGATGGGTTATAATTATATTATGTGTTTTTCATTGTAAATAACATATGAGACAAGTTAAAGCACCATTATTTGAATTTACCCCGTTCTTGTAAGAAATATTACATGTATTTAGAACTATAGGGACAAATTTGCAGCATTAGTTCGGGCTAATAAAATTTTAAGTTGCTAAAATAAATTTGGTCCGCGCGACTAAAAGTGAAAGTAGGATTTCCGAAACGTCACAGAAATCGAGATCGCGCATGTAGTGGTCTCTTCGTCGGTGCTAAATAAATAGCTCCATTATATTTAGCTTCTTAAAAGTTCGTTAACTATAATTTAACAGTATTATTGAAAATCCTGTCTGTAAGAAGAATTCGATCAGACCTGTTGTGTTCTGTTGGAGAGTTTATATATTGTAGTCTATAGGGAAAATATGATTTTTCAATAGTATATTCTTACTTAAGTTTAGGGCTGAGGCTTTAATTACTTCTAACTTCATTATTCATGGCTATTTCGAGTGAATTTTTAATTGGATCAATTTTCGTTTTGATAGAAACGATTGTGGCGATTTTCGCCCGCTTTATGTAAGACGGTAGCGCCGTTTTACATTAAAACTATTAAACATGGGCCTAAAATGTAAAAGTAGGTATAAACTATTTCTTTGTGAAAACGTTTCCGTAAAATATCAAATGGTGATTGAAATAAAAATTCGCTGCTTTTTTTCTGATGTTGCTTTTCTTAAAGTGATTTAGATTTCGTTTTCAGTGTATTAGAGTTGGATTAAATCTTTGTACTAATAATACATTTCAAAGCTTATATCTGACAAAACAAACAGATCCCATACATTTGAATAAAAGCGAGTGAAGAAATAAAACCTCACGATGCAGTTGTGCTGCATATATAAACTAAACTTATAACATTAATTAAAAAGACATTTAGATGCACATATCGAATGCATATATTTGACTAAATTGGTCCTGATTTGGGAAGATACGACAAAAAACAATATTATATCAGCCATGCATTATTTCACATTTTCGCTCAGTATACAAACCTCCTTTTAATATTGAGATTTTCAGCAAAATGTTTAATTTAGCGCGTATTATCTTTGAGCTAACCTGGGAAAGTTATCTTTCACGCATGCGCACTCGGTGTTGCAGGCGGAGTTTCACTTATCGCTTGATAAGCGATCGCTGGGAAAGTGGTACATTTGTATTTGCCTTTTTTAAAATTAAAATGTCCTTATTGAGAAAAAATAACGCTTTAAAATGATGAGTTTTTAAATTATTTTAAAGATGTAAATAAGTTTAATTTAGTCTTCAGATTAGATACCTCGTAACGAATTAAAAAATGTTTTCATGGAGAATATAACCCAAACTAAAACATAATTAAGTGCTAATTACTTATGCTAATAAAACTTAAAAATGGTGGTGTCATACAATTCTGAGATTATTTGCACAAATGTAGCTTATAAGTGTCACCTTATAAACGTGTTTCGTATGTTTAACTTTCTAAATAAGTTACATTTTAAAACGGTTTTTAATGAACATATGTGTGTAATGAACATGCGAGCTGTTCTTAATTACCATGGCGCAATGAAGAACAAACATATTTTAATTAGACATCTTATTAGTCATTTGAACGCTAATTCAAAAAGTAAACAATTATTTTGTACATGATAAAACAAATTACTACAAAGATATTTTTATTTAAATACGGCTGTTCATTCATATAAATAAATTGTCAGGTTATGGAGTATGTCTTAAGGTAAATGAATTTACGGACTTCAATCAGCAAAGCGGAGCGCAGCCGCGCGACCGGCTAAAGTTTTAGATTGCTCGTGTATAAACACTAACCGACTTAGTGGTTGACTTAGTGGGTGAAATTATTATTGGCAAAATACTTATATTTATTTTATAACAGTGTTCAATCCGTCGGGTTTTCGTCGGCAGCAAAAAACTACGGTGTTCCGTTGAGGCCATCGTTGTTTCGCCCTGTCGACTTCAAGAGCGAGAACACGAAAACGCGAAAACACGATGCGAGATCGCGAAACAACGATGCAAGGTCGCGAAACAACGATGCGAGATCGCGAAAACACGATGCGAGGTCGCGAAAGTAGGATGCGAGAACGCGATATTAATATCGCTCCCTCGCATCGTACTTTCGCGACCTCGCATCGTTGTTTCGCGTTCTCGCATCGTGATTTCACGTTTTCGTGATCTCGCGCTAAGGACAGCAAAAACCACGAAAACACGAAACAACGATGCGAGAACGCAAAAACACGATGCGAGGTCGAGAAAGTACGATGCGAGAACGCGATGTTAATATCACTCCCTCGCATCGTACTTTCGCGCCCTCGCATCGTACATTCGTGAAAACACGATGCGAGATCGCGAAAGTACGATGCGAGAACGCGATATTAATATCGCGCCCTCGCAACATCGCGTTCTCGCATCGTACTTTCGCGATCTCGCATCGTGTTTTCGCGTTTTCGTAGTCTCGCTGTCCTGAGGGCGAGACCGCGAAAACACGATGCGAGAACGCGAAACAACGATGCGAGGTCGCGAAAGTACGATGCGAGGGCGCGATATAAATATCGCGTTCTCGCATCGTACTTTCGCGATCTCGTATCGTGTTTTCGCGTTTTCGTGTTCTCGCTGTCCTGAGGGCGAGACCACGAAAACGCGAAAACACGATGCGAGAACGCGAAACAACGATGCGAGATTGCGAAAGTACGATTCGAGATATTAATATCGCGTTTTCGCATCGTGCTCTCGCGACCTCGCATCGTTGTTTCGCGATCTCGCATCGTGTTTTCGCGTTTTTGTGTTCTCGCCCAAGAGGTCGAAAGTGCTAAACAACTATGGCCCAACGGAATTCCGTAGCGAATACTCTTTCTGTATTTATTTCTGTAGTTCAATTTGATTCTTCTAACTCTGTAAAAATAAACCATTTGTCTCAGGGTTTTTACATACTAAGTAAATGTTCAATATAAAGCTTTATTTCGACGAATAATAATGCAGTTCAGGTGATCATATAATGAGCGTTTTTTCTGCTTATTTTTAAATTTAGTTCTAAGTTGAATATATTATTACGCATGTAAAATCCCTCAAATTCCGATAAATTATCTGCCTTGAGCAAACACTACCATGATAACTTGAATGGATATGGCCATCTTATCAGTTATAAAATTATCAAACCGCTTACAAAATTTGTGCTGCAATTTATTCTGCCATTAAAGGGTAATATTTTTCACATCTGAAATATTGATAGATGTCAAGCCGATTTGCGAATATATCACTTATGACAAATGTCCATAGTTCCATTTCTTATTTAGTAACTGACATACTCGTATCACTGGTTCTTCTCTGTGAATGAAACATTTAGCCTGGCTACACAGATCATTGCAAGTGTGGGTGCTACTGCTGGAGTGCCACTGCAAGAGAGCAACAGTTTAACGAGCAGTTCCCAGAGGGTTTTCTTTATAAAACGCATTATTTAGACCCGATAAGGATCCTCCACAAATGATGAACAAAAAATAACTTCCTCTGTTAAAACCCGATCACTCTTTTTCTTAAATACTTTTTTCTTATTATCTATTTTCTATGATTATTTGTTATCACTTCTATAATATGCACTTTCCTAATTATTCCGGTCTGATAATAAGTTTGTTTGTCTTTTTATAGCTGCCTGCATCTTAACAAAATGTAATCATAGCCAGTCTATTTTCTTCCCTACTGCATTGAAAGAGATGTATGTATGGAAGGATGTAGACTGGCTTTAGATCAATAATTGGAATTGAAGAAAACAAAATATTTCATCGCCTGAAATTCCAGGCTACGTTAAGGCTAGTCATAAGGTACTTTCTATTCTTTCTTATGATCCTGTTTTTTAAATAAAAATTGACTTTAATTGACTCTGAAAGTGTCATATTGCGGTGTATATCGGTATTCCCTCAATTCATGATGTTTATAATTTTGTGGATACGTGTATTAAGTAAACTTATAAATACTTAATTAATTGCAATGGTTGATTTGTTAATGCTTGTCGTATTAATAATTTGAAGTTGGAGTAGGACTTTATTTGTTCAGAAATGGCTTGATGGTGTTTATTACATTACGTAATTGTGTAAGCTTGAAAGATAGCTAATCTGAATAACGTGGTAAAATTGTATGCATCAAACTTAGACTCGGCATAAAATTACTTGTAAAATCAAATATACTTAAGGTTGGAAATTCAGTAACCGGGTTAGCAATCATCTAGTTGAAACATATTTTCGCGTGATAATATTTGCGCGAGCACTCGCTCGTTTCAGGAGAGATCTCAACTCTGTGATACCTGAAAATACATATTAATAAGAAGCTCGCGAATTTCCTTTGCCAATTCTGAGACAGGTTAATTTAACTTATCATCGGATTGCTGACATGTGAGACTGGTCTCCATTCTTATATATATATTCGGGGCTTTATGTTACATCTTTGATTGGTTTTCTTTGAAAGCGGAAGAGGTTCTAAAAGTTAAAACACAATAAGCATCTTGAGCCTCCGAAGGCATTTTTAAAGATTTTAGTGTAGGTGCTTTATCTGTCTGTGTGAGATTTTATGTTTTCTGGAACAAATTTAAAAAAAAAACATTCTGAAATTGAGTTGCAATTTAATTACCAAGCCAAAGTTGATCATTATGATTACAATGACAATTAGAATTGTGACGACGCTGACAACACGCGCATTAAAGTATAGAACAAATTTTGAAGTATACTGTGGTGTTTTGTTTTGAGATTAAAAGTTGACTACCTCAGCATCATACATATTCAAGGTCGGACGTAGGACTTCTGGTAATGGGGTTCGTTTGCAGCAGTTGCATGATATTGATAATTTCCAACTTTCTTACCAAAGTCTCGTTGAATATAAAACATTTCTGCCATACCCCTCCTCAAAAAAGAAGGGATCAGACAATCTCACTGAACACTTTCCCGATCCGCCTCAGTATTTTCTATTTAATGTTTAGTAAAACCAGTGATCCGCCCCCTTTAAACTATGGTCGTTCTTTTAATTTGAAAAAAATATGTGTGCAAACTGATAAAAAGGGTGATAGATAAGTTTTTATTGATATTACCTTCACATAGAAAAAAGTTATTGCGCTATCGTGTTTTTATTGCGAATCCTGTTTTGAGGTTTAGGTTATGCTTTACTGAATTTTGTTAAGGCAGAACTTGAGCCAATATATTATTTAAGTTAAACACATTAGAAACGCAAAAGTTTTAAACAGGAAATATATCTGAATTTATATATTTCGTGTTAAATGAAGTTGCGCTTCTAATTTTTTGACGATAAATATACCTGCTGAAAGTAATTAGAAACGCATCTTCTTTAAACACGAAATATACTTCGTGTTTAGAAGTTCCGTTGCTATTGCAATTTATCGACTATCGACTTGCTTGGGCCTGGGGCGTTAACTTGAATTCGCGGTTTAGTTAAATGAAAAAGGTGGCATTTCAATTATGCACTAAATAAATTAATAATTTTCATCCCTGCTGTAAAATAAAACCTGATGCGAATTAATGAAAACAAGACACATTCCTCATAATTTGTGTTTTTTGCGGTAAAGGACTCGTTACCAATAACATCTTTTATCAATTGGGGACGCTATGTACGCGGGAAATAGCGAAGGCGTATAAATGATGTGTCCAATACAAAGTATTGTTGTATTTATTTTTGACGGTAATGTTTTTGTTATTATTGATTTTCTTTTATTCAACGAAATATACGATTTTCTTTTCTTATCAAGCTAGTTTTAAAAGACACCAACCAATGCGGAAAATTATTACAGGGTTAAATCCGCCGAGTGTCCTTCGGCACGAAAGAACACATATCAAGTTTCTGTATTCATATTTAAGTTCACTTTAATTATTAATAACAATCATAAACTAATAAATTCTGTTAACAATGTTTGCGTCAGATATTCCCGAACAAGGTTGTCATTTGCTAAGTAAATGTGTCCAATATAAAACTTTAGTTCTAAAATGCATTTAGGTGATCTCTAATAATGAATGGTATTCCTTCGCTCTGGTTTTTTAAATAAGTTGTTTCCTAATATGCGGTCACGGTTGAATATGCGTACTGATGTAAAATCCCTAAAATTCCGATAATTTATCTGCCTCGGGCAATATAACCATGAGAACTTTAAGGGATATCTACGAACAGCTTACAGACAATTAAAGATTATCAATTGTTAAACTAAGTATCAAACTGATATTTACAATATACTTTAAAAATATAAAACACAGGGAATATTTAAATTTAAAAACAAGTACTTCGAAAAAAACCAACAGAAAATCGTCTTTTTGTGTTAGCTATCTTTTTTTCAGCATAGTAACATACCTTTCTGATCCGCTAAAGTTAAGCTCCCGCTTTACAAAAAAAGTTTTATATCATAAATTTAACAGATAATCATCAATTTTGATAGCTACCGTTTTCAGCACGGTAGAAAATCATCTCTAATTTAATGATCGGAGTCAAACCGAATTGAACATTTCTCATTAATGGTCCGTGTCCATAACGCCATTTCTCTAATACCTATTAAAACTCGATCACTTTGCTTCGGTATTTTTATTGTTTTCTATCTATTTTAATGACTTTTTGTACTATTTCCCATATCTGCACTATTCGAAATTATTTGTTTCGACTGTTAAAACGTTTTGAAATGTAAATTATTATGTTTAATATGTTAATGTTAGATAACGACTATAAATAACAAGAATTTAATTGATTTTAACGCATGAATAAAACATGATGAACATGGAAATTTTATATAAATCAAACAATACTTGCACAACCACAGTTTAATAAAAAATATAAAAGAAATATACTTGCGTTTTATTATTTAATGTTGTATAATTGCTACTGTTATAATTCTTTATTTCATGTGACATGGCTGTTATCCATTAGCAAACAGTGCACATCCAGACCAGGCGACACATCCGTGTCGTCTGATCAGGATCTACACCGTTTGCTTTTCGATACATTAAATTATTTCTGAGAAGTGAACGATGTAGACCCTGTTCAGGTGACACATATGTGATTAAATACCATTTTTCGATGTCATTGATTGCAAAGCATGTAGAAATCATCTCAAAGACTTATGAAACGTTTTATTCAACAAATGGAAATAAGAAGTTATTGAGTTTTCGAAATAAACGACTTCTAGACATCCAACTTGAACATACCCAAGCCTATTAGTATTTTTTTTTATTTATTTTAAGAAACAGGCTCGTATCATTTATTGCATTAAACTCGCGTGTTTAACAAATCGAGTTGTCTAGCGATTTGAAACTATCAATAAAAGAATCGGTTTCACTTCTTGTGGTGTTTTTAGTTTTAAAAATACTAATACATGTACACATTTTCGAACATATCAATCGATATGTTCGTCGCCTTCAGAAGTGTATTTGTTAACTAGTGTATGGATGACAGAGGGACTTTCGATTAAAAAACTGACCTTTGTCCCTAATTTATAGCACCCTTGTCGCCTTTGAAAAGGAACGCCTCTTTTATAAATTTCAACCAATAGAAAAAAAGCAACGCAGTAACGCGATAACGTGTTTCGTGGGGCGGAGTTGTAATAACTGATGATTCGTTCATCATATTAATATCCGCATTAATTGATTTGCGATAAGAATCTAAAGTCGAAATAACTGAATTTGGTGATTTAATTATTTTATTAGTTTGAATTAACCTCGGTACTTCCGTCTGTTGGTGCACTAGCTAGGTTAAATTTGAATTTCATATATCACCATGATGTCATTGTTTATCATTTTTTTAGAAAATTCCTGTTTGGAGGGCAATAATGATAAGCTAATAATCTACATCTTAGTATTTTTGGACTTTTAAACAACATAAAAAGCTTTCTAAATATTGCAAAATAAATTATATCACTTGTCATAATTACAAACGGGATTTAAATCTCATAAGATAATTAAAGTGTTCATGTAAATATATTGTTTTCAATGCTTGGTACTGTTTCAAACACATCATCATCATTGTTTTTAGTAACGAAACTTAAAATTGTAGGAACGTGGGAATCTGGAATTTAGTTAGTTAATAATTAACGCGTCTTTTGAATTCGTTTTAGCAGCTTATGTTGACAATACATATTGGGATGATAACTTATAATTAGATATCTTTGAACTTGTTGTTAATTGGAATACAGGGTAAATTTTGATTGAATGAATTATTAATTTGTCTACTTAATGTCAAATGTCGTTCAATTGTTTCTTGATGATGATGATGATGATGATGATGATGATGATGATGATGATGATGATGATGATGATGATGATGATGATGGCTATTTTGGTATTTACATTTCCGGCATTTAATAGCATATACGTTGCTATTTTCATTTTTATTCTTATTTTTTTTGGTAAGTGACCAATATGTCTTGGTGGTCATATAAAAACTAAATCCAACCGAATATGGCACATTTAATGTCCACATTTCGGCTGAAGATTTGTCGTATTGACCGAATATTTCACACGTGCAACAAATACGTTCCGTGGCATATTTGTTCTGTGACATATACGTTCTGTCGCCTGAATATAATCTTGACAAAATATCATCTCTGACTGTAACGATGATTCTTGACAAAATAATATCGCACCAGGGGCGGCTCCAGCGGGAGTGGGGGCACCGGGGGCTCGTGCCCCCTTCCCCGACGGCTCCGGCACGGAGATCGGTTATAGGGGCACAAGTTTGGTGGTATGTTTCATTATAAGCATTAATTCGGTGATTCTCACAATAATATCTGATATCGCTTATACAGTCGATAAACATAAAGCGGATCAGTAGTGACAAATTTGAAGCACATCGTCAAACCATTTGAAAACTGGTGTTCAATTGATTTTCATCCTTTATGATATTACCTCTTCTATGTGTAGAATCATGCTTGGAAAATTAAATAGCGTATTTATGTCTACAGGTTTACCGATGCACACATATATAACGCTACCTATAGGGGACCAAAATGATGTATAGCGGATCACGTGACAAACTGACTGGAGGGGTCTCTCAATGTGTTTTTTAACTCTCAAAGTTGTTTGTATTTGCACTGACATATATTTTTTTGCAAACAAACCTAGTTTTGTGAATAAACGGTCATTGTGATGATAAATTATTTTTTTTATTGTATTTCTATTTGATTACTTTATTTCTCTGTAAGCTTATTCTTTGTGAAAGATTTAATAAGTTGTAAGACTGCCTGTTTGACAATGGACTTTAAATAAATTAGTATAAAACTAAAATCATACGTTGTGATAACAAAAGTTAGACAAAAGTTAGGTAGGTATACGATATATTCTGGTATTTATTATAAAACAGGTCCATGTCATCAACAAAGAACAGAATACAAATTGCATGCATAATAAAACTTTTAATGAATTGCCTAAGCAGATTTTTGAGCTGGACTTGCTTGAGCAGCTGCTTTTGGTTTTCTTTTAGGACCCTTGACCTGAAACATGCAAATCAAAGGATCTAACCAGAGTATGTGCATGAAAGCTGTTCTATTGCAGACTTTGTCTGTACAGTACAGTACTGTACTTTAATTGTGGCTCTGTAAATGTGCTTCAACACATTTTTTTACAATAAAATGTACTCTTAAAATGCCTAAAATATACCTAAATTATGTTTCAAGTCATGTTAAGAATGCAGCAAAACTAAATAACTAAGACTACATAAGCGTATCATAATACAGGTAACAATCAATAATCTTGACACCGCCCCTTAAACTGATCCGTTAAAGGGGAATTCCGGATATTTTGAAATATACATAATTGCAAAGATCTATTAATTTTCTTCACATCAGTGAAAGAATTTTGAAAATCGGACCATAAATAGCAAAACTATGGCTGTCTCAAGTTGCTAATTTAATGCTTTTGGAGGCAGCCATTTTGAATGGTGACCACTGACATCATCAATTCTTGTGCACAAATATAAATTCTAAATTAGGAAAATCTCAGTATTATATCAAATTTTTTGTCTTAAATTATCAAAAGTTCATTAATGTGACTTTATGTATTTTCTCTGAATTCATGTTTGAAATTATTAACGTAATACTTAATAATTATAAAAAGTTAACATGTGCTCATAAACTGATGATGTCAGTGGTCACCTCAAAATGGCGGCCAGCATATATTGTGATCAATATTGAACTGACAATATCTCAGCAACCAGTGGACCGATTTTAAAAATCTTTTCAGTTCTGTGCTCTGCTTCAAAATGTCTTTGCAATGAAAACTTATTTCTATATTCCAGACTGCCCCTTTAAAGATCTCAGTAGGACATCACAGATTCAAGCCCGTAACACATTTATTCCAGTAAGATGGTGTTTTAAAGTATCGCATATGTTAAACGACACATTTTACTTCAAAAGTATGTATAAGTTACTTACTTTTCGGACCAAAGCTTAGATCAGTTTGTGCAAGCATCGGAGAATTGTACTTTCAATTTCGTAAAAATGCATAAAGCGTTTGAACCCTTACTTCAAACTTCTGGTTGACACGGACAAAAACGACACCCTGCCATTGAGATTTTTTTTCAGAAACATCGGGAAGTAATTAAGGAATCAGCATGCCAAAGACCAAAAAAAGTTTTTACATATAACCTTTTCTTTTTCTTAAAAAATCTACGAACTGATCCGCTATATGTCGTGATCCGCTATATGTTTATCGACTGTACTCTTTAGTTCGCTCTAAAATATTTTAGGCTTTAAACTCGACATTTTATTTTATTAGCAACATATATTGAAAATGTGACTATATAAGCAACTTATAAAAAAACAACTGCAGCTAAATCTGCCTCGATCATTACACCATATCGTGTATATTTATGTAAGACCACCAGCAGGTGACAAATCGTTAGCCTGCGGCAATGGGCAGCAGGAAACGGACGGGTTCATTTTTAGAAATGACATCCTATTTTTAAAAATAAACTCGTCCATTTCGCACCCAGCAGTGGACGGGTACAAGTTATAAAACCACTGTACTTTTACATGCACGCCGGGGGAACTCTGCTCTTGAACTCGTCTTGCGCTCCCGATAAAATCATATCAGCCGCTTCCGGGGTTCCATATCAGACGGAAAATTAACACCGAAAAAGGAGGTGATCCTATATTTCCATCGATCACATAAATTAGGGACCATTTCCCGGAAAAACTCGAATGCTATTCGACCCTCCCTTGAATCACGAACAAAATTTTATTTGTCTCTTTTTGATCAGTTCAAAATTGACCGAAACAACGATGTTGAATGCGAAGGATTTGAACAGAACTGTAGGCCGATCTTTGAACATTTTATGAAATAATACGGCTGATGATTTTATCGGGAGCGCAAGACGAGTTCCATATCAGAGTTCCCCCGGCGTGACATGCGATAAAATCTGAGACCCGTCTAATGTTTCGCTTGGTTTGAGCACACATATGTACTTGTTACGTGATCGGCACGGAAGTGTCTTATCGACCGGGCCCGGCACAGTTAACAGAACGATGGGAACCAGACTAACGCAAATACTGCAGTGAATTGTTTTCGTATTTTTATTGTTTAATCGTAATTGTAACGTATAATAGATGACAACTTAAGAATTTAATTATCCGCATTGTGGGAAATATGTTGTAGATGAGATAGATGTGACATAATATGAACAATTCTAATCTTTTAGAGATCACTTGGATGGGGTTTAGGCCTAGTATTGTACCGTAGACAGCGCATAGACGTACACCTGGTCTATTTTAGTAATCAAAATCTATGCATTATTAAAATGAAATACACAAATCCCGCTTTCAGCTTTAAGAATGTAAAACGTAGAGTTCGGTCTGGGCGGTCGCGGTTCACCGAGAAAAAAAATAAACTCGACTTTCTCTCTTTTAAAAAGATTCCCGTCTGTAACAGTGTACAGTTTTCAGTCAAATTAAACAGCTATAGCTATATAGGTGGCATGGTTGAGTAAAGAAGTGCGGTAACGCCAAACGCGCTACTCCCTTTCTTCTACTCTACATTTTTTGTGAAGGGGGTCTGTGCCCACATCCCCCCGGCAAAGATTTTATTAGAACAAGTTTATATTCGGACTGATGTTCCATTCATGCAAATACCGCATTAGTCAAGTGGTCTAGTCCGTTCTTCGACATTATGTTGTTGACTCCTGGTTCTGCTGGTCGTTGGTTCGAATCCTGATAACGTCACAATTTTTCTTAGATCTTAAACGTGTTTTGGAATAGTTTAGTTACTTGTAAAGAGCCGTTCAAATAGATTGCAAAGTTTTGTCCGTGTGAACGAAGATGCAATACAATGCAATGTAGCGGGATTCACCACGATATTACACCGTAGCGAGAAGTTATCACTCATCAAATAGAAGCCTTTTCTACACTCTTGTTTGTTCCAGATATGTTTAAATCGTAGTAATAATTAAGAAAAGATTATTGAAATCAAATTTAGTTACCATTACTATTATTTATGTTATAACACTATAACTCCCTGTAACCGACGTACGTATTTTCCATATTTAGGCAGTTATAAGAACAATAAAAAAAATACCAGTTACCACTATGTTACCACTGAAACTTACCCGAAATAATTCACCTTTATTTTTTTACCTTGTAACCAGTGTAACCAATGTAACCGTTAAACCACAACTTAACTGTAAAAATAATCTTATAAAATGTTATTTAAGACGCATTTGTAACCACGTGTAACCGCATGTAACCGCTATTTAACCAGAAAAAACCAGCCCAAAATAATTCGCATTCATTTGTTTCACCTTGTAACCAGTGTAACCAATGTAACCATGTAACCGCAACTTAACTGTGAAAATAATCTTATGAAATATTCTTTAAGATACCTTTGTAACCACGTGTAACCGCATGTAACCACTATGTAACCAGTGAAACTAGCCCAAAATAATTCGCTTAAATTATTGTTTCACCTTGTAACCAGTGTAACCATTGTAACCACGTAACCACAACTTAACTGTGAAAAGAATCTTATAAAATATTCTTAAAGATACCTTTGTAACCACGTGTAACCGCATGTAACCACTATGTAACCAGTGAAACTCGCCCAAAATATTTCGCCTTGATTTTTTACACCTTGTAACCAGTGTAACCAATGTAACCATGTAACCGCAACTTAACTGTGAAAATAATCTTATAAAATATTCTTTAAGATACCTTTGTAACCACGTGTAACCGCATGTAACCACTATGTAACCAGTGAAACTAGCCCAAAATAATTCGCCTTGATTTTTTTCACCTTGTAACCAGTGTAACCAATGTAACCATGTAACCGCAACTTAACTGTGAAAAAAATCTTATGAAATATTCTTTAAGATACCTTTGTAACCACGTGTAACCGCATGTAACCACTATGTAACCAGTGAAACTAGCCCAAAATAATTCGCTTAAATTTTTGTTTCACCTTGTAACCAGTGTAACCATTGTAACCACGTAACCACAACTTAACTGTGAAAAGAATCTTATAAAATATTCTTAAAGATACATTTGTAACCACGTGTAACCGCATGTAACCACTATGTAACCAGTGAAACTCGCCCAAAATATTTCGCCTTAATTTTTTCACCTTGTAACCAGTGTAACCAATGTAACCATGTAACCGCAACTTAACTGTGGAAAAAATCTTATAAAATATTCTTTAAGATACCTTTGTAACCACGTGTAACCGCATGTAACCACTATGTAACCAGTGAAACGAGCCCAAAATAATTCGCCTTGATTTTTTTCACCTTGTAACCAGTGTAACCAATGTAACCATGTAACCGCAACTTAACTGTGAAAATAATCTTATGAAATATTCTTTAAGATACCTTTGTAACCACGTGTAACCGCATGTAACCACTATGTAACCAGTGAAACTAGCCCAAAATAATTCGCTTAAATTTTTATTTCACCTTGTAACCAGTGTAACCATTGTAACCACGTAACCACAACTTAACTGTGAAAAGAATCTTATAAAATATTCTTAAAGATACCTTTGTAACCACGTGTAACCGCATGTAACCACTATGTAACCAGTGAAACTCGCCCAAAATATTTCGCCTTGATTTTTTTCACCTTGTAACCAGTGTAACCAATGTAACCATGTAACCGCAACTTAACTGTGAAAATAATCTTATAAAATATTCTTGAAGATACCTTTGTAACCACGTGTAACCGCATGTAACCACTATGTAACCAGTGAAACTAGCCCAAAATAATTCGCCTTGATTTTTTTCACCTTGTAACCAGTGTAACCAATGTAACCATGTAACCGCAACTTAACTTTGAAAATAATCTTATGAAATATTCTTTAAGATACCTTTGTAACCACGTGTAACCGCATGTAACCACTATGTAACCAGTGAAACTAGCCCAAAATAATTCGCCTTGATTTTTTTCACCTTGTAACCAGTGTAACCAATGTAACCATGTAACCGCAACTTAACTGTGAAAATAATCTTATGAAATATTCTTTAAGATACTTTTGTAACCACGTGTAACCGCATGTAACCACTATGTAACCAGTGACACTAGCCCAAAATAATTCGCTTAAATTTTTGTTTCACCTTGTAACCAGTGTAACCATTGTAACCACGTAACTTAACTGTAAAAAGAATCTTATAAAATATTCTTAAAGATACATTTGTAACCACGTGTAACCGCATGTAACCACTCTGTAACCAGTGAAACTCGTCCAAAATATTTCGCCTTGATTTTTTTCACCGTGTAACCAGTGTAACCAACGTAACCATGTAACCGCAACTTAACTGTGAAAATAATCTTATAAAATATTCTTTAAGATACCTTTGTGACCACGTGTAACCGGATGTAACCAATATGTAACCAGTGAAACTAGCCCAAAATAATTCGCCTTCATTTATTTTTTAATCTTGTAACCAGTGTAACCAATGTAACCATGTAACCGCAACTTAACTGTGAAAATAATCTTATAAAATATTCTTTAGGATACCTTTGTAACCACGTGTAACCGCATGTAACCACTATGTAACCAGTGAAACTAGCCCAAACTAATTCGCCTTGATGTTTTTCACCTTGTAACCAGTGTAACCATTGTAACCATGTAACCAAAACTTTAATAGAAAATATTCTTATGAAAGGTTCTTTTAAAAAACCTTTGTAACCACATGTAACCGCATGTAACCACTATGTAACCAATGAAACTAGCCCGAAATAATTCGCGTTCATTTTTTTCTGATATTTCCAACGTTTCTAAGTAACCTTATATCATAGCTGATAAAAGAACATGTTTGAGCCGCTTATTAGGATAGTTTGACAAGATTGAAAAAAATGTTAAGTAACCAGTGTAACCAATGCTTCTGTTAGGTTACAAAATTAGAACGGTTCAATTTTTAACACCAATATCGTGCGCTAGATGGACTAATTACAGTCTACTCAATTAGGCGCCTATTTGCCTATTTGCACTGGTAACAGTTGCTGAAGTGCCTACAAAATCACATTAATCTCTTTCGCCTGAGTTGGGTATATAAACTCTGACACTTCTGTAAACGAAATCATTTTGGATTCGCCATTTTAGCTGTGAGAAGAGTGAAGAGCTGCAAACATGCTTAAGCATCTCGCAATTTCGTTACTTGCATTGGTTTCTTATGCAACGTGTCAGATTCCCGGAGGATTTTCAGAAGCGGACATAAATGATGGAAGAATTAAAAGAATGGCAAGTTTTGCCGTTGGGGAGCTTGGCTCGGAGTATGAACTTGTTGGAATTGTATCAGCAAGAAAACAGGCAAGTCCAGACAAACATTATTAAGTTAGAGCTGTTTTATTTCTTTTTCACTTGTTAAGTAAACAATCTGTTCATAACTTGTGAGTTAAGCATGATCGAATGCGCGCAATCTTAAATACGACTCTTACCTTTTGTAAAATAAGCCTACTCTTATATTAGTTAAAATCAGTTGCAGAACGCATCCTTTGTCACTTTGTTACTTTCAATCATTGGTTGTAAGATTTTATGTCACTATATAAATTTCAATCAATTTAAGAACACTATCATTTCATTAATGTTTTTATCAAACGGAGAATAAATATTTCCCATCTTTATTACTTTCAATCTAACGGAGAGCATCTACTTCGCATCTTCATTAGTTTCAGTCAATTGGAGAACATATACTTCGCATCTTTATTAGTTTCAATCAATTGGAGAACATACGTATACACGGATTCAAATACATTCACTCGTACGCTGAGTGGGTAAGAAAACGACATCACAATCATGTATTTTGTTGACAGGTCTTCTACAGTTTATATTAATGTTGATATTTGAAAACACTTTACATTTTCGTCCTTATACGTGACCAGACATATTTAATATCTCCTATTGATTGAACCTAATAAAGATTCGAAGTATATGTTCTCCAATCGATTGAAACTAATAAAGATACTTCTTTCGCTTCCACAGGTCGTGAACGGTAACACTTTAAGTATATTTTCGTCCTTATACGTAACCAGGTATTTTTAATGAAGTGATACTTCTTTGGCTTTCACAGGTCGTGAACGGTATATTATTCAGCATTCAACTTATGGCGAACAGGAACATAAACGGTCAGGTATTATATATTTTATCATTTCATTAGCGTGTATGTCCGGCAAGTACCGCATACCGTTACGTACTCCGTACTCCAGCGGTAGTCTAGATCATCTAGACGTTCTTTCTGATCAGTTGTAGGTTAGATACAGTAATTCATTTCCCATAGACTCCCAGTATATCTTCATCTCATATTCTGAATTAACTATTTAGTCGATGCCTTAATATCTTGCGAATTAAACTAACCGTGTGTCTTGATAAAAACACAACAAAAATATAGCGTAACCGGTAAACTTTTTCGCGAGATGCACTGGAATACCACCACCCTCAGCTATGCGCCACTTTCAGTTTCACTTTGTCCAAAACATTTTAAAGAGAAAATGTTCATACACTCAAAATATAAATGCAAATGTTTTGTTTCAACTTCTTCTACACAATGTGCATTTTCACATATCTATTTAGTATTAAGTTTTATTCTGCTTTAGCATTTTCAAACTAACAACGAGTTACTTAATACATGTATATTGGTCCGCACAATCCTGGACAAAATTGACTGGTTCCCGAGCCACATGAATTACAAGTACTGTATGTTACTATCACACAGCTCTAATCAGAGCGTCTGATCAGTTTGTACAGCTAATGTAACTAAACAATCTACAAATTGTATGTCATTTAATAAAAAATATCTTAAATATCTATAAATATATAGGTAGTTTACATTAAAAATTTTATAAATTAATTTTTAAAAGATATTTTCAAAAACAGTGATATCATTGATATTGTTAAAGCAATGGACAGTTAAACCCCTCATCCAGACCAAACCGAATTTAAGACAGACTCAATAGAAAGACCACTATTCCAATGTCCCATTTTATAGTTTTAGACTATTTTCCACCCAAAAGAAAGACCACCTCACAACCAAGACCACTTTTCCCAGTTCCCAAAATGATCTTAATAGCGAGGTTTTAATGTATAACCTGTTCTTTTTTACAGGCGAAAAGACGTACATGCAACATGAGTGTTTTAGAGGTGCCTCACAAAAACTACCTTGAGTTGGAGGAATTCCACTGTCACTTCGCCGACAAGCAACCAAGACTAAAATACACAAGCATCTAAAAGCATCGTAACTTTTTAAATTATTTATGCTTTTAAGTGCTATTATTTGAAGTATAGCGAACCAAATTTCTTACGCAACACTAGAGCTGGTTCCGTTTAATTTCAATCTAAATATGTGTTATGTATAACCACGGAATTTTTTAATCTTGCCCTGAATGATAGACTTTTATTAGGAACTTCAAGATAATTTACGAGACATGAACATGTTATATGAACTTCAGTAAAAACTACCTTCAATTATTATGTTCCTTTGAAGAACAAAATAGTTTTCCTCGTGCTTAATACAAATTCTTTGCATTGCATACTAAAACAAGTATTTCCGGTTCCGGTTGGCTTGTGCAAGGATTTTCCTTGCGCACGCAAACCGGAAATGCGGATCATGGATACAGACTTGAACTTTCAATTTCAAATGGCGAAAGTTTTTAAGCTATTTCTATATTCTGGCGTTAACTCTTATTAAGAAATATGTAAATATATCAACGATCAGGTGTTGCGGTTGAAGTTTGGTTTAGTGTATGAATATAAAAAGCAAATAAAGCATAATGCATATATGAACGTTTTATTTCACATTAGATTAAATAGTGCAAAAATGTATTCAAATATAATTGATTATAGATAAGTAGACATTCACGTGATACTTAGTTTATAACCAAGACTTGTCTGTCACGTGACTGTCTAGTTAACTGATCGGTAACTTATCATACATACTAGCATGATGGAAAATATAAATCTGGTTCCCGACTTCCTAATGTAGTAATCAAGGAAAAGGTAATTCAAACTTGGGAGATATCATAACACAAAGGCTTTATTTATTTAACAATAATGCAAGTTGCAAAACCGACTACGTCTTACTGTCATGTATGATATGCAAGAATGCAAAGAGTTATTTAATCTTAGAAGAAATATAGCAATATTTACTGTTAACGATCATTGCGGAGAGTAAAAACTGGGAACTGTGAATACGAATTTTTATCAGGATACTTTATTTAACTGAAGGTAATTAAATGCACTGGGGCTTTGGAGAATGACCCTGTTTATATGAGCAACCCACCCCCACCCCCGATGATCACTCGCGAAAAAAAAATCGATATTTCAGTGGAACAAATATCCTTTAGATGTGCATGTAAGACCTATATATAGTCCCCCTATATAAACATGATGTACTTTAAAAGACTGGCAATCACCTGAATCGCCCACCCGAAGATATCAGTACCACAAAAAATATCTAAGCTACGGCCACAAAAGCTTCAGAAAAGAAAATCGTAATGGCATACTATAAGATATAAAGGTTGTTGTTGTTGTTGTTTTTAACAATACAGCCTGAATAATTTAGTAAAGGAGCATCTTATTAAAATATTTTTTAAAATCTGGATTTTTAAAATTCACTACATCTGATCTATATAACAATCATTATTAGAAGAGGTCAATGCCAGAACGCTTCGGGCAAACTTTGGTTAAAATCTATCCGTTGGTTTTTTAAGAAGATTTTTTAAGGCCTGTAACATGGTAACAACATTAGAAGTGGTCAATGCAAGGGTGCTTTAGACTGACTTCGTTTAAAATCTATCTAGTAATTTTTGAAAAGAGGACTTTTTTAAGATTTCCATAATAAGCCCTGGGGCCGGAAAACGGTTTATCCCAGTCATTATTAATTAACTAAAACAATATTGACACAATATGTACAATTCAGTCCACCTTATATGGGTTGCACTCAATTCATATGAAATCTCAACTGGGCCAATACGAGATAACCTGGGCCAATACGGGTTTTACTGAGCCAATATGAGATCGCATGATTCTGATTGGATAATGAACTGGTCCAATATGGATTGAATCACTTCCTTTAAAAAACAAAAATGCCGCCATTTTGGAATTTCTAAGTAATGATAGTGTGACTTTGGACACGAGGTGCATTTAAGCAAAGCGGCAGAGGATAAGTCTATGTTGCCGCTTTTAGTGGTTTCTTTCTGTGAAATGAAAATCTTTGGGTTTATCTAACTCGTTAGTACAACAACAACGCGGATGTCTGCTGCAACAAGTCTTGAAACTAAACAGACAGTGAATTTTAGTAGATTATTCTACATTTGAGCAAGTTTATTGAGCGTAACATTGCAAAGAGGATCAAAACTTAGTTTGGATAGCTTACAGACATGTTAAATTCAGTATTTACATGTGGAAGTTATGGATGGAATGTGCCAGAAAGTATCCTCGAAGGTCCATGGGCCGTTTCTATAGCATTTCTTATCGGTAAAGTTCGATCAAAATGCAAGAAATTAAAATAATAAACTCTTACCTTAAAAGAATTTTTTATCCTTCCTTTTTCCCTTCAAAATCTATTTTGTTTACACACATTTTCAAATAAAAGTTCACATTTTTCAAATCACACTGTCATAGCAGACGCCATATTGCATCCGGTCCTTCGATCGTTACGTCATAGATGCTGTATTACAATTAGGCCAAGCAAAGTTTTATTGTTAGTTTCCAACACACAAATGATCATAAACTGTAAAATAGGTTTCCAAAACGCCAGGTAAGTTTTTTTTAACTATTTAAACTGCTGAACTGATAATTTTATAAACTTTTTGTTGCAAAATAATTTTAACTGTTTTAACAAATTAACTGTTAATTGTTTTGGTACTTCAAAATTACTGTTCCCTGGTACAATGGTGACATAAACATGTGTCACCCCTCCTTACAACTCTGACAGATGTACAGTATATAAGATGGACCCAGTGACTGCAGCTGTCACACTGTGCCCATTTAGTGAACACTAGGGATGTAGATCTTCTTAATTCCTCTGGCTGAAATCTGTTACATTTGCAACAAAGGTCAGCTGGGTCAATTTGAGAGTCTGTGTCACTGTCAGTATCTGAGGGTAAAATGTTGATGGCTGATGGTCCTGGGGTTTGGGTATCCTTTAATACTACTTTATTAATTGGTGCAGACTTCTTAGTTTCCTGTTCTTTGGGTGAGCTTCTCTTGTACTTCTGGTTGCTTTCATGATCTTTCATTTGTTGTTGTACATTTTCGGACAGTTCTCTTCCTGAAACAATCTTGCTCATAGTATTTCTTTCTGTTTTCTTCTTTCCACTTTTGACATTTTTCAAACACTTCTCCTTTTCCTTCAAGTATTCGTGCCCATTTGCAACATGGTCTGTAATGGCAGATGTATTGATAACCACTGGAATAAGTTCACTGGAAACATCTTGCACAATTACACCTCCTTCAATGGTCTTCTGACGGTCTTGGGAACATTCAGTATGATCAACAAAAATTTCAGCCGGCTTCATATATTCTTTGGGCACAGCATCAGCATTTAAAGGGTAGATCCCAGCACGGCGAAAACCGGATTGTATATTTTCAGGTGACAGTGCCTTTAAATAAGCTCTACTTGCAATGGAACAAACATTGTATCGTGTTATGGGTTGAGAAGACTCTCTCATCAGTTTATGACACAGAATATTGTAAATCTTCTCGAGTGGTCCGTAACAGGCAACATCCATGGGCTGTAAAATATGACTAGTATGGGCTGGCAAAATGAATATAATAATGCCCTTTTCTTTGGCCCATCGCACAAGATCAACTGAAACATGAGAGCGGTGCCCATCCAATAGCAGAAGAACATTCTGACCTTCACGTCCTGGAACAAACTTGAGAAAATGAGTTTCCAGGTACTGTCTAAAGATAACACTGTTTGACCAACCAGTTTCACTAACAGTTGCATTGGCCCCTGGTGATCCTCCATCTAGTAACTCTGGTCTCATCCGTTTTCCTGGAAATACAAAATAGGGAGGCAATGCTACTCCACTTGCACTTCCTCCACCCAAGATAGTGATTGTTTTACCTCGACCAGATGTGACAGATTGCGGACAGTATGATGCATCAGCTACAACATAGGGTGGCTTGTGGTCAATAGTAATACCTTTCTCATCTATGTTGTAGATAAGATGTGGTTTGTCTTCCATGCCATATTGATGCAAGGATTCCTTCAAGTTCTGAAAATATTCAGCAATAACTGACTTGGAAGCTGTCTTAGCTCTCACATGTTCAAGTCCCCTCGGCTTCAATACTTTCAATTCAGGCCAACGTTTCAGGAACCCTCTCATCCATTTCATAGTAAAAGGTTTATCATTTGACCTTTTCCCCAGCAGAGTGGCATAGTCTGATGCAATGTCTACACATTCTTGTCTGGTGTACCCATAGCCATATGATGCCATTGTCTTAAAATGTTCCACCAAACTAGCCTCCTCATAACAATCTAATACTGGGGCCTTTCCAAATACTGCAGTTTCGGGATCTACTTTTCCGAGAACTCTGTCCCTTAAGGTTGTGTCAGGTACTTTAAATACTCTAGAAGCTTTCTTAACAGACATTTTCTTTTCTTGTACCATCAAATAAGCATTGGTCAGGCTTGTAGGTGAGTATAGTCTATACTTTTTCTTTCTAGCAATAGGTTTGGGCTGAAAGTACCAGGAAATGTTTGTTAATTGTGATATTTTGGTAACTGATTTACTTAATTTCTTTATATGGTTTAGATTTTGTTATTTGCTTCATTATTGTGGGTTTTTACAAACATTTTATTCATAATGCATGAATTATGCATATAAAAAAAAATTAACAACCAAACTACCAATTTATCTGGCCTATCTGCTGTTAATAAATGTAATGTAGATCAATTCTTAAGGTAAAATATATATTTGGGTTACATATTTTTCATATTTCTCTCATTTTAGATATAAGGACATCTCTTGATAAACCATGTAACAAAATTCTGTTGGCCTTATACATTCCTGTATTATCACGTGACCTTCATTGAAGATTGTAAACACTAGCAGACGGTAGTAAAAACAACAACAAAAAACAATGTGTTGTGATTAAAAAGGGGATCAAAAGGGGTCACATAAAAGGTATTAAGAAAATTTATTGAATTTTGTTGGTTTTTGGCTAAATTTAGCTCGCTTACCTGTTTCTGTCTCATTTTTTTTCGGTCGTAGTAAAATTTGACGTAAGCAGTCGTAGTAAAAATTTTTCTCACGGTAAGAGCATGCGCACCGGAATTCTCGCGAGATACGAGATAAAAACAAAAATGGCACGACCGAAGGACGGGAACGATTCTTGGACCTTTGACGATAAACTTATTTTGGATATATCTGGAGAAAAACTAAATTCAGACTGGATAAACAAGAGACTTGGCTGCCACAGTGTGTAGTAATGTTCAGGCTGTTTTTGTATTCAGAACAAAACAACCTCCATATCTGCATCTCCTTGGTAGCTTATACCAGACAGGTCACTAGCGTAGACTGAAGATTGAACATTTAAATCAGAGCTGACACTTCATATCTTCAGACCGGTAAATTTGTAATTTTAAAATCGAGAACTATGGATATTTTGTTAATTAATAAAATTGTCATTAATCAAGTGAATTCATATTGGCGTTGTTATTGGGCCTCGGGCAGTCATATTTAGCCCTCGGCCTACGGCCTCGGGCCAATATGACTACCCTTGGCCCAATAACAACGCCAATATGAATTCACTTGATTAATAACATTATATTATTTGAACAATATTGGAAGAGGTAAATTCATGGATGCTTATGCCAAATTTGGTTAAAATCTATCCAATGGTTTTTGGAAAATTAAAAATTTTGTGAATAGATCTGACGGCTGGAAATGGTTGAAACCAGGTTCAAAATTCTAGCAACGTCAGTAGAAATCAAAGCCAGGATTTCTAGCCAAATTTGGTAAAAATCTACAAAATGTTGTTTTTTTTAAAGATTTTTTTCTTATAAGCCCTTGGCTATAGAACTGTTTACCCCAGGTTGATAATTTTAACAACTTTAAAAGAATTTAGGACCAGGATCATTCTGGCCAAATGTGGTTAAAATCTATCCAGTGGATTCAGAGGAGATGTTGTTTAAAGCAAAGTGTTGATGGACGGATGGGTATCGACAAAGCACAATAACAAGAGATCAATATGAGCTTTTGGCTCAGGTGAGCTTAAAAGCAAATAATGGGGGCTATTTAGTGTCAGCCATTGTCTGACATGGCAAATGTTAACGATTATCTTTATAATGAAATCTGTAAGGCATTTTTTGTAATACAAAGTGTTTTTAAAACAACATGCTAAGCATTAAAACTGGATGAAATACTCGTACATCCTGCAATTCATATTTGGATTTTTTTGGAACTGAATCAGTTGATGACCTTCAGTAAAATCTGTTGCAAATAAATTCGGTATGAAGGGCAAGAATGTAAGAATCAACTAATATTGGCTTTTAGATTTTACTATGCTACAAAGTTTTAAAAATAAAATTTTATAATACATGTACATGTATAACTAACTATACTACAAGTAAATGTGAAATTAGTAAAAAAAGACGATGATTATAAATCCCATAATACCAGTGTTTGAGATCCACTTGAAACATGTTTGTGATTTTATAGCCTGTATTTAACAGTAATATTTCTTTGTAACAAGTTTTTTGTTCAAATATTGCAGCGGAACTATTTTGTGAACAGTTCTAATAGTCAGAATCAAAATTTGCTAAGAACAAAAAAAAATTAAAATTTATACAATTAATAAAACCGAATGCGATATCATTAAATTTTATGGGGATGAAATTTCATGCAGAAGGCACAAATGAAATTTGTGTGGTGACAAACATTTGTGAAGTGAAATACACTTGTAAGATATTCAATGGTTATTCACTTAGTTTGATTTCTAGTGCATTCCTCAGCATAAAACATGCAAAAATTAAAACCACACAAAACTAAATAATACCACAATAAACTAAATTCCAAACACGATTATGGCTATTGCAGAATTATGACAAGTCAAATTAAAACAAGTAACATCAAATGTAACTTCAACCAAGTAAACACCAGACATCGGAACAATGTTGGAATTTGGTTTCATTTTTGGATAATTATGTTACTGTACAGGGATTCCATTTGACCTGGAAGATGATCCTTTGACCAGCTGAATGGTCATTTTTCCTAACAATACGGGTATTTTGGCTAATCAATCGGCAGAAAAGACTAAAAAACTCAGCAGCTAGTGTAGTACTGGATACTGGAAAATGGTAAAATATCAAAAACTAAATCTTGTTTTTAAAAAATGAGTTTATCTGCCATCCCGCCCAGTTGTGTTATAAGCCCGAGATCATAAACTAAGTTTGGAGACCATTCACAAATCTCTAGCATGCCATCTGATTCTCTGAAATAGCGACCAGTCGCCATTTCAGCAAATCAGATGCTTAAAATTCGAGACTGGTCTCCAGTTTTATTTAATGATTTTTGGCCCAGTATCATATAAAAATTAGACAAGAAACCAGTACATGTATCAAATCTCATGAAGTAGTTATTAAAAATGAATCCTGAAACTGACCAATCAAACAAAAAAATTGATGGTCTTTGACCCATTTTCACTTGAAAGTAAAAATATTTTCAAAACAGTGTGAATAAAAACCCTCTTTGTAATGTTATGGAATGTACAGTGTGTATAAAACTCAATGTGCATGTGTATAAAAGGTGATAAAATATTCAATTTTAACTGTAAAAATATCATTTTATGACAGCAAAATGAATACAATGGCATGCTTTATATAAAACAATGGCTATACATTGTGTTTGCTATATATAAAGTTTTGTACACTATCTACAAGTTATCTAGCTTTCTATCACATAGAAGCTTACAGATTGTAAGATATTTACTGGCAACTGATATCTGTTTATACAAGAAACAAACAAATGATGTACTAAGGTTTCTAAAAATAGACATATCTCATTAAAAGGAGATCATTCTTCTAGGCTATTTCAGGTAAACTTTATTGGGAGTAAGACTGGGGTCAAGGAAACAAAAAACAGAATTTGTATTGTTGACACCCACAGAAAAATTATCCAAACAACCCTTTCCCAATATATGTGTTTTATCAAATGTGCGAACAGCGTAGATCCTGATTAGCAAGCACATCAGTAAAATAAGTGCCAGCTGATGTGGATCAACATTGTTCACTTATATGGAAAAAAGGTAAAAGTCCCACACCCCCATCCCTGTTCCTTATCTTTTTGTCTAGACTAGCTGTAAGATCAAAGATTGATTCAACGATGATTTTTATCTGACAATTTTTTTTAACTTTCCAAATAATTAAATTTTCTAAGAACATCAAAGATATCTGTAATCCAAATTTTCTTAGGTCTTAAAGTTTGTTACCTGCATATTGCTTGGTATAGCTTTATGATATGAAAATACATACATAATGTTTATCATAACGAAAAAATGAAAACAAATGATGACGATGTAGGAGTATTATACAATGAAATTTCGGGTCAAGAAATGATCAAAGTATGGCACACTCATGCTTACATTTAACAACTTCCAAAATTCCATTGCTACATCATATAAAAAGAATTTATGTACATTAAATAAAAAATTAAGTTAATTGTGTTTCTAAGATAAAACAGCACTTTCTACGCTTAAATAATTTAATACACATGTACTAGTCAAAGGTGCAGATTTAGAATCTGACATTTCCTTCAGTAAGTCCATTATTTTTTTAAAAGTCTACTATATCTTTTATTATTTTTATGGCACAGGAAAATGCTCACAAGGTAACAGAGGTCGACCTTTGAACAAAATTACTAGTGCACCAAAAAATTTGTAACAATAAACGACAGACTTATCAATATGAAGTCGCACCTATACAATACCAGCATTGGCATTTGTTGTACGTTCAATTTTGTTCATCTCAAGTGTAAATATTATTTGTCTGTCGCATAAAATAGTGGAGCACCAGTAAATATATCAAATACTGGACAGGTGCACCACTGAATTATGTAACCAAATATTGGGCGCGTCACGGGAAATGGTACCTTCGGACATTTGACGTCAATCCTTGAAATTAAGTCATAAAGTTGAGCAGACTACATTAATTGTTATGCATTTAGCGGTAAAAATATCATTTTATTGTCAAAATGAGTAAGAAAATCACTTCTTACTTATGAGAAACTAAACGATAATTGTAATTTCTTTCCAAATATAGTAAGAAATAAAATGTTACAAAATATGACCGAATGTACCTTTTCCTGTGATGTGCCCCATATAAAATATATAAGTTGGACATGTAATTTTTTGTGTGCATCTCAAACTTATGGTGCACCTACATTATCCAAGCATCATTGCACCCTTAAATGTATTCGCCAGAAGTGTACAAGACACTTAAAATACAGGTGCCTCATAACTGGATACCTTATGAGCCTTTTTTGTGTGCCATATATTATGCCACAAGGTAGATCTTTGGTTTCCTTAAGTCGAATCAAATAGTGTAGTACATGGTCAAACTATTCAAAAACAAACACAGAAACCAACACAAAAGATACAATATAAGCAACACACACAAAACTCCACTAAAACGAATAGCACTAAAAAAAACAAATGACACTAGCCTACTAGTATACAGTTACTACCTAAGGGCCTGCTGCGACATAAAACTCTATTCTGCAAATGTCGGTCAATCCAGTACTTATGGCTGGAGAGGTCAGTCAAGCTAGTGCTTAAGGCTAAAAGACTATATGGAGGCTATAACTAGGGTGTGTTATGGATTCTCAACCATAGATTATAATGAACAGACTCACCCAAATCGAGTCCAGCAATTTTAACACTACTCCATAAATAAATACATTCATGTGCTTACAGTGTACATCTAGATCTGCTGCTACCTCCATGCCATCAGATCCGGACCATCAATGTTTGCTGGTTAGAAATATGTGGCCAATCTGGATCTACACAGTGGTTCCACACACCACAAAACCCATATATATAGAGTGTAAAAGGTTAAAAGCATTTGAAGTTCAGAACACCCAATTGTCAAGGCCTGGTTCAAGTCTGCACAAAAAATAATATTGCATTTATGAACTAACAACATTATACGTATTACAACATACAAGCAGCAAATGAATCAAGTTAACTACTAAGTCATTAGCCTTTTTACAACAAGGACCATCAAACTAGTATTAGTGTAAAAACATTAGTGGGGCACATCATGGGAAAAGTCACCTTCCGAAAGTTGACATAGATTCTTGAAATAACGTCATAAAGTTGAGCAGACGACATTACTTATTATGCACTTCGCATTTAAAAATAACATTTTGTTAAAATGTGCAACCAAAAATCAAATCAGTTATTACAAAATAAAGATAATTGTAAGCCTTTTAAAATATAATAACTACTAAAATGTCAAAAAGTATGACCAAAGAAACCTTTTCCTGTGTGCTGCCCCATTTAAAACTTTAGTGGTTAAATTGCATGTCTTATAACAGATACAAAATAGGTGTGTGTCACATGCAATGATAATAAATTACCTGGAGTCTGACCACAAAATAAAATATTTGCTGATCCACAGTAAACAGTACTGCCAGAAGCAGTTTCAATGTACAAAGTACCGTCATTGTTTGAATATAAGCCGCACTTTTTCCCCAGAATTTGGAAGTAAAAAGTTGGGGGTGCGGCTAATACACAGGTTTGGCTGCTTATACTTTTCGTTTCGTCATCTGTTCTATCATGTTTTGGTGCAGTGCAGCTTATACATGAGTGTGGCTTATATTCGAACAATGACGGTAATGTTTATGTATTAACCCTTTCCTCCATAAATACACATTTTTACGCAGTTGTGACCAGTGTAGATCCAGATCAGCAGGCACATCCATGCCATCTGATCAGGATCTGCACTGGTTGCATTTTGGTAAAAAACCCTAACAAATCATAAAGCAAACATTGCAGATCCTGATCAGATGGCACAGATGTGCCGGCTGATCTTGATCTACACTGTTCGCCCATGCAATAAAGGTGTGTCTATGGAGGAAAGGGTTAAGTAAGGGTATTTTTTCTGAAGCAATATAAAAGCTCTGCAAAAAAATAAACAATAACACACTTCCTATTGCATTTAACCCTTTATTCCATATGTACCACTTTAATTGCATGGGTGTCAAGTATAGATCCAGATCAGCTGGCACATCTGTGCCATCTGCATATCTTTGCCATCTGATCAGGATCTACACTGTTTGATTTTGAATTCATAGGGTTTCTGGTATTTCTGTTTCTGATCAAGAAGCAAACTGAGTAGATCCAGATCTGATGGCACAAATATGCCAGTTGATCTGGATCTACACTGTTTGTCATGTTATCAAAGCAGTATATATAGAGTAAAGGTTTAAACAAAGATACCTGGCATCTACATATTTGCCTACAGGGTTTGATGTCTATGTGGTTATCAAACTAATTTGAAATTCCATTAGCAAGCACATACAGAAAGGAGTGCAAAAAAGGAAAAACAATTAAAACTGGGAAATCAAAATCACCCAATAGAGGTCCCTGATTTTGTATTGATTATTGTTATACAAATGCAACCAAAATTTGAACTAAGGCCTAAAACATTTAAAGCCTAAACTCTAGTCATTTTGCCATAAATCTACTTTGCAAAATGTCTGTTTAAAAATTCTGAAGAATAACAATGTTACATTCCAGACCCCAAAAATTCAATCAAATTTATAATGCTGGGAGATAAAGGAATCACAATGGTGAAATCTGTTATGAGTTCTAATTCATGACATCATTTGATACTAAAATCATTTGCTGACAAAGTGATCAAAAGAATGAAATTTACGGGGTGACTAGAAAATACTTAAATTAATGAGTACCTGTCAGAAACACCCTGTTAAAACAAATTAATGGCCCCTAATCATAAACCTGAGATTGAAAACAATCCTGAGTAGCTGATCTGTTGTAATTTAAAACAGTCGATTGGATGAAATTCAAATTAGTCTCAAATCATTAACAGCTGACTGAATGACTAATGCAGCTGATTGGTTGTAATCAAAATCAGTCTCCAAACTGACCAATGGCAAAGCAGAGTTTGGTTACTGGTCTTCAATCTCATTTCAATGATCATGGACTATGTTAATGTAAAACATTAAGCATATAACAACTGCGCTTCCAGCTTCAAAGGTGGATAAATAATGTTTTTTTTTAGATTCATAAATGTGACTAATATAGAAATCTAGATTTGATTGTGTTATAAAATTACTGTTAAGTATAGATATTTATGATAAAATCTTTATAAAACCCTAAAGAATATTTTCTAGAGTGTTGCAGAACTTTGCTGGTGCTAACAAGTAAACTATTTTTGTTTTGGCATGAAAACTGCAAACTAAATTTGTTAAATTAACTATGAAATTGCGCCCATTAGAAATAGAAGTGTCTTAAAAATGTTTTGGGTTGCTCTACAAAGCAGCAATTTAAACATGAAATCAAAAATTCAAAAAATAAATAAAACCAAGTTCTTTGTTTAATACATTTGTTGTTTTTCTCCAAAAATTACAGCTAGAAACTCATTATCCACCTTTAAAGAGGAAATATACAAATATACAATAAAGGCACAAACTGAGCTAAAAAAGATGTCAAATATGACAATAATATAAACAAGTTCTGCTATTACAAATAATATAAGTGCAATATTTATAATGAAAATATTATAAAAGAAATAAATCTCTAGTACTGTAGATGATTGCATTAGTTTCTGGTTTCACAACATTATGAATTTCATGTGCACACCATTGGTATTGTTGACATTAACTAGAATAATGAGTACCATTGCATCACGTGTATCCTTAAATTGCAATTAAAAAGGGGCATAACTCAAAAAATAGTGAAACAGGAATTATCATACGTGTTGTCACGGATTGCTTTGTTCATGCTGATGATAATTATTCCTAGTACGAAGTGAATAGGACAAGTTCTTTCAATGTTATAGGCAACATTTAGTTTCATAATTAACTTGGGTAATACATGACGGCGTCAACGACACCACTGGATAGTATGGTCCGTATGTGTCTACCTGTGACACAAAAATGAAAGTTATAGAAAAACCATGGAGTTTATCACAAAAGATGTGATAATGCCAATCAATCAAAGATTTCATCCTGCAATCAGTGTGCATATGAAAATTACAATGTTTTAACATCAGAAATAACTGCAAGTGTCTTTAAGTGTTATGGAATGCATGAGCTTTCACAATATATCAATATGAGCTTACAGGCAAAAATAAATTGCAGAAGACTTGCACTGCTTTTGTTCAAGTAAATTATTAAATTAAGATATTTGCAATATAAGATATGAGCAATTAATTATGGATATGTTATGGAATTTTATCACAAAATAATAAAATGCCAATATTGAAAGAATATTCCCATTAAAATTATCTTATTGTCAGGGTATAATTTTTTTTAAATATTTTGTTTAAAAAACTTACATATTCATGAAAAAACAAATGAAAGAAGCAATTACTAGTAAAACAAAAGATATGTATATACTCTAAAATTTATCAGTAAATTGCACTTAAAACTGGTTAACTACTGCTTAACGCTTTATTCCATAGATGTACTCTATGGTCAATTAGTGCAGATCCAGATCAGCAGGCATATTTGTGCCATCTGATCAGGATCTACACAGTTCACTATTTAGTTTCCCGAGGTTATATTGTACCAAGATCAACCAGTTCAGATTCTTATCAGACAGCACAGGCCTGAAGGTTATAAAGCTGAGCATGGAAACCAGTCTCAAATCTCAAGCATCTGATTGGCTGAAATGGCGACCAGTCGCCATTTCAGCCAATCAGATGCTTGAGATTTGAGACTGGTTTCCATGCTCAGCTTTATAACCTTGGGCACTGATGTGCCGTAAGATCTGGATCTACACTGGTTGCATATGCGTTAAAACATGTATATATGGAGTAATGGGTTAAATTTGTATGAGGTCAATTCGATAAAAGAGTTTAAGAAATATTGCTCAGTGCATAAGATTGTTATGCAATTTACAAATTCACAGTTTGTAACATCTATTTCAAATTTTGTAGCCAGTGTCCAAGGTTATAAAACTGAGCATGGAAACCAGTCTCAAATCTCAAGCATCTGATTGGCTGAAATGGCGACTGGTCGCCATTTCAGCCAATCAGATGCTTGAGATTTGAGACTGGTTTCCAATCTCAGCTTTATAACCTTAGCACCTGGTACACTTATATTTTAGAGTACAAGATTATGTTGCAAAAAAGTACGAAATTCTGAATGTTACTTCTGAATAAAATACTTTCCTTTTTGAAAAAAGAGATTCAATTTAAAGTGGATGCCATTTTAACATTTATCAATCTCAAAATATAGAAATTGCTTTACAAGAAACCAGTGCCCAAGGTTATAAAACTGAGCATGGAAACCAGTCTCAAATCTCAAGCATCTGATTGGCTGAAATGGCGACCAGTCGCCATTTCAGCCAATCAGATGCTTGAGATTTGAGACTGGTTTCCATTCTCAGCTTTATAACCTTCAGCCCGGGTCTTAGGTTATAAAACATTGTTTTATCCCTTTTCTATTTATATGCATTTATGGAACATTCCAATTGTGTAGATCCCAATCAGCCGGCACATCCATGTCATCTGATCGGAATCTACCCTGTTCACTTTTAGATCTACTAAGTTATTTCTAACCAAGATGTGCAGGCTGATCTGGATCTACACATTCATGTGCAATAAAATGCAAATATATGGTGGAAAGAGTTAACCAGGTATGCAACATAGCCCTTAGTGTAAAACAATTAGAACCTATATAGGATAAAACAATTAAAGTCAAAAGGGGAATAATAATCACTATTTGATTGCTTCTGGAACCAAGATCATAAATCTGAATTGGAAACCAGTCTCAAATCTCAAGCATCTGATTGGCTAAAATGGTAACTGGTCACCACTTCAGTCAATCAGATGCTTGAGATTTGACACTGGTCTCCAGTGTTTATTTAATGATCTTGGGCCCTGGAAGATAAAATTGATACAGTAAACAAAACTGTGTATTTTGATTGAGGACCACAACATTGTGAATATGTATGCAAAAAGGAACAATAACCATTATATTATCCACAAACAAAAACACAAATTTATTACATTTTTCTTTGAAACAATAATTGTATTTTGTAGTTGCTTCCCTTTTTTAGATATCATAGTGGGTTAGACAAAAGCTATTCAGAAAGGGTTTTTAGGAGGGGGCTATCTTAGAGTAGTTACATGATAATTTCCAGCCTTCTTGCCCAAATCGCCATGAAAATTAAATATTGCTGCCTACAATGAGGCTTCAAACAACCCCACCCAACCTCTTCCGTATCTGCCCCCATCATAGGTTGGCTATTATGAGAACCCTACAGCAGTATAGATAGAAACAGAATTATTTAAAACAGTTTCATTAGTATTATGAAGAAACACCGAGACAATTTAAAATAATTGACCCTATTCTTCATATATACGCCTTTATGTTGTGGGCAAACAGTTTAGAATCAGATCAGCCAGCACATCTCTGGCATCTGATCAGGATCTGACACTGTTCACTTTTTGATTTATTTGGTTATTTGTGATAAAAAAGTAAACGGTGCAGATCCTGATCAGACAGCACTAGTCTGGATCTACACTGGTTGCACATGCAATAAAATGTGTTTATATGGAGTAAAGGGTCAAAGCAACAGCAGCAGTAAAACTGGTGCATGTATATAGAATAACAACAATGTATCACTGATATGTACATAACTGTTGTAAAATCAATAGTAAAAAAGTACATTTTATCACTAACATGGATATATATATATGCAAGTATCATACATGTAAATATCAATATTATTTAACACAGTTTACGAATTTCATACAAGGGCTTATTACAGAGCAAGCAAGAGCAAGGGACAAAATATGATGTGAATAAATTTGCACCATAGCCCAGTTAAGGTTACTTTAAATTAACCATTTACTCTATAAATACACATTTTAATGCATGTGTGACCAGTGTAGATCAAGATCAGGTGCCAAACCACTGCCATCTGATCAGGATCTACACTGCTCACTTCTTCATGGGTTATTATCTAATGAACCAAAAAGCAAACAGTGTAGATCCAAATCAGATGGCACATCACTGCCAACTGATCTGGATCTACATTGCTTGCCCATGCAATTAAGGTGTATCTATGAGAGGGTTCAAAATCCCCATGCCAAGTGTCACCAGCTTTGTCCTATCTCAGAGTTCTAGAACTATTAAAGTATCAAAAATTTAACGAAAAGGACAAAACATATTTTATCATACAATGCTTTCAGTTCTTGAGTTTGCATTGACAGCTTCTGTAGACGCTGTTTTAGGCTTAGGCTGCTCAGTCATTTCTTTCAGCTGGTCCCAGGATGACTGTTTCCTGGCTGCATTACTGGGCTGCCTTGCATTTGGAGGGACAGACTTGGGAACAAAGTTCACACTTTCATAAGATGATGATGCTGGAGGCGGTGGGAGTGTTCCGCTTCCACGCATTGCATTTTCGTAGTCAGCAACACTTTTAGGCATAGGAGGAAGGGGCGGAGTCTGATTGGTGCCCTGCTGGTATGGAAGATAGAACATATGGTTCCCGTATGCAGGAGGATATTGGTTCCCAGCATATGGAGCACCGTATCCCTGCATGCTTGCAGGATTGTTAGTGAACACTGAACTAGCCACGGAGCCAGTCTCAAGAATATCGTCTTTCGGATGATCGCCATCTGTGATCTCACACAACATTTCCCAGTTGGACTTTTTTGGCTGTCTTTGTGCTTGCTGACCCTGAGGGAAAGTCTGCATAATTTGAGAGGGAGGTACTTGCTGTTGTTGTTGTTGCTGGGGTGGAACAGGGTATCCGGGATATCCCTGGGGAACTCCGTGAGGTGGATACTGGTACCTTGCCGGTTGTCCTGCTGGAACCAGCCCTGGCTGGGCTGGGTAACCAGGTGGAGCAATTACAGGATACCCCTGCTGATTAACGGGGAAAGGCTGCTGCACAGCGAACCCCTCAGATTGCGGATAATATGGATTCTTGCTAGGATCTGCAAGATTCTCCTGAGACGCACTTGTAACGTTTTCTTCCAACTGATTAACAGCACTTTGTGATTTTCTTGGTTTAGGCTTAGGCTTTGGTTTATCCTTATCGTATAACTCATCAGTAAACTCTGGTACACTCTTTGAACGCTTAGTCGGCGTCTTCGATCTATCTTTACCTTTACCAACTTCATCAAGTTTTTCAGTCGATTTTGTCTTTTTGTCTTTTTTCTCTTTTTTCGTCTGTGTTCCAGACGTCGACATACTTTTCGATCGGTGTTTCTTTTTCACTAATCTCTTCGACTCGGATGTAACAGATTCATTCACCCCTGTCTGGGTAGCAGTTTCACGGAGTGTTTGTGTGGCAATCTCTTTCCCTCTCACCCTCCTCCCAAGATCATTATCAGACCTGTACAGCCGCTCTTTATCTCTGCGGGACAACGGCTTTTCATAACCATCAAAACTGTCATCAGAATAAAACTCTTCCTCGTAACCACGAGAATGGCGACCTACTGATATGTCATCCCTAACATAAGACACCATGGAGTCCGCGTATGAGCCCTTTCTTCTTCGTCCCCTTCTATCATAAAGGGAGGACCTTGAAGAATATATGGACTGCTTTGATGAGGATCTCTTTAATGCTGAAAAACAAACAACCAATGGTTAATCTATAATGCAAATTAACCCTTGTATACCCATTTGTTCACATGTGCAACAAGTGTAGATCCAGATAAACTGAACATCCTTACCATCTGATCTGAATCTACACTGGTCACTTCTATTGCAGAAATAACCTGATGTATCTTGAAGCCAACAGAGGAGATCCTGATTAAATGGTATAAATGTGCTGGCTGATCTGGCAAGGTCTACAGTTGTTACACATGCCATAAAATCCCCGTACGATATGCACTAAAGGAATAGCAGATGCTCAGCAGAAAAAGGCCAGGGCTCTCACTAGATGGAGACTTGGAAGAAATGGTCTCCCAAAAGTGACTTCTCCCTTGTTTAAGCTTTGGGAGAAGTCATTTTGTATACACTATATTGGAAAAGAATGCTGTGGACTGCAAACTTCTCTGTAATTCAGTAAAATTATAGAAATATATATATTTGCATGCATGTTATATTGTCAATGATTTCTGGATTATAGAAACAAATAATGCCTATACATTATGTGCATTCTTTATGCACAAACCCCAGTCCGAAATCCCAAGTATCTGATTGGCTGAAATGGGGACACAGATGGTCGCACATAGATTATAAACCATATCCATGGAGTTAACGAGTAAACAATAACAAATGGTGCTTACGTGGCAGATCTAGATCTTCCATAGACCCATACATCATAGTTGGTGTTGTGGCTCGGGAATCCAGCTGATCCATGCTACGCCCTCTACGGTGACTGAATCCTCGACCTGTAAACACAGGTACAAGTATTTATAAACTATATGACATAAATCTCAAATAGTTGAATTGGGATCCGATACAATCAAGAGCTAAGCAAAGTATCTGTTATGATAACACCAACTCCATTATATTATATAAAATGTTAACACATGTGTGACCAGTATTGATCTAGATCGCAGGTACATCTGCACATCTGATCTAGATCTGCACTGATCATATTTTGGTCAGAAAATGACCTAAATTAGTAATGTATCTGAAAGCAGTCTTTAAAAGTGTAGATCCTGATCAGACTGCACAAATGTGCTAACAGATCTGGATCTACACTTATGCTCATGTAATAAAATCATATCTATGGAGAAAAGGGGAAATTTTGGAACCAGTGTAGTCCCAGATCAGCCTACATATACGACATTTGATTAGGATTTACACCGTTCGCTATTTGATAAAGTTTGAGCAAAGCAACAGCCATGATGGAAAATCAATCACATGGAACAATTTTTTTTATAACCTTCTCTGCACTATGCAATCTTTAAATATAAAAACCCTAAAATCAAATGATTCTGAAAATAATGTTAAGTAGAGTTCTGGTTCTTGGTTAGAGCAATTTTTTTTTAATTTTTAATTGTTCCAAGTTTCCTCCAGCACTTTTAGAGATGAGCTCTTGGTAAACATTTTTATAAAAACAAAAGGGAAACAAATGTGCAAAAACTAATGATAAGAGTTACAGTTTATATGCATTGCAAAATCATCATTACAGTAACATAATCAAAGAGACCACCCCGATATAAAGACCAACTTGATAATATGACCACTACGTCTAATATGTCCACTACCACAATTTCTATGTCCATTTGTTAAGACTTTCCTTAACATATATGCCTATATGACATGGGCCAACAATGTAGATCCAGATCAGCCAGCACATCTGTGCCATCTGATCAGGATTTACACTGTTTGCTTTTTTATTTATAATGTTATTTCTTACCCGAAAGCAAACAGTGCAGATTCTGATCAGACAGCAAAGATTGCCAGCTGATTCGTGCCGTCTAATCAGGATCTAAACTGTTCGCTTTTTTATTTATTAGGTTATTACTGAAGGCATGGATGTGCCGGCCGATCTGGATCTACACTAGTCGCACATGTGTAAAAATGCATATATATCAAGGAAAGGGTTAATAAATGCTTACCTGAACCTTTGCCAGGCAGTCTCGGAGACTTTCTACCGTTAGACCTCTTACTATATCGTCCAGATCCCATTTTTTCAAACGCTTCATCACGATTGCTTTCAACGAACCTATCTCGTTGTGTTCTTGGACTACGACCAGTGTCCACACCTCGGGGACCAGCTCTGGGATCGGGATCCAGGGTACTTGAAACAGACTGTGTCTGCTTTTTGCGACCCTTAGGACCCTTTCTGTCAGGCTTCAAGGAATGAGTGGTATGAGTTCTTCTGCCCCCTTCTGTATTTGTTGTAGCTACAGACACTTCACTATTTGAAGATGAACTGTGTCTATTTTCACGACCTCCTTTTTGAATCTGCTGAATTTCATCAGATGAGAATGATCCGGATTGTGGATTCCGTCCTACTGATGCAAGGTTTGGTTTCTTCCCTTTGGGTGATTTTGGCACTGGTGCCAAGGTTGGACGGGAAGTTTCCTGAGCTGCAGGGGGTCTTGGCGCTTGACCGAAACCCTCAAAAGATGATGTGGAAGATATTCTTTTAGCTCTCTCTTCAGCATCACGTTCATTTTCATGAAAAGAGTTTCTGAATTTAGGATTAGAGTGAAGAGCATTTAACACAGATGCCTTTCCACCACCACCCCCATCTCTTCTGTCAACATTATTACTGGTTCCCATCAGCAGGTCTGGTCTCGGTGCAGGAACAGGTGCAGGTGCTGGTGGAGCTTTGGGTGGAATGTTAAAATTTTCCTGGTTCTTGTTTTTCAAGTGTAAAGTTCGTTTCATTTCATTTTTCGTATTCGAGTCTGAGCTACTATCAGAATGGGATAAAAGTTTCTTTTTTGAAGCAGGTGATCCACGCATACTTTCATTCGTAATTCCAACACTAATGGAATCTTGTCCAGACACGTCTAACTTTGGCTTTTTTCCGCCTCCTACTATAAAAGGAGTTTTACCAGCACGATATTTACGGAAACAACATATTCCAATGATTGCAATGATGATGATGAATCCAAAAACTCCGCCCACAATACCAATCACCATTCCAACGGCAACTGGGTTAGAATCTGACGGCAGAGCATAACGTTGATCTGAAATAATGATAATGACGATTTTGTATAGCTGTTTGCATTGACTCTTTAAATTTAACTCTGGTCTAATGTTTACCATAATTACCTAGCCTTGCACCAGCTAGATGGTTAATTAAAGAAAACACTGAAATACTTATTATCTCCTTTAATTATTTTATTTTCCTTTTTTTTACTGATATGCTGAACCCTCTATGTTCTGGAAGATAAGGGAAGTAAAATGCATATCAGTAAGGTACCTGCAGGAGTTGCTTTACTTGGAGGTATTGATGATTATTGTATAAGTGATATGAGAATATATAACAGAACATAGGGATGGGAGCCAGTCTAGTTATTACCCTAAATTTTGGGAAAGCACTAATATTGGGACACCATTATTTAAATGGAAATCAATAATTATTTGCCTCCCTATATTTTGGGACACTTAACAATTGGTATTTTTCAGTGTCCCTATGTTTAGGTACACTTTCAGACACAGTTTGTTTTCGTCCCTTAATTTTTTGACACAAACCATTTAAGTTGTAATTTTTTTTACCCTAGAATAAGGGTGATTATGAGATTCAGGCTAGAAATAGTGAGTGTTCAGTTCACAATCTAATGTTAATTGTCAGGCTAGACTGTAGTCTGAACATTCAGCTCATGTTACCAATTTCTAGCCTAACGATTAACATACAATTGACGTCTGAACATTTGTTTATTGATTTGTCAAAGCTACTTTACAGTCTTTTTTCAAACTAAAGAGGCCCTTAATTGATTAAACAGGTTGTAAGGTTATAGAATTATGAACAAGTGTATAAAGTTTGAAAGTTGTAGTTATAGTACTTTATAAGATTTCCAGACATCTTTAACCACAAGCAGAGTATAATAGCTTAATTTAGGGATGTAAACAAACGTTCGAACATTCGAACGTTCGGATAGCGTTTTGAACATTCGAATGCATTTGATGCATTCGAACTTTCGTGAAAATTCGATAATGAACGAAAATCAAGAAGGTTTGGTATTAATTTGACACAAATACCGTCAAGATAAATCACTTTCTGTTTACAAAATACATGTAGAAAACAACATGTCTGTATATTGATTTCTGTGCACATGCGTTCCTTTGTAACATACGGCTAAAATATAAAGTGTGGATCAAAACAAACTGTTTGCACGCACATAATCAAATTGAAAGTTAGTGCATAATAGATCTACTAAAATACGAATGTAATAAAATATAAATAAGATCTAATAATTAAAAATATTGTATTATTTACTGCATATTGTAACAATGATTAATTGAGTAAATCAATAGAGCCATTCAGTAATGGAAATTGAGTTCTTCACACCTATTGTAATGTGAGTTGGAGAATATACTGTGAAAATCTTTGACACGCGAAACATCAGATTTAGGGTCCAAGTTAAGGCACAATGTTTACTTAACACGTGTCATTTAACACCAGTAAGAGCTACACAGGTCCCATTTTGAGACAGAGTTCTTGGGTACCAGGGAACTGTCAATTTGTCAACACACTATGACAATACCTGACCTTTACTATATTTTTTTTTTATTTCACATCGAAGAAATCATATTTTCACAAAACTCTTCTAACGTATACATCTTATCAGCTTTTCATTCGCAATTATGCCAGCTTCAGTTTCATCTGACGATTTAGAGGTAGATCCATAGACAGTCTCATTCTCAGAAAAATTAACTCACTATTAAGATTTTGGAATACTCGGATATTATCGGCAACATTTATTTGAATGACAATTTCGTAGTTTCGGGGATACTGTGAGGGATTATCGATAAAAACAGGTCGTTTCTCGGTTTATGTGATTTTGTTAATAATTCAAACGTTCAATTGTTCAAATGCAAACTGATTCGAACATTCGAATGGTAAAATAGGTGGAAAATGCCATCCCTAGCTTAAATTATTAAGCAGAGTATATTAGCTAAACATATTCAAATAGTCATGCTAAAAATGTATTCAAACCAAAGCAGCACAAGTCGTCACACACACTCAAAATATCCGGTATGCAGTCAAGTTCAGGTTAAATTGTGTGATGATTTAAACTGGTTTCACTGCCTATCATTTACCAAAGATCATGGCAAAACAACAAAAAGACAATCAGACAAAAAAAACAATATTTAACCCTTTCATCAATATACCGGTATATGCATTTTTACGCATGTGCAACCAGTGAAGATCCAGATCAGCAAGAACATCCATGCCGTCTGATCAGTATCTGCACTGGTCGCATTTTGGTCAAAAATAACCTAACCAATCGCAAAAGCGGACAGTGTAAATCCTGATCTGACGGCACTGATGTGCCGGCTGATCTGGATCTACAATGTTCGCCAATGCATCAAAGGTGCATCTATGGAGGAAAGGGTTAAATCATAAGCAGGTTCAAGTTCTTGCTTGCATTATTACCTCTGACAGGTATAAGCTTCATCTGAAAGTTGTAGCTCATTGTGTTGATATTTGTTTTATGCAGGGTTACCGTCAGTGACCTGCCAATGGTAAAATATGGGCCGGGATCATCACCACAGTTGAATGATTTCTGAAATTATGAAAACATGCATTTTGATATACCATTAGTAAGCAACACAAGAATTAAACCAAGTATACCTGTGTCTGAAACAAAACTGGAACAGTCAGTAAACTAATATATTTACACTTTAACATCGCCCTCTACGATGAAGTCTTATTCATCTAACTAATCATAATTGCTGATAGTAAACAATGTGACGTAATAATTTGAAAGGCGTGGCTATACAGTACAGCTCGGGTGTCTTTTACATTTTTCACCCGTCCACCGCGTTAATAAATCAGTCCGGGTGGAAATTCACCGCGAATATGTCCTTCCGACGCCGCGATTTTCGGGTGATTTGCCGTGATTCGCGGCGATAATTCTGCAGTCATTCTCGCTCTTCTCGTTTTCATCGTCAGCAGTTTAGCTTCAGGGTCGATCGCGGGGGATCGCGGTGAAAAATCTTTCGAAAAAGGAGTGTATTAAAATGTATTTTTTAATGTAAAACATTCTTTCTTTAACCTATTTGAACGTAACATTGTGTCAAAATAATGTAAAAATTTTAGTCGCGTAATCGGACGTGCCGATTCGTCAGCATTAAAAAAAAATAAATTTCTTTGTCTGCGTATCTTCTGTGAAAATATCGAGTTTCTTTATAAATGTAATAAGTTTTTAATATAACAGAGCTTGATTTTATCACCGATGCCCGATTTTTGCAAATTGACATGAATTAGTCAATAACCATTTTGAAAGTGCTTTCCTGTCCACGTAAGAAGCTTGGAGTTAATTAATCCATATAAACACCAATTATCAACAGCTTAGTTGATTCCAAAACAAAAATGACACACTACTCAACGACAAATCAACTATTGAATGAACATTTTGAATGTAATGAGTAAGTCGTGAACACAAACATTGTTTATTTAAATAACATTTGTGACATGCATATGCTATTAATTTCCAGCATGTTTTGATTTTACAAGGCATGTTTTGATTATACAATGTACAACTCTAATTTGTTTGAAATGAATCCATCTGTTAAGAATAAAAAACGCCGACGTTTGATCATTAATTTTTTTTACCCAACACGGCACCTTTGATCTGGGAAAATCAGTATTACTTGTCGGTGTTCTTTTTGAAGTGAATAAACAGACGTGATGATGAAATATACAATGCTGATCACACAGGTGTTCAAACAGGTGTTGATTGCTCATAAATGAAGATGTTTTAGGAAGGGATTGGGGAAAAATACTGACAAGATAGATTTTATACATGTAGCTAATGTACTTGGCTGTTATATTTTCACCGTTATTTATTTTCTCAACATGTTCAGAGTACTTAAGAAAAAGAATATTATATATTTATCTTTCATCAAAATAGCAACTAAGGAAACGATAAGGTAAGAACAACACAATTTTTATTAACTTTTCTCTCTAGATAATGATCTATTATGTCCAGTTTACTGTGTGTTTCAATCGCAATTATTTTACATGACATTGAATTCCGATCTGAGGCGTAAATACTCTACTTGTCAATGAATTCTTATCATTTGTCGTAAAATAATTAACCAATTTAATAACTGTTGTTCACTTTCTGCAATGACCGTGACAACATTCCACTAAGAAGCATAATAGGCAGCAATTTACGGGGCAAGTACAAAGGTGTTTACGTCAACACGGAAGGTGTGGAAAACTCCAGTGTTTGAAATAATAGACAATATATTTATGTATTGATCAAGTTTCAGATCTTTTCTCTGATACGAAAATACGAACAACATATTTCTTTTTAAATAAATAAATTCGGAAGAATGTCTTGAAATCACCGGTCAATCTTCACCGCGATTTGGCTGATAAATCGCAGCAAATCACCGTGATTTTCTTGTCAGGTGATCGCGGTGGCAAGATCCACGATCACCCATGTTCACCCGAAAAAAATTGGATGTCGCGCTGACAGTGAAACGCGACGATGAGTGAAAATGTAAAAAACACCCAAGCTGTACTGTAGTAGAACCATTCACAATTTATTGGACGTTGCACAATATTTTGACGCGTGACGTCGCCAAGCACGCATGTTTTGCCACGAGTTGCTGCGAAAAACCGTGCCGTCATTCACTTTGTAGTCAATGTTGCTGTTCCAACAGCCGTTCGAAAAAGCCGTTATATCACAAATTCTTCTAATAATTCTTGTATTAAGGAGAGTCTAAATGTGTGTAAATATAAGTATTGAATCGATATTTGATGGTTTTAATTTGTATGAAAAACAGTTGGGTTGTTTAAAGTACGCGTGAAGCCCTTCGGGCTTCACACACTTTAAACAACCCAACTGTTTTCCATACCCAAATAAAAACCATCAAATATTGATTCAATCCTTAAGCAATATGACGCAAGTCTTGTAACACAATCAGAGAATCAATTAAACCGTTAATCCATGACTGTTATATAGGGAAATAGAGTAGATCTAGCAGCCAGCACATCCATGTCATCTCATCAGGATCTACACTGTTTATTTTTATTATTCATTGCAATATTTTTCACCAAGAGGCAAACAGTGTAAATCCAGATCTGATGGCACAAAAGGACTCAAGGATCTGGGTCTACAATGGTTGCACACAAGCTATAACCCATTTATGCAGTATAGGGTACACATACAAAGTATAATCACTGACAGATACCGTCATTGTTCGAATATAAGCCGCACTCATGTATAAGCCGCACTGCACCAAAACATGATAGAACAGATGAAAATGGCTTAACGAAAAGTATAAGCAGCCAAACCTGTGTATTAGCGGCACCCCCAACTTTTTAGTTCCAAATTCTGGGGAAAAAGTGCGGCTTATATTCAAACAATGACGGTAGTCTTTGAAGTCTGATGAACAAATATCTATGAAGAATTTCAAATATCAAATAAAGATTAAGAACATTTTTGAAACTTTTTATTTAAGAGTTGTTTCCCTTTGATGTTTGTTTGCCTAACATCAAAGGGGAACTACTCTAAAAAAGAAGTCCACAGGAAAAAATAATGCCTCCACTTCTCCATATCTCCCACAAAAATATATGACAATGTAATTGTTTAAGCCTTCATATAAAATGAAAAGTTTGACAAACATGGTTTCATTGTACTAAAAGTGAGTGTACAAATACGAGTAATATACTAAGAGTTCTAAAACTGAAAGTTATGTATGCACAAGATTTTTAAATAAATAAAGAATACATGTACATGTACTGAACTGAAAAAAAAGTTTTATGATAGTCACAGAAAAAATCCCTTGAATCTTAACATAATGGTATATGGCTGTAATCCATGGGCAAAGAGTGTTCATCTAGATCAACCAGCACACCTGCACTGTCTGATCAGGATCTACACTGTCACATATACGAAGCCTTAATTAATTGATATTTAACCCCTTACTCTTTATATACTGCTTTTATCACATGGGAGAACATCTTAGATCCAGATCAGCCACTACATCCATGCCATCTGATCAGGATCTAAAAAGTTTGCTTTTTGATTCAATAGGCTATTTCTTACTAAGATACAACCAGTGTAGATTCAGATCAAATGACATGGATGTGCTGGCTGATCTGGATCTACATGCGTAAAAAAGAGTATATATGGAGGAAAAGGTTAACAAAATCTTTAAATACATACTATATTTCCACTTGCATCTCCCGAGAGATAGAGTTTAACAGCACAATCACTGATAATGAATGAGTCGAACTGGACCTTTATAGTGGCATCACTGTCCACAGTTCGGAAGTTGATGGTGCAACCAGCCTACAAAAATATAAAAATATACTATACTAGAGTGATCAGGAATCTGGTTATATTTACCCTTTACACCATGGGATATGGCTGTTATCCATAGGCGAACAGTGCAGATCCAGATCAGCCACCACTTCCATGTCTGATCTGGATCTACACTGTTCACTTTTAGATTTATAAGGCTATTTCTGACCAAAATGTGATCAGTGTAGATCCAGTTTAGATGCCACAGATGTGCTTAGGATCTGGAACTACACTGTTCGCACTTGTGATAAAACACATACCAATATATATTATGATGTAAATGGTCAACCTTTTCCTCCATATATCATCCACTTAGTGCAAAAACTCAACAACTACAATACATTTCTTTTGCACTTATTGGCTCTTTTGCTCTAAGTGGACGATATACGCTTTTATGGCAAGTCAGGGCTTTTCATCAGAAAACTGGGAAGAGGCCCTGGCCTTTCCATTTGGGAAATTTATGCGCGATAATTGTTCATTTTCGGAAAACAAAATTAATTGACAGATGGGTTCTACTTTATGAAATTGAATAGTAACAAGTTTTTTAACTTAAATCTAATATATTAAGTGCTTTATTTTCCAGACTTCAATTTACAAACACTCCTTAGAGGAGTTTTAACCATTTTTGGACATCTTACCTAGCATTTTGGGAAGAGTTTCTGCCACAATTGGGAAAAAATACTATACTTTTGGATTGGGAAGAGGCCTTTTATAGGCCTCTGTTATATAAGGATGAAAAGCCCTGCAAGTGTGAACAGTGTAGATCCAGATCAGCCGGCACATCTGTGCCGTCTAATCTGCACATTTTGCTTTTTTATTTCTTAGGTTATTTTTTAACAAAAGGTGAACAGTGCAGATCTTGATCAGAGGGCACATATGTGCTGGCTGATCTGGATCAACAGGTCATACAAGCAATAAAATACATATATGCGGAGAAAAGAGTTAAAAATAACAGTAAAATCTGTTACATGTACCTGTGTTGAAGTGGAAGTGTCCGAAGTTTTGGCATACACAGTTATGGTCTGGTCTCTCTGAATGTCCTGTACACCAATGTAACCACAATCCAGGGTGGTGTCCATGTAATCTAACAAAATAAACAATGGTTACCATAAAAATCTATTGCGGTAAGTTTCACATTTCACAACATTATAAATTTTGCATGTGCACTGTTTGCAAAGATTACATATTTTTCAGGCTGTTTAAAATTAAGAAAATGTAATCAATGTTAATGGGGACTTTGGTCAAAAAGTTAGAAATTATGATGTAAGAAACTACCCTAAGTGCCCTAAATGAACCCCCTGTTTAGAAATCATGCACCTGACCCTAAATATGTTCAAGTTTTTTTTAATGATTTCTTAAAATTTTATGTCAAAACCATGCAAACTAAACACTAAAAGCATTTAATGAACAGAAAACTTGTTTTTAATAGTAAAACAAAGAAATATATTTCATTAGTGAACTCTAAAACAAATGTATTTTCACTTGCGGCTTAGAATACACCTCATTTGGGATTTCACTTTTGTATTTTTATATATACCCAAAAAATTAAACAGCATTTGTCCTCTGTATCTGAAAATGCTCTAAATTTATCCCAAGTGAAATACTAGGGTGAAAATTAAAAGGTTGTATCCGCTTCTTTATTTTATATCACTTACAATCTTACAATCTTTTCAGTGTATTATAGCAATGGCAAACAGATAAATAAAAGAATAAAATAATGGTAACCCTATCATTAACTGGTAACAGGAGAAGATTCGGAAAAAACTGAAAGGTGTTAATCGTAAGGTGATAATTTCTGTGCATCTGTTTGTCTTAGAATCAGATCAACACATTATTCTATATGTATGTCTTTTAAAGCCTGTGCCCAAGATCATAAAACTAAATCTGGAGATCAGTCTCAAATCTCAAGCATCTGATTGGCTGAAATGGCGACCAGTCGCCATTTCAGCCAATCAGATCCTTGAGATTTGAGACTGATCTCAAATCTTAGTTTTATGATCTTGGGCCCTGTGCGATCAGTGTAGATCCAGATCAGGCAGCTCATCCATGCACATCCATGTAATATGGTTATGCTGGTCACATCTTGATCAGAAATAACCTAATTAATCTAAGAAAAGACAGTGAAGATCCTGATCAGATGGCACAAATGTGCCAGCTGATCTGGATCTACACTGTTCACCCATGCCATAAAGACGTATATACTACATATGGAGGAAAGGGTAAACATGTCCTGATATATCAACAATACAGTCGAACCTGTCCACAAAGACCACATAGAGGAAAACCCAAGTGGCCTTTGAAGGAAGGTGGTCAGTTTGATCACAGATGAATTTGTTATCAAAATCAGTAAGTGTGACAAATAAAATATAGTCTTCATTCATAGACGGTCATAGTTTACAGGTGGTCTTTACACATGTCAGGGTGTATTTAGTTTTGCTTTATTATCTATGCTGTATAATTATACCTTTTCATTTTCACATAGCTGAATATGAAATTCTGGGAACCATATAAGAGGGGTATGTGCTGAAATACTCTGATTTTCTGGCCTAAACCCTTTAAATTTTATAAGTTGGGGGTACTGGTACCTGTTCACTTTCAAAAAAAGGTGGTAATTCAGTGCTCTTTTTTTTCTCGACAAACTAAGAAAATTAAAGCCTTAAAAGACAAATAAGAGTTGGGTTCTATAGTTTTAAACCTTTCCTCCATAGAAAACATTTATTGCTAGGGCAAACAGTGTAGATCCAGATCAGCCGGCACATCCATACCGTCTCGTCTGATCAGGATCTGCACTGTTCATTTTTTTATTCATTAGGTTATTTTTTACCAAAATGCGACCAGAGCTGATCCTGGTCAGACCACACCGATGTGCCAGCTGATCTGGATCTACACTGTTTGCAGTTACATAAATAGGCGTATATATGGACGAAAAGGTTATAATCATGTTCTGACCAATTACTATTCAGGAACACTTATAAGTGAACCTGGTTGTCTGGTTTCCTTCACTTTGGTAAAATACCATGTTTATCAAAACAACCTTTTGCATCAAAATTTTACCTGGAGCTCTGAATTGAAATTACAGTGAAACCCCTCTATAACGGACACCTAAGGGACTGAGGGAAAGTGTCCTTAATAGCTTTTTTTTTTTTTTTTTGCGTTCACCTTTTCGGCGTGTATGCGTGGTGCTGCGCTTTTGGATAGGAGACCGCCATATTGCAGGCTCAGCACCTCCGACTTCGGATCTCCTTGCGGGTCCTCCTATACCGACACCCGCCGAATCGGTCGTAATGCTAACCCTTAAACCCTGAGCGCCAAGGAGGGAAGCCATTACTGCCATTTTTAAAGTCTTTGGTATGACCCAGCCGGGGATCGAACCCACGACCTCCCAGTCCGGAAGCGGACGCTCTACCTACTGAGCTAACCGGGCTGGTGTCCTTAATAGCGAGTTGTCCTTTATTGTGGGTTTAAATCAAGATGAGGACATGTCTGTTCTTTCAAAAATCGTCCGTAATACTGGGATGCCCGTAATATCGAGTGTCCATAATGAGGGGTTTTACTGTACTGATAGTCTTCAAGACCATTCCAAAGTGGAGAATACTTTGTCAATTTAATCAGTCTTCATTAAATCATTTTATAACCCCTTTACACCATGGGATATAGCTGTTACCCATGGGACAACAGTGTAGATCCAGATAAGCTGGCATATTCGTGCTACCTGATAATGATCTAAATGTACACTGTCTGCTTTTAGATATACGAGGCGAAAAATGTAGATCCAGATCAGATGGCATGTTTGTGCCAGCTGATCTGGATGAACACATGTTGCACATGTGATATATGGACTAAATGCATAATCTGAATGATTACAAACTTACAAATGCTTTTCCCGTGTGTTGACCCTATGACTGCTAGCAACACTACAACAAAAACATTTGGGAATTTCCGCCTCTTTTTCTGCATCTTCGCAGTTATCTTCAAGAGCAAACGTTTCTTGTCTTTACATAATTATTTCAGGTTTTTCCCTTTTTCTGAAAAATAAATTATGATTAAGCAGTTACTTTATTCATTCTCATTTCAAATAAAAGACATAATTTTTTGATACCCACCTTGTGTGAGCAAAATTGAAATTTTTACAGTGGGTTTGGCTTGGCTGTAATCCATGGATGAACAGTTTAGATCCAGATCAACTAACATTTCTGTGCTATCGGATCAGGAGCTTAAAACTGTTCAATTTTTTTTATTCAATAGGCTTATAATTTCTGACCAAGAAATTTTTCATGACAAGTTTCAAGTTTAAAAAATGACAGGTCTACATAACAAGCTAAAAGTCATTCTTAATCAACAGAATGTTGTAAGATTGTACATGGAGATGAATGAGTAGCCCTTTCCTCCATATACCGGTATATGCCTGTATGGAATGTAAAAAAATTGTAGATCCAGATCAGCCAGCACATCTGTGCCATCTGATCAGGATCTACACTGTTGGTTTTTTAATTAGGTTTTAATTAGGTTATTTCTGACAAAAAAGTGAACAGTGCAGATCCTGATCAGATGACACGGATTTGCCAGCTGATCTGGATCTACACTGTCCGCAGGCATATTCATTGAGGAAAGTGTTAATGCTCTATCTTCCCCCAAAGCATTTACCATTGCATATATAAGGGTTTTACTGCATGTAGGAACATTGTAGATCCAGATTAGATGGCTTTTAACGCAATTTAATGCTTTGGGGACAGACAGTGCATTAAATCATTCAACATTCTGTTGGTTGATGTTTAATAGGTAACAGGGTCATTAAAACTTTAAAAAATCATTTCTCCTATTTCAGATAAAACAAACACAAATCAAAGTTTAGTTTCAGGGATCCAAATTTTATGTACAGCTATTTTTAATTACATACCACTATAAATTGCGTAACTTTAGTTGACTGGGCATGCAGAAATTGTTTTTACTTATTCTCTATGGCCACCACAAGGACTAACAATCCCAATAATGTTGATCTTTTCACAGAAATATGCATTTGTAACGTAATATTTTATATTTCTGAAACAAAAATAATTGTATCAAATTTTTTGGAGATTCTGTGGAAATAATACAAAAAAAAATATTTAAAAAAAAAACAGCAAATAACATAACTTTTTCTTTGTTAAATTGAAAAATAGCAAGCATTTTCCATCAGGAAACTGTTGAAAAATACCCGTGTGCTTGTTCTAACAACATCTTTTACAAGTACTGACACTCAAGACAGTGACCAATGGTTCTGATCTAACAAGACCTATTAAGGGAGTTTCGTTCAACTACCCAAGAACTAAAAGAAGGCTGGCTAAAATTGACCTAATGATAACCAATTCTACAAAATATGTTCATTTCAAATTGTATAAAATGATTTGTTTGAACCTTTTATAAACAACGTAATTGAAACCCTTTACTCCATATATAGTCCTCTTAACATGTGACACTGTGTGACCAGTGTAGATCCAGATCAGCAAGCACACCTGTACCATCTATTCTGGTTCTACACTGGTCCATGTTGGTCAGAAATAATCTAAGGGATCTTAAAGCCAACAGTGCATATCCCGGTCAGATGGCACAAATGGGCCGGCTGATCTGGTTCCACACTGTTTGCCCAAACAAAAAAGGTGTATCTATGAAGTAAAGGGTTAACATATCTATAATATGTTAACTGTGGATTGAACAGTGGTCTCATCTTTCAAAGAATAAGAGGTTTGATTTATAAAAATAGAAGGGTGATTACGAGATCAAAACAAACAAAACAGAACATGTTACACTAAAATGAAAGGGTGATTATGTCAAATATTGCTGGGGGACTCATCTGATTGAGACCACTGTTTGTATCAGTGATATATCAATCCAGAAATCTGAATCAGACACCCCTTATATAATAGTAAAATTATTAGACCGTACCCAAGCTTATCCTAAATACATTTTGATGGAGTATGGATCCTTACATGTGGGCCATTGGTCTAGGAGTAAAGATCTGTAACTTGTAAGAAATAATCTAGCCACTTCCTAATTAGTAATTTGATACTGGAATGGTATTCTATGAATAAATTGAGCCTTAAATGGAGAACTAGCCATGACCCTCAGTTGGAATAATTTTTTAATCGGCCATGATTTTAATATGTGATGAAAGTCGGTTGTCTTACTCATACAAAGGTGTTTTTAAAATGATATCCCGAATTTCTATTTATTCAGAGTTTGAAATCATGTACGGTCGACCTAACTCTACAATTTAATCGTTTGTCTAATGTCTATACCGGGGCACTTTAGGTATAATTCATATGTGCGAATTTTCCTGATGATAAATCATTCAGAGTTAAGGTGAAGAGATTTCAAATAATCAAACTATTTCCTTACAACATCGTTTACAAAGTGGACGCCATGACAGTTTTTCCGTGTTCTATTTATGGAAATTTACGGAAGTTTACCTGTACGCAAATTGCTTACCTGTACTGTTTGTCACCTAATACGAACGTTGACGAGTGACGTCATGCGCACTTGCTAAAGTTACATGCGCACCGGCTGGTTGGCAAAAATAGCGTATTAGTGTAATCAGAGCGTAAATATTTGTGTAAATAAACAAATATAGACATGCCTGTCAGTTCGACCCCTACTTTAAAAACATAACATGTTCAACAATATTTTTAAACTTATAACTTCTTTATTTTAATGATAAATATTGAGCTTATGTTTGTTGGCAGTTTAAAGACACTTCAAAAAGATATTTCACATCCTGATTTAAGACAATTAAAATCAATGCGTTTTTTCTAATTATCCAATTAAAGATTGGATAATGAGTGGATGATTATAATTTAAGGTCTCAATTTAAGTATAAACAAAGACCTATAAATTACACTATTGATATATATAGGTCTTTGTTATAAAATACTAGTACATTTGTCGCGCCTGTCAAAACTTCTTCATTGTAAATCCGGAGATTTGTATGAATACTTTAATCAGGGTCTATTTAATTAATAAATAGACCCTGCTTTAATGATGAAGATGGTGTGGTTGTTGTTGTTGATGTTTTTAATGTCTTGTTGCTGCTGTGAACTATAACTATGACTTAAATAAAAATGATGATGATGATGATTGTCGTGTTCGTTAGAAAATGTTAAATAACTTGTTTTAAAAAATGATTTATGGAATATTTTATCGTTATTTTTTATTACTTTCGGTAGACTTATTTTAAAAATTTAAGAATGAACACGGATCATGCATACCGAAAATGTTACATGGAGGCCCCTGTTTAGTTTATGACACATGAATTGTACGAGTATAGTTGTGCCAGAGGCAAATGTCACACGATCACGACAACAGTCGCCGCGTTATCTCGTAATAAACAGGAAATGTGCGGCTGTGCAGTAAAAACACAATTACACAAATTAATTAAAATTTAGTTCAAATAATTGATATATTTTGCACTTTAACGGATAATTTAACTATAAATTCAGGTATTCGGCAATTGAAAAGTATATCTTCAAGCTGAAAAAACAACTCCAACGATGGTTTTTAGCGAGATGTTACATCATACCATCCATTTATAAGAAACAATCATTTGCTGTTAAAATGCCAATTGTCTCCTGATTTATGTTTCTTAAATGTATTGTAATATTTTTGTTATATTACGTTTCGCATATTACAAATTGTTTTTTTCCCGCTTAATCAGAAATATTCTATAGCTTATACCTTTTATCCAAATAATAAGTTAAAAAATCAGTTTTATTTTAATAATTTATTTAGCTTTTTTCATAAAACATACAACATGTTTGGTCCTTTAAAGGTTTATCCTTAATTAAAACTACTATTCTGCTCTGAATGAGGAGAATTCTTGTCGAGAGTAGTCATTATTAAGGGCGCAGGGTACAGTTTCCGACGCGGCTTTCAGAGTCTGTGACTGCGCGCGAACTCTTTTTTACTGAAAATACAAATTTTGTACTGCTAAAATTGTGTTGTTGTATTTTCTGTGTTGGAGGGGGGTGGCTTCATGCAAACAACAAGCAACTGGTCTACAGTAATTATCCTTCAGGATTTAATAAGACATATAAGCTCACCCCTACCCCTGTTTTTCCAATGCAAATTTGGCTAAAATCCTACATATTTGAAAGCCTGCAAAATATTTCCTGCACGAACTTTTGAAATAAAACCCCTTTCCTGTTAATATTTTATCTGTGCCCAATTCCCCAAGCAGATGGAAAGTGTCTCCCATCCAGCTTGATTTTTCAGCATTTGTCATTGAAATACCTCACCGTCAAATTATTCTCAGATTCAACCGAGCAGACTGTGTTTTCATCCGGTTACTATTCAACTCAGAACATACAAAGCTACCATCCATGCATTTTAGCCACCATGATCAGATTTCTTATTGCACAAACTATACATAATTATAAAAGAATCTCACATTTTAAATTTAAACAATGATTTTAATGCATTAAATTCAAGGGTACCCCAAATATTTAAAAAATCCACCGGGACCAAAGTGCGAAACTGTACCCTGCCCACTTAAGAACTTGCGTCTCCCTTTCAAATCTCATATATCCCCCTTTCATCTCAGGTTTGATCCTTTCTGGGTTCAACAAACCACTTTAAACATGTTTTACTAGCCAAATGAGGTTAATAGAGCCAGTCTGACACCTACACCCAAATAAAGGGAAATAAGCAGAATATCACCCGCTTGGGCAGGGTGATAGTATTTCTGTTACAAATGCCAAACCTTCCATCAAAACTGAGCAAAATGACTGTTTTCAACTCAAACTATGTTCAGATATTGCATTTGCATTTCATCGAAGTCAACTTTCGCATACGAAAAAATTAAGGTTTTTACCTTAAGAACTTGCGTCTCCCTTTCAAATCTCATATATCCCCCTTTCATCTCAGGTTTGATCCTTTCTGGGTTCAACAAACCACTTTAAACATGTTTTACTAGCCAAATGAGGTTAATAGAGCCAGTCTGACACCTACACCCAAATAAAGGGAAATAAGCAGAATATCACCCGCTTGGGCAGGGTGATAGTATTTCTGTTACAAATGCCAAACCTTCCATCAAAACTGAGCAAAATGACTGTTTTCAACTCAAACTATGTTCAGATATTGCATTTGCATTTCATCGAAGTCAACTTTCGCATACGAAAAAATTAAGGTTTTTACCTTAAGGGCGCAGGGTACAGTTTCCGACGCGGCTTTCAGAGTCTGTGACTGCGCGCGAACTCTTTTTTACTGAAAATACAAATTTTGTACTGCTAAAATTGTGTTGTTGTATTTTCTGTGTTGGAGGGGGGTGGCTTCATGCAAACAACAAGCAACTGGTCTACAGTAATTATCCTTCAGGATTTAATAAGACATATAAGCTCACCCCTACCCCTGTTTTTCCAATGCAAATTTGGCTAAAATCCTACATATTTGAAAGCCTGCAAAATATTTCCTGCACGAACTTTTGAAATAAAACCCCTTTCCTGTTAATATTTTATCTGTGCCCAATTCCCCAAGCAGATGGAAAGTGTCTCCCATCCAGCTTGATTTTTCAGCATTTGTCATTGAAATACCTCACCGTCAAATTATTCTCAGATTCAACCGAGCAGACTGTGTTTTCATCCGGTTACTATTCAACTCAGAACATACAAAGCTACCATCCATGCATTTTAGCCACCATGATCAGATTTCTTATTGCACAAACTATACATAATTATAAAAGAATCTCACATTTTAAATTTAAACAATGATTTTAATGCATTAAATTCAAGGGTACCCCAAATATTTAAAAAATCCACCGGGACCAAAGTGCGAAACTGTACCCTGCCCACTTAAGAACTTTCGTCTCCCTTTCAAATCTCATATATCCCCCTTTCATCTCAGGTTTGATCCTTTCTGGGTTCAACAAACCACTTTAAACATGTTTTACTAGCCAAATGAGGTTAATAGAGCCAGTCTGACACCTACACCCAAATAAAGGGAAATAAGCAGAATATCACCCGCTTGGGCAGGGTGATAGTATTTCTGTTACAAATGCCAAACCTTCCATCAAAACTGAGCAAAATGACTGTTTTCAACTCAAACTATGTTCAGATATTGCATTTGCATTTCATCGAAGTCAACTTTCGCATACGAAAAAATTAAGGTTTTTACCTTAAGAACTTGCGTCTCCCTTTCAAATCTCATATATCCCCCTTTCATCTCAGGTTTGATCCTTTCTGGGTTCAACAAACCACTTTAAACATGTTTTACTAGCCAAATGAGGTTAATAGAGCCAGTCTGACACCTACACCCAAATAAAGGGAAATAAGCAGAATATCACCCGCTTGGGCAGGGTGATAGTATTTCTGTTACAAATGCCAAACCTTCCATCAAAACTGAGCAAAATGACTGTTTTCAACTCAAACTATGTTCAGATATTGCATTTGCATTTCATCGAAGTCAACTTTCGCATACGAAAAAATTAAGGTTTTTACCTTAAGGGCGCAGGGTACAGTTTCCGACGCGGCTTTCAGAGTCTGTGACTGCGCGCGAACTCTTTTTTACTGAAAATACAAATTTTGTACTGCTAAAATTGTGTTGTTGTATTTTCTGTGTTGGAGGGGGGTGGCTTCATGCAAACAATAAGCAACTGGTCTACAGTAATTATCCTTCAGGATTTAATAAGACATATAAGCTCACCCCTACCCCTGTTTTTCCAATGCAAATTTGGCTAAAATCCTACATATTTGAAAGCCTGCAAAATATTTCCTGCACGAACTTTTGAAATAAAACCCCTTTCCTGTTAATATTTTATCTGTGCCCAATTCCCCAAGCAGATGGAAAGTGTCTCCCATCCAGCTTGATTTTTCAGCATTTGTCATTGAAATACCTCACCGTCAAATTATTCTCAGATTCAACCGAGCAGACTGTGTTTTCATCCGGTTACTATTCAACTCAGAACATACAAAGCTACCATCCATGCATTTTAGCCACCATGATCAGATTTCTTATTGCACAAACTATACATAATTATAAAAGAATCTCACATTTTAAATTTAAACAATGATTTTAATGCATTAAATTCAAGGGTACCCCAAATATTTAAAAAATCCACCGGGACCAAAGTGCGAAACTGTACCCTGCCCACTTAAGAACTTGCGTCTCCCTTTCAAATCTCATATATCCCCCTTTCATCTCAGGTTTGATCCTTTCTGGGTTCAACAAACCACTTTAAACATGTTTTACTAGCCAAATGAGGTTAATAGAGCCAGTCTGACACCTACACCCAAATAAAGGGAAATAAGCAGAATATCACCCGCTTGGGCAGGGTGATAGTATTTCTGTTACAAATGCCAAACCTTCCATCAAAACTGAGCAAAATGACTGTTTTCAACTCAAACTATGTTCAGATATTGCATTTGCATTTCATCGAAGTCAACTTTCGCATACGAAAAAATTAAGGTTTTTACCTTAAGAACTTGCGTCTCCCTTTCAAATCTCATATATCCCCCTTTCATCTCAGGTTTGATCCTTTCTGGGTTCAACAAACCACTTTAAACATGTTTTACTAGCCAAATGAGGTTAATAGAGCCAGTCTGACACCTACACCCAAATAAAGGGAAATAAGCAGAATATCACCCGCTTGGGCAGGGTGATAGTATTTCTGTTACAAATGCCAAACCTTCCATCAAAACTGAGCAAAATGACTGTTTTCAACTCAAACTATGTTCAGATATTGCATTTGCATTTCATCGAAGTCAACTTTCGCATACGAAAAAATTAAGGTTTTTACCTTAAGGGCGCAGGGTACAGTTTCCGACGCGGCTTTCAGAGTCTGTGACTGCGCGCGAACTCTTTTTTACTGAAAATACAAATTTTGTACTGCTAAAATTGTGTTGTTGTATTTTCTGTGTTGGAGGGGGGTGGCTTCATGCAAACAACAAGCAACTGGTCTACAGTAATTATCCTTCAGGATTTAATAAGACATATAAGCTCACCCCTACCCCTGTTTTTCCAATGCAAATTTGGCTAAAATCCTACATATTTGAAAGCCTGCAAAATATTTCCTGCACGAACTTTTGAAATAAAACCCCTTTCCTGTTAATATTTTATCTGTGCCCAATTCCCCAAGCAGATGGAAAGTGTCTCCCATCCAGCTTGATTTTTCAGCATTTGTCATTGAAATACCTCACCGTCAAATTATTCTCAGATTCAACCGAGCAGACTGTGTTTTCATCCGGTTACTATTCAACTCAGAACATACAAAGCTACCATCCATGCATTTTAGCCACCATGATCAGATTTCTTATTGCACAAACTATACATAATTATAAAAGAATCTCACATTTTAAATTTAAACAATGATTTTAATGCATTAAATTCAAGGGTACCCCAAATATTTAAAAAATCCACCGGGACCAAAGTGCGAAACTGTACCCTGCCCACTTAAGAACTTTCGTCTCCCTTTCAAATCTCATATATCCCCCTTTCATCTCAGGTTTGATCCTTTCTGGGTTCAACAAACCACTTTAAACATGTTTTACTAGCCAAATGAGGTTAATAGAGCCAGTCTGACACCTACACCCAAATAAAGGGAAATAAGCAGAATATCACCCGCTTGGGCAGGGTGATAGTATTTCTGTTACAAATGCCAAACCTTCCATCAAAACTGAGCAAAATGACTGTTTTCAACTCAAACTATGTTCAGATATTGCATTTGCATTTCATCGAAGTCAACTTTCGCATACGAAAAAATTAAGGTTTTTACCTTAAGAACTTGCGTCTCCCTTTCAAATCTCATATATCCCCCTTTCATCTCAGGTTTGATCCTTTCTGGGTTCAACAAACCACTTTAAACATGTTTTACTAGCCAAATGAGGTTAATAGAGCCAGTCTGACACCTACACCCAAATAAAGGGAAATAAGCAGAATATCACCCGCTTGGGCAGGGTGATAGTATTTCTGTTACAAATGCCAAACCTTCCATCAAAACTGAGCAAAATGACTGTTTTCAACTCAAACTATGTTCAGATATTGCATTTGCATTTCATCGAAGTCAACTTTCGCATACGAAAAAATTAAGGTTTTTACCTTAAGGGCGCAGGGTACAGTTTCCGACGCGGCTTTCAGAGTCTGTGACTGCGCGCGAACTCTTTTTTACTGAAAATACAAATTTTGTACTGCTAAAATTGTGTTGTTGTATTTTCTGTGTTGGAGGGGGGTGGCTTCATGCAAACAATAAGCAACTGGTCTACAGTAATTATCCTTCAGGATTTAATAAGACATATAAGCTCACCCCTACCCCTGTTTTTCCAATGCAAATTTGGCTAAAATCCTACATATTTGAAAGCCTGCAAAATATTTCCTGCACGAACTTTTGAAATAAAACCCCTTTCCTGTTAATATTTTATCTGTGCCCAATTCCCCAAGCAGATGGAAAGTGTCTCCCATCCAGCTTGATTTTTCAGCATTTGTCATTGAAATACCTCACCGTCAAATTATTCTCAGATTCAACCGAGCAGACTGTGTTTTCATCCGGTTACTATTCAACTCAGAACATACAAAGCTACCATCCATGCATTTTAGCCACCATGATCAGATTTCTTATTGCACAAACTATACATAATTATAAAAGAATCTCACATTTTAAATTTAAACAATGATTTTAATGCATTAAATTCAAGGGTACCCCAAATATTTAAAAAATCCACCGGGACCAAAGTGCGAAACTGTACCCTGCCCACTTAAAGTTTACCTAACGGTTCCAGATACGATATTTTGCCAACCAGGTACTGCGCATGCGCGTAAATATTCGGATGTAAACAATAACAATCAACGTTCGTAGGATACAGGTAAACAGGGACAGGTTTAAAACACGGAATACGATGAAATAACTTGACTGTTTTACTGCGCATGTCTGTACTTTCAGCAGACAGCTTATTTTCTGATAACGACGGAGAAAGGGTCTATGAAATAACGTAACCATACTGTCAAGATGCGTACTTTTAAAAAACACCAGTTAAGCTATTAATGTCAATTAAGGATCAGTTAAGGTAAGACCTGTGTAATAGGCACTATTAAGAATCCAACATCTGATTATATTTTCATCAACTGCTTCATACCACTGACTTGTATGCAAAATTTTAATGATTTTCACCGTGTAGTTTTTGAGATTTTTAGCTTTTTTATTTAAAAAAGTGATAAAAAAACGTGAAAGTTTCCAAATTCTTTAATCGGTGACAAAATTTTTTGTTATTGATAAATTCAACCTTAATTTTTTTACAGTTTATCCAAAATATGTTATATTTTACTAAACCAAGTTAAGATATAATATATAAATACAGAATTTATCTTAAAATGACATTTTTGACCAAATAAATTTAAAAAATGCATTTTTTATATTTCACGAGACTAAATTAATGAAAATTGTGCAAAATCCTGATTGGTGCAATATACCAAACTTTACCATTTTTTAACTATATACCTTAAACAAAATGTAAACAAAATTTCAGAGAAGTTTACCGTCCAGTTTTAGAAATTTTCAAATTGATGATTTGAATAAACACTATTCTGATAGCGAAAACCCCTTTAATCTTGATTATTTTGCTTATTTTAGTTTAAATCATGAGAATTTTATATTCAATGACAGAATTACACAGGAAAAAAAGAAATATGCCAATTATTTAAGCTCTAGGCTTACGAAAAAAAAAAGCTTCCAGTGGGATTTGAACCCTGGTCCTCTTGGTTGAGAGAAATCTATTCTAATTTACTACAATAGTTATCTCCCTTGGATACTCTTCTGGATATAGGTATTCATTACACAGGTCTTACCTTAATAGACATTTTTAATTTTATTGGCTACATCGCATTAATCACTTTCTGTAAAGATTATATTTCTTATTAACTGGAATGATGTTCTTACATGCCTAGATCCGGAAGGGCAATATCTTATGAGGGGCTTACATTCAATGGAGACTTCTGGTATTGTTGCTGCTTCTGCTACTGTAGCCCAACAATGTGTGCGCAACAAGGGCTTTTCTATATACACGATGTCGCCCCTGTAAAGGACAGACATCTTTTAAAAGTCAGTATGATAATAGGTCTGTGCTTGCAGTCGAATTATTGAGACTACTGCTACTACTGCAGCTGCTGTTGATGATGATGATTACGCTGGTGATGATTATAATGATGATGATGGTGATCACTCGTGATGATGGAGGTGGTGGTAATGATTATGATGGTTGATTTATCTAGGAAGGTATCTTAGCACTCTCTCGCATTCTGGGGACACCTCTCTCGATTTCCTATATGATATATGGGGTCAGATCAAGTTTTCATTACTCTCATTTTTGAGGGGACATAGCTAAATACATTTTATGACCTCACCATAACGTAAGGATTTTAATGCACTACCGTAACATTGGGGATCCACACAATGTTCCCAGAATTACGATAGGTCCCCAGAGTCCGGTAAAAAGTGGTGAAAATGTCCACACAATTACGGTTTTACCAGTACTCTCTCTCTCTCTCTCTCTCTCTCTCTCTCTCTCTCTCTCTCTCTCTCTCTCTCCATCTTTTTACATAATGTTCCCCTTGTTATGCTGTACTATACTAAGCTTGAATATATCACTGTAACTTGTAAATCAACTTGATACCGGATTATGAAATGCACATTGAAACAAATTACTTTAAACATCTGAAAAAGAGTTAATATAAGTGTAGTTAACACTTGTTCTCTGATCCACTCACTTTATGTTAAATATTTATGTTGTATTTATATGTGCTTATGGTGAATAAATATAGTTTAAACTAAGTTATGTCGTCTGCTCAACTTAATGGCGTCATTTCAAGAATTGACGTCAATTGCCCGAATGTACCTTTTCCCGTGACGCGCACTATATAATAATAATAGTTTAAACATATTTTATTGCCAATATTAATAGAAAATTGGTTTGGGCCACAAGTGCTTAACACGTTATACAATTGGCCCTCACCATATACAGATATGACAATTTTAACATGGCAGTATGATCCAATAGAATATAATGTGACATTAATAAATAAACATTTGATAGTTACCTTAAAGCATGTCATGAAATATCAAAAGTTCTGCCCCGCCGCACCACACGACCCAGCAACACACGCATTCAATTTAGTTGAATTTAATATATGACGTATCTAATTATTGAAACGTTTTGTATCTTTAATATACTTCTGCACAGAGTCAAATAAGATTTTGTTATCTTCAGCGGACAGTTCATTTTTACCAAATAGTAAAGTACTTACTCCAAGCGGATGGAGATGACGCGTTTCTCGAAATAAAATGATACGTTGACCGCGGTAGTTTGAACATTTAAAAAAGAAGTGTTCTGCATCTTCCACTCCTGCACCACATTGACATAAGTTGCTATCTTTTAGAAAATTGTTAAATAAATCATTGTTTAGGTTACTACAACCGTTTCTTATACGCGCATGGTATAATGAAAGTATTCTTGACCACGTAAAATAGTAATCAGGAACGGCGTTGCATTCAAACAATGAGTTTTTCAAAATGTTCTTAAAATTACTAATGGAAGGACTATTGTTTTATCTCTGGTTGCAATGAGTTCCACAAAGAAGTTGCCGACGGAATGAACGAATTCGAATAAAGAGTTGTTCTTCTTGGAATAGTTGCATAATTATCCGCATTTCGTAAATGATATTGGTTTTCATCTCCGACGTATCGCGGAAAGTTAATAGCAAAATCTTCAGGTACCATATTGTTTCTCACTTTATACATTAGGACTAATTTTTGGTAAGTGCGCCTATTGGCTAACGACATCCACCCTGCTTCTTTGATAAGTTTTTCAATGGAAACTGAGCGAGTTAAGCCTGTAACGATTCGCGCAGCTTCGTACTGTAATTGCTCTAATTTTGTTTTCTCGTATTCTGTACAACCGTCCCAAACTACAGATGCGTATTCTAAGATAGGGCGCATATATGAATTGTAGATTTGGTTCAGAGTTTGTCGGTTTACTTTGAATTTTATAGCTCGCATTAATCCTAGAACTTTAGATGCTGATTTTGAAATATATTCTATATGATTGTGCCATTTTCCATCGTTATTAAAAATTACGCCAAGGTGTTTGTAACTGTTGGTTAAGGATAACTGAGTTCCGTTAAAGATGAGACTTGGTGGGTTTATTGACTTGTTTGTTGAAAAAAATAATACCTTTGTTTTGTCAGGATTGAATGTTACAAGCCATTGTTTTGACCATTGTGATATTTGTTGTAAGTCGTGATTAAGAATTCCCTCTAAGTCTAATAATGATGAAGTTGTTTGAGCCAAAGAAGTGTCGTCTGCGAAAAGACGTGTTACACTTAATAGATTATCTGCAATGTCGTTAATATAAAGGAGAAAGAACAAAGGACCAAGGATCGAGCCCTGAGGAACCCTAGCTTTTACTGGTAGATTTTGAGACGAACTAGATGAATCTAATACTTTTTGTTGTCTATCTGATAAGTAGTTTTGAGTCCAGCTAAGAAGTTTGTCAGTTATACCATATTGCTTTAACTTGTGTAGGAGACCTCCGTGCCACACCCGGTCAAATGCCTTAGACACATCGCAGAAGATTAAACATGTGAATTGCTTTGCGTCAAGAAGCTGACAAATTTGGTTATAAATTTCAATTAATTGATAGACTGTCGGGTGGTTTGACCTAAATCCATATTGATTTTTGAATAATAATTTATTTGCTAATAAATAATTATAAATGTTTTATACACTATTTTTTCCATGACCTTTCCAATACAACTTAATAAAGATATAGGTCGGTAATTGCTTGGTTGTTCTTTTTCGCCCTTTTTCAAGAATGGGATGACTGAAGCTGTTTTCCAAGATGAAGGAAATATATAATAATAATAATGATAATAATAATAATAATAATAATAATAATAATAAATAATAATAATAATAACAACAACAAACGAACACAGTAGGTCTTTGGACTGAATTTATAAAGCCCTTGTGTGGCTCTATAGTAGTTAGCTTCAAAATAGATTTCTTTTCTTGATCCTGGAGTGTTTGTTGCTTCTACTTCATGAACGGATAATCTGGGATATTTGTCATTTAGTGCTGGCATGTCATTGTTCTCTAATGTAATCTTTCTTTAAATATGGTCACATTTTGTTATTATAACCTTTACACAGTGTTTGTGAGTACTGGATTGCCATAAAAATCATTAAAGACAGACTGAATCGACACATATGTTCCCTCAGAACAAAATATAACCAGTTACAGAAGTAAGCAAGACTTCAGTGTATTCATATCAATTCAAACACATTGGGGCGCGTAACGGGAAATTAGGTGCCTTCGAATAGTTAACTCCTTTTCTTGAAATGCCGTTATAAAATTGGGAGTTTCAAGACATTATTTAATAATAATAATAATAATAATCTCTTTATTTTAAGAAGGTAACTCATTAAGACAAAATCTATGACAACAAAATTAATACAAACAAATACAATATTTGCAAGTATAAAAGTTAGTCAAATGAAGAAATTGCTTATTTTCAATGAGGCCTTCTAAAATGAATAAACGAAAAACATATATTACAACATATAAAACATCAATACTTAAAGACAGACACAATTAATTACATACACTATTCATGCTATAGGCAAATTCCGATTACAAATATGCATCGTGTAAAATTATGCGAAAAACTATATACAAATACAAAAGTAATAACAATTTAAAGAGGTTGTATTTCAAACAAGTAAGTTTTTAAATGTTTTTTTGAATAAATATATGGAAGAGACAGATCTAATTTCATAAGGGATATCATTCCATACGCTCATACCTGTATAGCTGAAACATTTTTTAATTAAGTTAGTTTTACCTTTTAAGTGTTCAATATCAGTTCTTGAAGAAGATCGCAAGTTATACCGAGGGTTATTAGATACTTTTACAAGGTTAGTGATGTATTTTGGAACCAAATTATGTATAGATTTGTAGACCAATAGTGCACTGTGATATTTACATCTTGATTCAAAAGAAAGCCATTTTAGGATATGAAAAAGATCTTTCGTAGGTGTGCGAACAGGTTTTTTAAGAATTATTCTTGCTGCTCTTTTTTGAATTTTGTATATTCTATTTAAGTCGCGACGGTTACCGTTTCTCCAAACAATACAACCATATTCAAAAGTAGATGCAATATATGCATTATAAAAGAGTTGTTTCATTTCCATTGTTAGAAAGAATGATATTCGTTTAAGTAAACATAATTTTGATGCAAGTTTCTTACAAGTTTGATTTATATGGGTACTCCAGTTAAGACAGTTGTCAATATAGACGCCTAGTAATTTTTGTGATTTTACATTTTGAAGCAATTTATTCCCAACAGATAATTTGAGTTCATGATTATTATTGATCCTTTGCTTCGAATCAATGATCATACATGTTGTTTTGATTGGGTTAATGATCATGTTATTTATTGAACACCAGTTTTGCGTTTCGTTTAAACTTAACTGTAGTTTCATTTGTACTAATTCTGACATTTTGTACTAATTCTAACATTTTTATTTATTTCTTATGCATTTCACAGATAAAATTAACATTTTGTGTTTTTTGTAAAACTGTGTAACAAAATCTCCAATATCATTACTAAATAATAGATAAAAGTAAGTTCATTCCAAATATAGTAACAACTTAAATATCAAAATTATGCCCGAAGACACTTTTCCCCGTGGCGTGCCCCTAGTAATGTTTGAACATGTGGCAGCAAAAACAAAACAAAGTAACTAGGCAAATAATAAAATATGACAATCTTTTGAGATAATATATTTCATCACATGTTAAATTGGGGAAGAAATCTGCACTATCACGAAATATGTTGTTTATATTTTAATTCCGACGTTTCGATTTATAATCTTCATCAGGGAATAACAACATCAATTGCGTGACGTCGTCAAAACGGCGCGTAAACGCCACTTTGACGCTGACACAAAATAGCGGAAAAAACGTATATTAAATTATGTAAATTTATACACAAAGCAAACCCAAAATATGATAAAATAAAAACACACATGTTAAAGAATTAGTATGATCATTAGTTATCCGAAGATGATTGCAATGATTATGATGAATCCAAAAACTCCGCCCACAATACCAATCACCATTCCGACGGCAACTGGGTTAGACCCCGATGGCAACGTTGATAACGTAGCATAACGTTGATCTGAAATAATGATAATGAAGATTTTTTATAGCTGTTTGCATCGACTCTTTAAATTTAACTTTAGTCTAATGTTTTCTGTAATAACCCTAAGTTCTGGGACTCCTCTAATATTGGGACACCATTATTTTAATGGAATCAATTATTATTTGCCTACCTATGTTTTGGGACACTTAACAATTGGTATTTTTCAGTGTCCCTATGTTTAGGGACACTTTCAGACACAGTATGTTTTTGTCATTAAATTTTGAGACACAAACTATTTTACTTATAATTATTTTAACTGTCCCAAGAATAAGGGTGATTATGTGATTTCAGGCTAGGAATAGTTAGTGTTCAGTCCACAATCTAATGTTAACCCTTTCCTCCATACATACGCCCTTTTTAGGCATGTGAGACCAGACTGAGTGTAGATCTAGATCAGCCAGCACATCCCTGCCGTCTGATCAGGATCTAAACTGTTCGCCCAGGCAATTAAGGTGTATCTATGGAGCAAAGGGTTAATTGTCAGGCTAGACTGTGGTCTGAACATACAGCTTATGTTACCAATGTCTAGCCTAATAATTAACATAAAATTGACGTTTGAACATTTTTATTTATTTTTTACAGTATTTTTCCAAACTAAAAAGGCCCTTAATTGATTAAAAGGGTTATAGAGATATAATTATGAACAAGTGTACCAAGTTTAAAAGTTGTAGTTATAGTACCGGTACTTAGCAAGATTTCCAGACAAACATTAACCAAAAGCAGAGTATAATTAATAGCTAAACATATTCAAATAGTCATGCTAAAAGATATATTAAAACCAAAGCAGCACAAATTGTCACACGCACTCAAAATATCCGGTATGCCGTCAAGTTCATGTTTAGTGAAATTGTGTGAAGATTTAAACTGATTTCAATGCCTATCATTTACCATACTTCTTGGCAAAACAACAAAAAGACAATCAGAAAAATTTTTTTTAACCCTTTCATCAATATATAGATCTATGCATTTTTACGCATATGTAGATCCAGATCAGACAGAACATCAATGCCGTCTGATCAGGATCTAACCTGGTCACATTTTGGTCAGAATCATAAAGGGAACAGTGTAAATCCTGATCAGATGGCACTGATGTGCCGGCTGATCTGGATCTACACTGTTCGCCAATGCATCAAAGATGCATCTATGGAGGAAAGGGTTAAATCATAAGCAGGTTCAAGTTCTTGCTTGCATTATTACCTCTGACAGGTATAAGCTTCATCTGAAAGTTGTAGCTCATTGTGTTGATATTTGTTTTATGCAGGGTCACCGTCAGTGACCTGCCAATGGTAAAATAAGGGCCAGGGTCATCGCCGCAGCCGAATGATTTCTGAAATTATGAAAACATGCATTTTGATATACCATTAGTAAGCAACACAAGAATGTTACCAAGTATACCTGTATCTGAAACAAAACTGGAACAGTCAGTAACTAATATATTTACACTTTAACTTTGCCCTCTACGATGAAGTCTTATTCATCTAACTAATCATAATTTCTGATGGTAAACAATGTGAAGTAATAATTTGAAAGGCGTGGCTATAGTAGAACCGTTCACAATTTATTGGACGTTGCACAATATTTTGAAGTGTGACGTTGCCGAGCACGCACGTTTTGCCACGAGTTGCTGCGAAAAAGTGTGCCGTCATTCACTTTGTCATCAATGTTGCTGTTCCAACAGCCATTCAAAAAGCCGCAGAAAATCTTCTAATAATTATTGTATTAAAGAGAGTCTTAATGAATGTAAATATTCACACACTTTAAACAACCCAACTGTTTTCCATACCCAAATGAAAACCATCAAATATTGATTCAATCCTTAAGCAATATGACCCAAGTCTTGTAACACAATCAGAGAATCAATTAAACCGTTTCTCCATGACTGTTATCCATGGGGAAATAGAGTAGATCTAGATCAGCCAGCACATCCATCCCATCTGATCAGAATCTACACTGTTTATTTTTATTATTCATTGCAATATTTTTTACCAAGAGGCAAACAGTGTAAATCCAGATCTGATGGAAAACAAAGGCTCACGGATCTGGATCTACAATGGTTGCACACACGCTAAAACCCATTTATGCAGTATTGGGTAAACATACAAAGTATAATCATTAATTTTGAAGTCTGATGAAGAAATGCTTAGATTTTTCAAATATCAAATAAAGATTAAGAACATTTTTGAAACTTTTTATTTTAGAGTTGTTTCCCTTTGATGTTTGTTTGCCTAACATCAAAGGGGAACTACTCTAAAAAAAGAAGTCCACAAGAAAAATAATGCCTCCACTTTTCCATATCTCTCACAAAAAGATTTGACAATGTAATTGTTTAAGCCTTCATATAAAATGAGAAGTTTGACAAACATGGTTTCATTGTACTAAGTGTAAGTGTACAAATACGAGTAATATACTAAGAGTTCTAAAACTGAATGTTATATCTGAACAAGATTTTTAAAGAGCACATGTACTAAACTGAAAAAAAAAGTTTTACAATAGTCTCAGATAAAATCCCTTGACATAATGGTATATTGCTGTAATCCATGGGCAAAGAGTGTTCATCTAGATCAACCAGCACACCTGCACTGTCTGATCAGGATCTACACTGTCACATATACGAAGGCTTAATTAATTGATATTTAACCCCTAACTCTTTATATACTGCTTTTATCACATGGGAGAACATTTTAGATCCAGATCAGCCACTACATCCATGCCATCTGATCAGGATCTAAAAAGTTTGCTTTTTGATTCAATAGGCAATTTCTTACTAAGATACAACCAGTGTAGATTCAGATCAAATGGCACGGATGTGCTGGCTGATCTGGATCTTCACTGGCAGCACATGCGTAAAAAAGAGTATAAATGGAGGAAAGGGTTAACAAAATCTTTAAATACATACTATATTTCCACTTGCATCTCCCGAGAGATAGAGTTTAACAGCACAATCACTGATAATGAACGAGTCGAACTGGACCTTTATAGTGGCATCACTGTCCACAGTTCTGAAGTTGATGGTGCAACCAGCCTACAAAAAAAGTCATAACATACTAGCATGATCAGAAAACATTTTTAACAAAGATGATTCAAAGTAAAAGAAATGCACGCATCATGGTTCTGTAGGTTTTAGGGATGGCAACAAGTAGTAAAACTGGTACTCGAGTACTCGGACGATCGTCCAATCGAGTACTCGAGTACTCGAACAATTTCCGATTTTAATAGAGATAATTCCGTTCGTGTAATATCAGCTTCAACCTACTCAGATTTATACCTTAATACCCAGTGCTAACGCTGTCAGTCGACAATGTTGCCATTTGCGATAATTTTACGTTTTTGTCGATTATTTCAAAGAATTGGCGGTAAAATTTGGCGATTAAATAATGCCAAATTAAATAATTTTCAAAAAAAGCAAGATATTGTTAGCTAATTTGCATTCACTTTGCCCTGAGCAGTCGCCACATTTCTGATAATTGTAGGTCGTTAATCCCCTACATGTAATTGAACTAACAAAGTGTCACTAAAGATAATCACCTTGCCTACAGATCAATGATTGATGTTTGTAATCGGTAAACTTTGGGTATTGCCATATACATCATGACAAGGTTGTTACTGTTGCTATTTATAGCTATTATGGATTCCCCTATCATATGTTTAACAAAGCCGACAAATATTTAAAGAATAAAAATAAATGATGTGTTCTTTTTTTCTAACCTTATAATAAATACGGGCCAAATTCTAAATCCATTCTCAAAGCAAAAAACTAGCCGGATACTGTACCTCAAGTGATAAATAGGATTAAAATTCGCGGTATGAATTGCCGATTTTTTAACCATGTTAACGGAGAAAATACATCCTTTTTTCTCATAAAATGTGTTAAATCAGCTGTGTTGGTTATTTTTTGCTTTGGAAATGTTAATAAACATTGCAATTTTCTACTAGTTTATTAGTAATTACATGTACATCTGTCATCCATTTTCGCGACATCTATTTTTGACCATCAGTCTAGTCCCGAATCGTCTTTGCAACTACCCATTAACATATAACCTCATTCTAAGCAGAAAATTTATGTGAATTAAATTATTTGGCCCAAAACCTCAATGCAATCTTTTACATGGAAGTGCATAGCAGTGAATCCAATTGATTTTGACTGCAATACATTGTAGTGAAGTGAAGAATGCCTTATTATTAACAATCGTCTGTAATTTTACATAAAGCCCATTATTTTCATTGACTAGGTTAAATTAATAAAGTAAATAGCTAATCTTCATAACATAGATGTTATCTTAGATAAAATCATGTGAATTAAAAAAAAAACAACAAATTATTATAATGCTATTTCCCACGCATGCTGAAACAACGCGTGAAACTTTGGCTATTAATATATTTTTCAAAAATTTTGTGGCTATTATTTTAAAACAGCCAGCATGAGCACTGAGTACCACATACTATTATTAATAAAGATACTTACACAACAAGAGGGCCATGATGGCCCTATATCGCTCACCTGAGTACAAAAGTACTCTCAGCTTCTGGTTTCAGACAAGAAGATTTTTAAAGTTTTGCCTATACAAGTCTATGTAAAAATAAGTGACCCCTGGGGCGGGGCCAATTTGACCCCAGGAAAATAATATGAACAATCTTTGTAGAGTTCCAATAGAGGATGCTAAATGCCAAATATCTAAGCTCTAGGCCTTGTGGTTTCAGACAAGAAGATTTTTAAAGTTTTTCATATATAAATCTATATAAAATGAAGTGACCCCTGCGGCGGGGCCAATTTTGACCCCAGGGAAATCATTTGAACAATCTTTGTATAGTTCCACTAGAGAGTGCTAAATGCCAAATATCTAAACTCTAGGCCTTGTGGTTTCAGACAAGAAGATTTTTAAAGTTTTTCCTATATAAGTCTATGCAAAATAAAGTGACCCCTGGGGTGGGGCCAATTTTGACCCCAGGGAAATCATTTGAACAATCTTTGTAGAGTTCCACTAGAGGGTGCTAAATGCCTAATATCTAAGCTCTAGGCCTTGTGGTTTCAGACAAGAAGATATTTAAAGTTTTTCCTAAATAAGTCTATGTAAAATGAAGTGACCCCTGGGACGGGGGGCCAATTTTTACCCCTGGGAAATAATTTGAACAATCTTTGTAGAGTTCCACTAGAGGGTGCTAAATGCCAAATATCTAAGCTCTAGGCCTTGTGGTTTCAGACAAGAAGATTTTTAAAGTTTTTCCTATATAAGTCTATGTAAAATGAAGTGACCCCTGGGGCGGGGCCAATTTTGACCCCAGGGAAATAATTTGAACAATCTTTGTAGAGCTCCACTAGAGGATGCTAAATGCCAAATATCTAAGCTCTAGGCCTTGTGGTTACAGACAAGAAGATTTTTAAAGTTTTTCCTTTCGGTTGCCATGGCAACCAGAGTTCTGCATGGAATTGATTTCTTTGAACAACTTTGGAAGAGCTTCATGCAAGGAACATCCGTGGCAAGTTTCATCAAAATTGGCCAAGCCGTTTCAGAGAAGAAGTCGATTGAAGCAATTGTTGACGACGCACGACGCACGACGGACATCAGGCGGTCACAAAAGCTCACCCTGTCACTTTGTGACAGGTGAGCTAACAAAAGTGTGTTATATCTTTTATTTGTGTCTTGTTATTTTATTATTTTATATTTTTAAAATAAATCAACAAATTGTATCAAAGTTACAACACAGTCATGCGAACATGTACATATACAGTGGTCAGAATAATATTATGTCGTGAAATAATCAAATCAAATAAATTAATCGAACTAAACTAAAACCATGGGGCTCATCTTTCTGCTTTTTGGGCGTGGTCTCGTATCATGTTTCAACTTAAGATGGTTAAGCATGCTTGTAGTTCCCACGTTGCAGACCAACTCGGAACTACATTTGACTGTTTTTCCATCTGCCACCCGTTTAAAGTAACTCCACGCAGACGACTTTGCGGGAGGCATTTTCCTGATGTAATACAGGTATTAATTCGGTGTTTAATTAAAGAATGTGATATGAAACATAACCATTGTTTTACTTCATCTTTTTATTTTCATTAATATTCATAGATTAGTTCGCGTCTTTCACCAATAAAAAAATAAGAAATTATCATCACATGCAAGTGAACCAATCAATGACTATATTGGGCGGTCCTGATTTTCTGTATGTAGCGCCAATTATCTAGTTGTCAAACAATACATTTGTGCGAAATGGGCATCACAGGTGATTGGCAAACAATAGATTTGTATTACTGCTATAAAAACATTGCTAATTGACATTATTGACAAGTGCCAGTTGGGACCCTTATTTGGCAGTTTGTTATTTAACAACAATGACACTTCAACATCAAAGCATAAAATACATCGTACTGATCTTACTGCTGTCACCTGTGGCTATTAAGTGCATCGCGCATAGTGCCTAATTGCCACCGTGCCGTATATCGAAACGAATTATAAACAAAACAAATGGATTTCTTTTTTTATATCAAAAATTATATTTTTTTCCAATTACTCGAGTAGTAGATTTAGTACTCGACTCAAGACGTTCGATCGAGTACTCAAGTAGTCGATGCCATCCCTAGTAGGTTTTCAAATTCACAAAAAATTCCCCAAATTCAACTCTATTTCTAATGAACCCACCGTTTGGGGATATATAAAAGTATTTAAAACAAGACAACTGTGGGAAATCAGTTTTGTCCATTAAAAAATTTATACTTTAAAATATGACCTTTAAGGGAACCTGAATCTGGTTATATTTACCCTTACACCATGGGATATGGCCGTTATCCATAGGCGAACAGTGCAGATCCAGATCAGCCATCACTTCCATGTCTGATCTGGATCTACACTGTTCACTTTTAGATTTATAAGGCTATTTCTGACCAAAATGTGATCAGTGTAGATCCAGTTTAGATGCCACAGATGTGCTTAGGATCTGGATCTACACTGTTTGTACATGTGATAAAACACATACCAGTATATATTATGATGTAAATGGTCAACCCTTTCCTCCATATATCATCCACTTAGTGCAAAAACTCAACAACTACAATACATTTCTATTGCACTTATTGGCTTTTTTGCTCTAAGTGGACGATATACGCTTTTATGGCAAGTCAGGCCTTTTCATCAGAAAACTGGGAAGAGGCCCTGGCCTTTCCATTTGGGAAATTTATGCGCGATAATTGTTCATTTTGGGAAAACAAAATTAATTGACAGATGGGTTCTACTTTATGAAATTGAATAGTAACAAGTTTTTTAACTTAAATCTAATATATTAAGTGCTTTATTTTCCAGACGTCAATTTACAAACACTCCTTAGAGGAGTTTTAACCATTTTTGGACATCTTACCTAGCATTTTGGGAAGAGTTTCTGCCACAATTGGGAAAAAATACTATACTTTTGGATTGGGAAGAGGCCTTTTATAGGCCTCTGTTATATAAGGATGAAAAGCCCTGCAAGTGTGAACAGTGTAGATCCAGATCAGCCGGCACATCTGTGCCATCTAATCTGCACATTTTGCTTTTTTATTTCTTAGGTTATTTTTTAACAAAAGGTGAACAGTGCAGATCTTGATCAGAGGGCACATATGTGCTGGCTGATCTGGATCAACAGATCATACAAGCAATAAAATACATTATATGGAGAAAAGAGTTAAAAATAACAGTAAAATCTGTTACATGTACCTGTGTCGAAGTGGAAGTGTCCGAAGTTTTGGCATACACAGTTATGGTCTGGTCTCTCTGAATGTCCTGTACACCAATGTAACCACAATCCAGGGTGGAGTCCATGTAATCTAACAAAATAAACAATGGTTACCATAAAAATTGATTGCATTAAGTTTCACATTTCACAACACTATGAATTTTGCATGTGCACAGTTTGCAAAGATTACATATTTTTCAGGCTGTTTTGAATTAAGAAAATGTAATTAATGTTAATGGGGACTTTGGTCAAAAAGTTAGAAATTATCATGTTACAAACTACCCTAAGTGCCATAAATGAAATCATGCACCTGAACCTAAATATGTTTAAGTTTTTTTAATGATTTCTTAAAATTTTCATGTCAAAATCATGCAAACTAAACACTAAAAGCATTTAATGAAAAGAAAACTTGTTTTTAATAGTAAAACAAAGAAATATATTTCATTACTGAACTCTAAAACAAATGTATTTTCACTTGTGGCTTACAATACACCTGATTTGGGATTTTACTTTTGTATTTTATCTTATAATACCCAAATAAATAAACAGTAAATGTCCTCTGTATCTGAAAATGCTCTAAATTTATCCCAAGTGAAATACTAGGGTGAAAATTAAAAGGTTCTATCCGCTTCTCTATTTTATATCACTTACAACCATTTCACTTCAGTTTATTAAAGCAAATATAAGAATAAAATTAATGGTAACCCTATCATTAACTGTAACCCTATCATTAACTGGTAACAGGAGAAGATTGGGAAAAAACTGAAAGGTGTTAATCTTAAAGTGACAATTTCTGTGCATCTGTTGGTCTTTGAATAAGATCAACTCAATATTCTATTATATGCCTTTATAAGCCTGTCCAACCAGTGTAGATCTAGATTAAGCAGCACATCCATGCTGTGTAATCTGGTTCTAAACTGGTCACATCTTGATCACATCTTGATCACAAATAATCCAACAAATCTCAGAGGGAACAGTGTAGATCCTGATCAGATGGCATGAATGTGTCGGCTGATCTGGATCTACACTGTTCAGCCATGCCTTGAAGACGTATATACTACATATGGAGAAAAGGGTAAACATGTACTGATATATCAACAATACAGTCAAACCTGTCCACAAAGACCACATAGAGGAAAAACCCAAGTGGTCTTAGAAGGAAGGTTGTCTTTCATCACAGATGAATTTGTTATCGAAATCAGTAACTGGGACAAATAAAATATAGCCTTCATTCACAGCTGGTCATAGTTTACAGGTGGTCTTTACACATGTTGGGGTGTATTTAGTTATGCTCCTCCTATCTGTGCTGTATAATTATACCTTTTCATTTTCACAAAGCTGAATACGAAATTCTGGGAACCACATGTGCTGAAATACACTTTTGCCGTTTTGCTTTTTTATTTGAAATTTGGTATTGTATTTCTTGTAAGAAATATTATTTGTCGAGTACAGTGTGGGGAATCATGACGTTACGTGGAATTATGCATAATCTCGTTAGTTGTGTATTAGGTAGTATATTTCCGCGGGAAAATCGGGTCATGTATTTTTTGCGGGAAAATCGGGACATGTATTTTGCGCGGGAACATATAACGCGGTTTCACTTATTAACGCGGTCGGGATGATGGACCCGCTATACCGCGTTATAAAGAGTCTGCAGTGTACTCTGATTTTCTGGCCTAAACACTTTAAATTTTATGTTCGGGGTACTGGTACCTGTTCACTTTCAAAATAGGTGGTAATAAAATGGTTTTTTTTCTCCACAAACTTAGGAAAATTAAAGCCTTAAAAGACAAATAAGAGTTGGGTTCTATAGCAATAGTTTTAACCCTTTCCTCCATAGAAAAACCTTTATTGCTAGGGCAAACAGTGTTGATCCATATCAGCCGGCTTATCTGGATCTGCACTGGTCGCATATGCGTTAAAAATGCGAATATGCGCATGTATGGAAATATGGGTTAATATCATGTTCTGACCAATTACTATTCAGGAACACTTTTAAGTTAACCTGGTTGTCTGGTTCTATTTCACTTTGATAAAATACCGTGTTTATCAAAACAACAGGGGTAAATACCTTTTGAATCAAAATTTTACCTCGAGCTCTAAATTGAAATACTGAAATAGTCTTCAAGACCATTACAAAGTGGAGAATAATTTGTCAATTTAATCAGTCTTCATTTAATCATTTTATAACCCCTTTACACCATGGGATAGAGCTGTTATCCATGGGACAACAGTGTTGATCCAGATAAGCTGGCATATTCATGCTATCTGATCATGATCTACATGTTTGCTTTTAGATGTACGAGGCAAAAAATGTAGATCCAGCTGATCTGGATGTACACATGTTGCACAGGTTATATATGGACTAAATGGATAATCCGAATGATTACAACTTACAAATGCTTTTTCCATGTGTTGACCCTATGACTGCTAGCAACACTACAACAACAACAACAGTCACAAATTTCCGCCTCTTTCTCTGCATCTTCGCAGTTATCTTGACGAGCAAATTTTTCTTGTCTTTACATAATTATTTCATGTTTTCCATGTTTTTCTGAAAAATAAAATATGACTATGAAGTTATTATTAATACTGACTTCACAAGACATACCTGGTTGATATAAAAAGCTTAGGTGTCACTCACTAAACATTTGTACTTGGTACACACCAGGCGCAACCCAAATTTACTGGGATTTGGCTGTTATCCATGGGCAAACAGTGTAGATCCAGATCAGCTGACACATCTGTGCCGTCTAAACAAGACTTTAACTGTTAAATTTTCTTTTTATTCATTTTGCAAATAATTTCTGACCAAGAAATTTTTCATGACAAATTTTAAGTTTTAATGACACACGTTAAGCGAAAATACATTATGAATCAACAGAATATTGCAAGATTGTACAAGGAAGTGAATGATTAACCTTTTTCTTCATACATGTATATATGCCTACCAGTATATGGCATGTGCAAACAGTGTAGATCCAGATCAGGCAGCACATCTGTGCCATCTGATCAGAATCTACACTGTTGGCTTTTTAATTAGGTTATTTCTGACCAAAAAGTGAACAGTGCAGATCTTGATCAGATGACACGGATGTGCAAGCTGATCTGGATCTACACTGTCTGCACAATGTCATGTGATAAGGCATATTCATGGAGGAAAGGGTTAATGCTCTGTCTTCCCCCAAAGCATTTACCATTGCATTATAAGGATTTTACAGCATGTGGGAACGTAGTAGATCCAGATCAGATGACATTTAATGAAATTTTATGAATTGGGGGCAGACAGTGTATTAATGGTAAATTTCATTACTTTTCATGAACAATCATGCATCATTCTATTGGCTGATGTTTAACAGGGTCATTAAAACTTAAAAAAAATCATTTCTCCTATTTCAGATAAAACAAACACAAATCAAAGTTTAGTTTCAGGGATCCAAATTTTATGTACAGCTTTTTTTAATTACATACCACTATAAATTGCGTAACTTAAATTGACTGGGCATGCAGAAATTGTTTTTGCTTATTCTCTATGGCCACCACAAGGACTAACAATCGCAATAATGTTGATAGAAATATGCATTTGTAACATAATATTTTATATTTCTGAAACAAAAGTAATTGTATCAAATTTTGTGGAGATTCTGTGGAAATAATACTAAAAAAAATATTTAAAAAAAAAACAGCAAATACGAGAACTTTTTTCTTGTTATATTGAAAAATAGCAAGCATTTTCCATCAGGAAACTATTGAAAAATACCCCGTGCTTGTTCTAACAACATCTTTTACAAGTACTGACACTCAAGACAGCAAACAATGTCCTGCTCTAACAAGACCTGTTAATGGGGTTTAGTCCAACTGCCCAGGAGCTAATAGAAGTCTGGCTTAAATTGACCTACTGATAACCAATTAGATATGTTCATTTCAAATTAAATAAAATGATTTGTTGAACCTTTTATAGACAAAACAACTGAAACCCTTTACGCCATATATAGTCCTCTTAACAGGTGACACTGTGTGACCAGTGTAGATCCAGATCAGCAAGCACATCTGTACCATCTATTTTGGTTCTATACTGGTCCATCTTGGTCAGAAATAACCTAAGGAATCTTAAAGCCAACAGTGCATATTCTGGTCAGATGGCACAAATGGGCTGGCTAATCTGGTTCAAACTGTTTGTCCAGACAAAAAAGGACCTGGTGTATCTATGGAGTAAAGGGTTAACTTGTGTGAAATATTTTAACTGTGAATTGTACAGTGGTCTCATCTTTCTATTATTGCCCATGAACAGGCTCAATCAAACCGAGCCTGCAATATTTTCATATTTGTTATGTTCGGTGGCTTTAAAAGTTCCCTTTTCATCAATTTCAAAGAATAAGAGGTTTTATTTATAAAAATAGAAGGGTGATAATGAGATCAAAACAAACAAAATAGAACATGTTACACTAAAATGAAAGAGTCAACATGTCAAATATTGCTGGGGGATTTCTGCAAGCCCTCATCTGATGAGAACACTGATTGTATCAGTGATATATCAATCCAGAAATCTGAATCAGACACCCATTATATAATAGTAAAATTATTAGACCGTACCCATGCCTATCCTAAATACATTTTGCTGGAGTATGGATCCTTACATGTGGACCATTGGTCTAGGAGTATAGATCTGTAACTTGAAAGAAATTATAGCCACTTCCTAATTAGTAATTTGATACTGGAATGGTATTCTGTAAATGAAATTCACGAGTCTTAAATGGAGAGAAGAACTAGCCATGGCCTCAGTTGGAATAATTTGTTAATTGGTCATGAATGTAATTTGTGTTAAACAGTCAAAGGTCTTACTCATACAAAGGTGTTTTTAAAATTATATAGCAATTTTCTATTTATTCACAGTTTCAAATCATGTACGGTCGATCTAACTCTACAATTTAAATTGTTTTTCTAATGTCTATAAGGGCACTTTGGTATAATTCATATGTGAGAATTTTCCTGATGATAAAATATTCAGAGATAAGATGAAGAGATTTAAAATAGTCAAACTATTTGCTTACAACATCGTTTACAAAGTGGACGCCATGACAGTTTTTCCGTGTTCTATTTATGGAAATTTACGGAAGTTTACCTGTACGCAAACTGCTTACCTGTACCGTTTGTCACCTAATACAGGTAAACAGGGACAGTTTAAAACACGGAATCCGGTAAAATAACGTAACCATATTGTCAAGCTGCTTACTTTTAAAAACACCAGTTGAATGTAAATAAAGAATCAATTATTTTTTTATTTTATTGGCTAGATCGCATTAATCACTTTCTGTAAAGATTCTATTTCCTATTAACTGAAATAATGTCCTTATAAGTATACATGTCTAGATCCGGAAGGGCAATGTCTTTTGAGGGCTTACATTCCATGGAGACTTCTGCTATTGTTGCTGCGTCTGCTTTTGCTGCTGCTGCTGCTGTTGATGATGCTGATTATGATTATAATGATGAGGGTGATGGTCAAGTGTGGTGGTGAAGGTGGTGTTAGAGATAATGGTGAGGACTTAATCACTAGATTTATCAATAAATTTCAAGAAATCTGTAGTAAATTTTGCTTTGATGAAGTTTTATTATTTCTTATTCTCTTTACACTTATTTCGGTGAGTTTGAGAAATTTACATGCCCCCAAGCGCATATATATTAATCAGGGTGGCTATACCACGTGACTTTTCGGATGTCGTGCACATACAAAATACCGGTAACTCGTTTCAGGTAAGTTTTTGCTTATTTCTCAGTAATTACTTGACCGATTGCAATCAGATAAAGAGCACTGTACTCCTGTTAAAAAGCATTTTTATCGACATTTAACCTCCATTATCAATCGGCTGACTTTTTCAAACATTCAAATACAATTTTGCATGATGTATATTTCATTTTTAACTTTGATGTACTGACTTTAATTAATATCAAATTTTCCTACCAACTCTGAGGATCACAGGTTAAATCTTTGTCTAGTTCTTGCTCGGAACATGTTTTTGTGTTGAAGGTCAGTGAACTTGACCTTTGACCTCTGGCATGAAAATCAATAGGGGTCATCAACAGGTCATGACAACCCTGCCAAATTCGAGGACCGAGGAGAGGGTTTTCTAGTTATATGTTGGACAAGGTGGTTACGGACCGAGGATGGGAAAAATCACCAATTCAGTTCAGTGATTATAAATAAATTATCATGATCAACTCAATACTTTTCTCAGCTTAAAATGTCTAGAACATTACATGCTTTCATAAATTAGATCCACAGTTCTTTTTGGGATCAGTTACGTCATGCTTAAACTGAGTTGAAAATGAAATATATTTTACAATCACGGAGCCTGTAGTTTCATATATGTTACGCCATTATTTAGTCTATCAAATCATATTTGTTACGCCATTATTTAGTCTATCAAATTCACTTCGAAATTTCAGCGAGATAAGTCAAATAACTTCCTTTCTGCAAAAGTGGTTTTGGAGGGACAATGTGGACAATTTAAAATCATTTTTACGTCACTGACAGCCATATTGGACGAGGTTATTAAATTGGTCTCACCAAATACTTTCGGAAACTATTGTTGAAGTAGTTTCCGAGGTACTCATTTTAATTAAAGCATTGAAAATACTGAGGGTCGGCATACATACTTTTCATGAGTTTTAAAAATTAGAACTACTTTTCGGCAGTTCTTAGGCCTGCAGTTTGTTACTTTATTAGACCAGTTGAGACTGTCAAGAGTCAGAAAACTGATAACTCTGGGTATACGAACTAAAAAAGAGACCGAATGATTCGGGTGGCCATATTTGACGACATCAAAGCTTGTAAGATTTTATTGAAAATCTTAATTTAGATATTGTTATTGGAGCGATGAAGACCCGGGTTCCGTACTTTAGGCTATATTCAGAGGACAAACTGGACAGATATAATAATAATAACAATAATAATAATAATAATAATAATAATAATAATAATAATAATAATAATTGTTATTATAACCTGTACACAGTGTTTGTAGGTACTGCATTGCCATAAAATCATTAAAGACAGACTGAATCGACACATAATTATGTTCCACCAGAACAAAATATAACCAGTTACAGAAGTAAGCAAGTGTATTCATATCGATCCAAACAAATTGGGGCGCGTCACGGGAAAAGGTACATTCGAACAGTTGACGCCCTTTTTTCGGAAATGCCGTTATAAGTTTCATGACATTATTTCTTACGCATTTCACACAAAATTAATGTTTTGTGTTTTTTTTTGTAGAAATGTTTAACAAAATCTCCAATATCATGACAAAATAATAGATAATAGTAAGTTCTTTCCAAATATAGTAACAACTTAAATTATATCAAAATTATGCCCGAAGACACTTTTCCCCGTGGCGTGCCCCTAATAATGTTTGAACATGTGGCAGCAAAAAACAAAACAAAGTGACTAGTCAAATAATAAAATATGACAATCTTTTGAGATAATATATTTCATCACATGTTGCAGAATTAGTATGATCATTAGTTATCCGAAGAGCATTGTCAGTTTTACAGGTGTGTCCTCTGTAAACATGCATCAAGGATTGTGCCACCATGGTTGCTGTTGCCGATATCCTGGAACACGAAATTGGCGGTGTTTGCCCCTGGGGCCTCCAAAATGGTATGGTCGACGACAACCCCATTCTGCAAAAGCAATCAACAATAAGACACCACATCACACTGTCTTTTCTTTTGTCAGTATACGAAATGGTCATAATGAATGGTGAGGTCCATGTACTAATGTGATTGTGGGGATATATTAAAGAGAATTTTCACATTAAGAAATATAAATGATTGCAAATACCTAGATTAGTGAAAGAATTTCGAAAATCGGACCATTTATAGCAAAATTATGGCTGTCTGAAATTGCCGATTAATTACAATTGGAGGCAGCCATTTTGAATGGTGACCATTGACATCATCAATACTAAATTAGGAAAATCTCAAAATCAAATTAAGTTTTTATTAATATTATTGAAAGTTCATTAAAAGTGATTTTAAGTATTTTATGTGAATTTAAATATTTATATTTGAAATTATTTCTTTAATACAAAATATTTATTTTAAAAAAATTGACGTGCTCATAAACTGATAATGTCACTGCTCAACTCAAAATGTTGGCCAGCATTAATCGGGATCAATACTGAACTGACAATATTTCAGTTACCGGTGGTTCTGTGCTCAGCTTCAAAATGTCTTTGCATCAAATATTTCTGTAGGAAAATTGGCAAAACATAATATTATTACCTCCATTTCGTTGTCCATGGTACGGTGGTGGCGGTTGCCAATGAGGTAGTCCTCCATACTGATATGGTGGCCGGCGAAACGGCGGTCGGAAATAAGGTCGAAAATGATGTGGGGGTAGATGATGCGGTGGTGGATAGTTTAGTTGCCGGCGATGCGGTGGAATATATGGCGGAACTCGCCCATGATGTGGATGGATATTTGTCGAATACCCGTAGCCTGGCGAGCGCGGAGCGGACCAATTATGATCGTCGTCATAGGCAGGCGTATCATCAAAAACGACATCTTGATCGTCTTCATCGTCGTCATCAGCGAATCTATCATCAGAAATGACGTCAAGATCGTCGGCATCAGCGGCTGTGTCATCAGAAATTACGTTATCTGTTAAAAAACAGCCCTGGTTTAACGTTAGCATTTATATTCTGATATTTACACTTCAACTTCATCTTCTTCGATGAAGTCTCACTCAATCACTTGGATATGGAAAACAGCTGGGTTGTTTAACGTGTGTGAAGCCCGAAGGGCTTCACGCGCACTTTTAAAAATCCAACTTTTTTTCATACCCAAATGAAAACCATCAAATATCAATTCAATCCTTATATTTACACACATAAATTCTCTTATTAATACAGAATTTATCAGAAGAATTCATGATTTTTAAAAAATAATTTTTACACATATATCTCCGCAACACCCGTTATTTCATAGTTTCTACATGGCCTGTTTGCATATGTGGTTTAAAAACTGGTAATTTTTTTACCAGTGTGACATTAACACTGGTTAAGCTACTCGGAACTTTTTTATATATATGTACAATTTACGTCCCCCGAGTTTATGGTGATTTAAACTTTTCAACTCCTTGTTCATTATTGATATCATAAATAATCATTAAAGTCCTTCTCTTGAAAAAAAAAGTTAGAGAACGTAGATTTGATAAAGAAAATAGTTCGAGTAGCTTAACCGCCGTGTTAATGTAGTTGTGACGTAAACAGTAAAGTTTACCTTTTTCTGGATTTAATTGTTCATCTTCAGCTAAAGATTGATGAGGTAGATTGTTGATATTTTCGGATACTCTCTCTTTGTCTTCACCGCTACATATAGTTCCGGCATCTTTACCCGAGGTGCTGGAACCTTCCGACTGCTCGGACCAACGACCAAGCAGGGTCATAATGATATGGTTCAACGGAAATTGTTTAGACCACTCCTTGTAGTCTGTCTTACCAGGTGGTGCAACATGGCGGCGGCAGACCGGGCATTCAATGCCTGAAAGACCAGATCGGAGACGTACAGTTTTGTGCCATAAATGAACGTACAAATGACGCTCGTATAAATGTTTTATATGTCTTAAACAAGCGCTACCAAGGGTTGTAATTAAAATATATTAATAAAATGGAAACAATGTAAACCAAGAGCTCATCTGTTAAACTTAAATTAATTGTAATATTGTTCTTGAATAACTTTTTTCACATCAGTTTCTTCATAATTATTGTTGATTCTTTAAATAATTTGACTGTAGGTATATTTAACTACTTGTACTATGGTATAATGGCTACGACAAATACGTTATCCGTAAAAATAAAGAATTTTTATTATTATTATTATTATTATTATTATTATTATTATTATTATAAAACAAACTTACATATTGCATGTGACGCTTGTCTCTTTTAGGTTTTCAAGAGACAAATTCTAATCACAGACTTAAAATACACAGATTTTATCTGACTTTTCAGGGGGTTAACCCCCCACCCCCACCCCACCCCTTATTTTCAAGGAGCATTTACTTAGGGAAACTAATATTTACATATATTTTCAACATGTAAAGGGAGTACTGCACTTTAGCGGGCGCTAATTTACGCGAATATTCACGTGACTGAGTCTAGTAATTGTTTTTATGGGGGCTGCCGCCCCCACACCCCTGCTTTTTATCGCTCATACGCCGCTAGGCTTTTTGACAGGAGTTCGACAGGAGATTCAAAATGGCTGACATTGTAAACAACAACATGGCCGACCTGCGCCCGCTTAAGTGCAATCTAGCTCGAATATGCTTCAAGATATTTATTTTTAATACGGCATTATTTTTTATAATAACAATTCTTAAAGGAGCCTTCGGCTCAACTGAGTTAAAAAAAACTTCCTTATAAACACTGACCACACTAACCTGAACTGATTGGCCACGATCGAGCTTCTGTGTTGATATATTCCTGAATACACACCTCGCAAAAAGTGTGAAGACATGGCAGTGCTCGAGGTTTTTCGTACAATTCCAAACATATAGGGCAGTGAATTAGGTCGTACGGGATCGCCATGCCGTATGCACCGTTTCTGAATTTTAAAAATTTACATTTTTGTATAAGAAATGTAAATACAGCGAAAAAACAACGGCCTGCTTTCAAAAACAGGAGATGACGTTGACGTCAACGTTTACATAGCTCAAAGACGCGCCAAATTATTTTATCACAAAAACATACATAAAACTTCTAAAAGGAAATTCAATTATAAAAATTTATAAAATTCTACTCTAAATCAAAATTTCGAACACTGTTCATATCAAGAAAAATATAGAATTGGTAAATAAATAGCCTAAGTTACATTGACATAAAACAACATGAACAGCATTAACTATGGATATAACGTAGGCTATCTAACAATTCTGTATTTATTTTTTTTTTGGAAAAAGGACGTGTCCCAAAATTTGAAATTAAAGAGTGTAAATTTTATTAAGTATTTTATATCCAATAATGCATACATTAATTCTTTCGTTCATTCATTTTCATTTCATTCCGTCATCACCTCTTAATTATTTGAACAATCAAAATGAAATATATAACTGAACGTGCGTGATGTGCATTATGCGGTTAATTTCAAAGAATTCTGTGGCAATCGCTGCTAAAAGTTAAATTCCATTAGATTCATGAAACAGTTATCAGCTGGGGTAAGCTGGTCCAACGACGTTTCCACGCTGTACCCGTCGTTCACAGTGCAGCATACACAGCAGTGACGCGAGAATTATTACGTTTAATTAAAATGCGTGTACATATTCTCTGCCAAATTCGACAATTAAAACTATTCTAATATGTTTTAATCACTGTAAATGTTAATCCATAGTTCTTATTAATTTACATTCTGAGCACTTATTACAATTTTAATAAAACGAAACTGAAACTACACACGTTTCCGTTTACTGAGGCATGATACACTGTAGAGACAGCGCGCTTCGTTTTGTGGTATATGAGCGTCAAGCTGGATCATAACCGGCGAGCGGAGAGAAATGCGAGTTTTCCACCGGTTTATTGCACAACTATTCATTGTAAATACCTATTTAACGTTAATTTCATTGTTTCGCCTGACACGAAAATACAAGCATTGATTACACAATAACAAAAATGTTGCTTTCAACCTCCGTATGTGAGAGTTCTTTAAAAAGACCTCATATATTGTTGTCCTTATCTCATCATTTTTAAAGAAACGCATGCTAGTTAAATTGTTGTTTGGTGTCACTTAGATTTTGTGTTTGAATGTATATAGAATTTTTACGCATGTCAAATTAGATGTTCCATTTGACCCGGGAGATGATCCTTTGACTGTTGAAATTTCCAAAAAGCCTCATTTTGACCCCTATGATTTTTAGTTGAAGGGTAATTTTATTCCTCAAATTACGGTATTTTAGCTATTAATTGGCAAAATCTCCGGCTAGTGGAACCCCTCCAAATAAAGATACATTAATAACATATTGTTGTGAATAGTGTTATTGAAATGCATTTTGCCGTTAGCCATAGAGAAATTCTGATATTCTGATATTTTTAGTTTTTATCGATAACAGTACAATAGCCTTTGAGCTGATTGATAAGGATTGATATGCGGTAACATACCGACATGTCTCTATGTATATTGTTGCTTTTTACTGATACGTTTCAGCGTATTTGTTTGTTGATACGTGTACAATGTCTGGAATTAAAAAAGTCCGACAAGGATGAGGCTCTATTGGTAAAGAGCTTGGTTGCATTAACCGTTTGAGCTCTCGAAATCGATCTGCTCCAGTACCCCCAACCCCAGCAGCATATACATGTAGTTTTATCGTTTGATTGTCTGGCTATTTCATCTATAATACAATACCATCTCTTCCAACAACAGAATTGAAGAAAAAGAAGAGTTTGTAGTTCACTTACCGATACCGAAATAACTGTGCATTAATTTTGTTGTTTTCAATAATGCTTGAACCCCATGTTGTATTTTACAAAACGTATGTACATGGGTGAACATAAAGTTCTGTTCTGTTCTGTTCTTTTCTGTTTTGCAAAGAATGTACACATTTGTGTGATATTTAACATTCCTTGATCAGCCACTTAGGTTTATAGATTTAATTCAACTACAGGACTCTGTAACCGATGCTGGTTCGAGTTTTGCTATGGCAACTTATATTCAGGCGAAGACGTTATCTAGCTTATTAGGCAAGTGGCGTACCTTTATTGTGACACCCAAGGCACGTGCACATGCATACAGTCAAACCTGTATTAAGCAACCAACCAAGAGAGTGATAAAAGAGGATGCTTAATACAGGTGGCTGTTTTACACAGGTAAAAAATAACAAAATGGCAGCTTAGGATATACTCAAATTGGCTGTTTAAACAGGTGGTTGTTGAATGCAGGTTGCTGCTAAAGCAGGTTCAATGTTGATATACAATACCATCTCTTCCCTCAACAGGATTAACTAAAAAAGACGAATTTATAGTTTGATTTTCGGAACCGAAATATTTGTTCATTTGTTGTATTTAAAATGTATTAACATATCGTTCAGAAAGCACAGAACGAGATAAGAAGGTCGAAAATCTCTGTATGTTGTTTTACCATAAATAGGTCACTTTATAGTCAGAACAGAACGATGATAGATTAAAAAGGGAACGCTCACACATGGACCTTAAATCTGTGAGTTGAAAGTTAACACTGTCATAAATCTTTCTATCTATTAAGCATATTGCTTTTAACCATTTTGTATTTGTCTTTTTTTTGTTTCCTTTAGAAGGTTTCGGTTTTTAAAGTTTCTTTTGTTATTTGTGTTTTCTTTTATCTGTAATATATTGGAAGTCATTTGTTATCATCCTCAAATAATGACTGATATTAGCCAACTCCGCCGCCTAATCCAACTGCACCACATTCCCCTTACAGCTGCTCTCATCATGATAATCTGTCCAAAACCACACCCCTTACACATCTTTTCTTCATCTCCTTCCTTTGAGTCCTCCATCACTCCTCCTGTCCCGTCTCCTCCTCCTCCTCCTTCTCATCATCATCATCATCATCATCATCATCATCATCATCATCATCATCATCATCGCCCTCCACTCCTCCACATCCATTATAATTTCCTATCCATCGACCTACCAATCCCAAACTCCTTCTCGTCTATTTCACACACCTCCGCATTCTTTCTATCTTCCTCTAATTTCTTTTTATTGCCCCCAACCCCATACATAGTTGTCCTTTCCTCTGCTTTTTTCTAATAATAATAATAATAATAATAATAATAATAATAATAATAATAATAATAATAATAATAATAAAAATAACACCAACAACAACAACAACAATAATATTTATTATTATTATTATTATTATCCTCAAATTATTTTTTTTATATTTATTTTTATTATTATTATCCTCAAATTATTATTTTTATTTCATTTTTATTTTTATTAAAACCGTTAGCCATTCATTGTGTCCACAATGCATAGAAAAAAGTGAATAGATGCTGTTTAAATAATTGTAGGCATGTATCATCTTGCTGTTGGCCAACACAGCTGCGGCGGAGCGCCAGGCACGTAGCAATGGCTACTCTAACAATTTCCAGTTTGGTTTCGATGGTTCTACGGTAAAGTACTTTTAATTACATATACTTAAAAAGCAGATTGCCCAACCACTTCCTAGGTTTAAGTTTGTTCGAAGTTTCCCATACAAGTTCTAAAGACTGATTACTTATTCATGGGTAACGAAAGTAGTATTCATGTGTTTGTTATTTAGTCTAACCTTATGAATATATATAGATGTAGAAAGGTATCTCTAAAGCGTTCAAAATTATGTTCCTGCTATTTCTTTCAGGGTCTTTTTGTTGGTTTCAATTCTTTGACCTGTTTAGTTGCTTCACTGACGCCGTCAGAGCAGACGGATATACATTATGGAAGAGGAATGGAAAATATGGAGGTATTGTTATGTGGGTCTGTAAATGGTATGTAGGTGTGGTAGTATTGTTATGTGGGCGTGGAGGTTTTGTTATGTGGGTGTGGTGGTATTGTTATGTAGGTGTGGTGGTATTGTTATGTGGGTGTGGTGGTATTGTTATGTGGCGGTGGAGGTTTTGTTATGTGGATTTGTAGATGTTGTTATGTGGATGTGTAGAAGCTGTTATGTGGGTGTGTTGCTGAGGTATTGTGGGTGTGGGGGTATTGCTATGTTGGTGAGGATTTATTGTTATGTGTATGTGGAGATTTTTTATGTGGGTGTAGGTTTATTTTCATGTGGGCATGGATGTATTGTTATATGGATGTGGATTTATTTTATGCTTTTGTGGATGAATTGTTATCTTGATGTGGAAGAATTGTTATGTGGAGATGTGGAGGTATTGTTATGAGGGAACGGATGTATTTTTATGTGGGTGTATTGTTATGTGGTTATGGGGCTATTGTTATGATGGGTGTGCAGGTATTGTTATGAGGGAACAGAGGTATTTTTATGTGGGTGTATTGTTATGTGGTTATGGGGCTATTGTTATGTGGAGATGTGGAGGTATTGTTATGAGGGAACGGAGGTATTTTTATGTTGGTGTATTGTTATGTGGTTATGGGGCTATTGTTATGATGGGTGTGCACGTATTGTTATGAGGGAACGGAGGTATTTTTATGTGGGTGTATTGTTATGTGGTTATGAGGCTATTGTTATGATGGGTGTGCCGATATTGTTATGTATTGGTGTAGATATTGTTTAAAATATTGTTTCTTTTTCATCAAACATTCAGGTCGTGCCACATCTGTAAACTCCGAACAACACTGATATATCGGTTCTGTTTTTATGTCGAGTAGTTGGGTTTTAAATTAAGTATGAAGAACTCATTGTATTATCTAATTGTCTTCTGACATTGAACTGTATTTCTGATACTAGTACACATAATTCTAGTATTCAAAGACTTGATACTCATTTTAAAAGTAAATTACAACGCTTAAGATACCTCAAAACGTTTACTAACCCCTGTGAGTCACTGAATTCCCTACCTTTTTGCTTGACAATGCTTCATTGCAACATTGTTGAGCTGATGGGTGAGTTGGAGTCATTTCACCAAGACAACTTGTACTTGTTTGTTAATATGAAAACCTGTTGGGGCAAATGTGAGGTTGGTGAAGCCTAGAACCTGGTTTAAACCCCCACTGGCAATTTGTTTTGCCACTGGCTTCCAAAGCGGTATCCCCAAAGGTTCTCTTTATCGTTAATTATTTGTGGCGTCCTATTTCAATTGATATACTTATATCAAACATGCGCTCTCTCATCCTCTCTTCTTTTTCGCTGCGTGGGGAGGCTGTGTTTTGTGAGTGTGGCTATTCCTGATATGAATATTTTACTTTTCGTATGTTTTACAGTTTGTATATGTTTGTGTTCTTTTGCATGCAACACTGCCGAGTTGATGGGTGGGTTGAAGCTTATCCACCAAGACAACTTGTACGTTTGTGTTCGTAGTTTTGCTGATTTTACTTTATGTGTGCATTGAGAGCTTACCGTTTTGCAAGACAAATTTATTAGCTTATTATGTGTTTTAGGGTTGTTTTCGTCTGCATGCAAAACTGCCGAAGCGGTGTGGGCTTGTAGCTAATTCACCAAGACAATTTGTACATTTTTGTTCATATGAGAATCTGTTGACTCAAGTGAAAGTTTGGTGCACACTAGAACCTGGTTTAAACCCCAGTTTTGCAACTTAACGTAACAAGGCTGTAACCACTCAGGTTCTCAGTTTCGTTAGTTGTTTGTGAAATTGATCATACTGTAAACCCATATCTCTTTTCTTCTACTTTATGGCCGTGTTTTTTGAACGCGGCTATTCCTTAAATACATATTTCGCTTTTTGTTTCACTTTTTTGATAATATTGGAGCGTGTATATCAATGCTGCTTAACATGAAAAGTTTGTCACAATGTCTCGGATAATGCGGGACTTTTACTTCAGTGTAGTTATCAGATTCAATTACCTCCCTTGATGGTAATATGCTAATTTCGAACCATGAAGAATGTCAATCATTGTGGGTGGCAGTATTATACAATTATTTACTTATTAGCTGGGAAATATGCTGTGATATTGACCTAAAAATCGTTATTGACCGAGGCGATAGCCGAGGTCAATAACGATTTTTGCGGTCAATATCAACAGCATATTTCCCAGCTAATAAGTAAATAACTGTTTTATTACATGAACTATAAATAGTAGATATATATATTATTACATGAACTATAAATAATATAAAAGATGGAAACTTTCGCATTCTATTAATAGACAGGTAAATATCAGCGAAAGCGGGTCAATATCTATATTTATTGACTCTGTTATTTTGGGGGTGTGACCAATCGCGTTGCGTCTATTTATAGTTCATGTAATAAAAAAGATTACTTTAACTGTTCTTTTATTTTGGGGATTCGGATGGTAGGTAATGTCTAGTGCATGGCCGCCGTATTTGTATGGTCTAGGTGTTATCTACCTTAATAACCCTAAAAAATGGAACACCCTAAATATTCGGACACACTTATTTTTTAATGAAATATCTGATTGTTGGCCCCTTTATTTTGAGACACTTTTAGGAACAGTGTTTTTTCACCGTCCCTATGTTTATTGAACAATTAATTGTTGGAGACCCTTAATATCATTTTTATATTATTTTAAATGTCCCAAAACTTAGAGTTATTACTGTATATATTTTTTACAGCTAGCAATGATGCGAGACTGGATGGGCAAGGTGCCAGAAGAACTTATATATCACGACAATCCTATGTTGTCTTATACCGTACTTAAATGGTGCGACGGCAGAGTTATTTACTTCCTCCAACGATCACGTGTACTGACGACAGCAACGCAGCCTCCACTGACCGTGTTAGTACCTTTGGTGACGACACTTCCGGTAAGCATGCGCATTACTATTGTGCATTGACGCATTTACACGAACACCTTTAATTTTCATTCTCAAAATAAAACCAATCGGTAGCGTTATCGGATTTGCATGCCTAGGCGCTGTCGCCGTACGATACGGGTTCGATTCACAGTTCGGGCAATATCATTAAAATTAAAAAAAAAAAACATTCAGATTATTTAAGAAAACGATTAAACATGTTATTAGTAATCGATATTGTCATTGAAATTATATAAACAAGCTCTAAATGATGACCCATACTTGTTTGCGATAACAGTTTCGGTGTACGTACAACACAATTTGTCTTCCTTAGGCACGTATTTTACAGTAATGTCTCTGTACACCAATGCTTTTATCGCTTCCATTTTTTTTAAATATTAATAATGAAATCGTTCAATACTGAACTTTCTGAATTTATTGCACATGGTTTTGAAGAAGTGCTTAAAGACAAAGTTCTGCGGTAGTTTCCGATTTACAACGTGATGAATTCTACGTGCGCACCGTTTGCATTTAGGCTAATTACCTGTAAATAGTCCACCGAATGTTCTTACTCGGGCTAGACAATGGCTGACACTAAATAGTTCCTTTTTTGCTTTTTGGAGGCATTAAATAGCTAGTATGGACTGAAAGGAACATGTTTAGTAAATGGCAACCATTTACTGACTCACTGATAGCAAATTTATGTTTGGAAATGCAGTATATGAAAAAAGGCCCTGGTTTTAGGATGGCATTTGTAAAACAGTTTTGAAGTTCACACAGAAGTGAAAAAAACAGACCACCGGTTTCAAGGTGTCAAATCTCTGTTAATTGATACATGACCCCTACTTTTCTTGCTGGAAATGGACAGAAGAAACACTTAGCTTCCAAAGCATGTAAGTAAGCCCTTCATCAAATGGTACCAGCTATGATTGCCAGCCTTTTGAAACATGTCATGTTTACTATAGTTTATATAGGAGAGTCTTTTTACAGGTCTTACACCTTTAACACGGTCGCATTTGGCAAACTCGGTCGTTGACTGGGGACCGACATAAGTTGATTCACAATAAATGTTTAACAAAGAATGGATCATTTTTGCCAACTGATTTTAGTAGAGAAAACATCTCTTAAAAGACGGTTAACTTTAGTAAACAGTGCACGCGTAAATTCATATAGCTTTGAATCAGAAACTGTCGCAATCGTCTTAAATGTAAATTGGATAAATATGGTAGAAAATTGACATTTATTACTTTCAGAATAACAACCAAACAACATTCTTCACTGTAGCGCCTTCCGGTTCAAACGAGTCAACAACTTATCATCAACTTACATCAAATACAACGACACCGCCATACAATGAAACAACAACAAATACGGTTCAGCACAACTCTGTTATGCTACCAAATAATACAACGACGAACAATCAAACAACGGTTGCTTTTACAAACTCTTATTACGCACAGTCGTCAACGGTTGTTGGCTCGAATCCCACGGTGCAGCATCCAGACACTATATCACTAGCGCCGAGCAAAACAACCAGTGACAGTACAACCATAACTAACTTACCGATTCAATCCAATCACACGAGTTTTATTAATCCGACTCAAGCAACCAATCAAATCGTCACATCAAATTTTACAAGTCAGCCATCCAATCCGAAAACACTGCCCACAGAAGGTACGACTACACCACAAGGACAAACAACCAGCGAGGTGCCAGCAACCGCCACAAGTCAGCATACCAGGAAATTCACTACTCATTTATCGGTTGTCCCCTATGTAATATACGACAGTTCTTCAATTGTGAGTTGGTTTGTTTTTGATTGATCGCTGTTGATTGGTAGTTTAATACCCAATCGCAACTTCTCGGTCGATCTCCGAGATTCTCATATCCATGTACGAGATGCGGATCCAGAGAGGGTTCAGTGGGGTAGCAGCTCGAACACCCGTTTTGGGCAGTACTATTAATTGTTCATGGGGATTTTGGCAAAAAAGTTGAAAATTATCATTAAACTACCCAAAGACTGCCCCAGACAAACCCCTTTTCTGGAAAGCTAGAATCCGACCCATGCTCTCGTTGAGGATGGTGAAGAATGAACGAGAATTTGTGATTTCTTCAAGGAAATGAAACTTTTTTTTTAAATAAAGGATACATCTTTTTCGTCGATATTCACTAGTAAATAAAAATGTAGCTAAACGCTGCTGAAAGGTGGCTGATTAACACATTCAATAATTTACATACCATGCATTTGTCCTTATTCAGATTTTACAATGTCCATCTTTTAGATGAAGGCAGTTATCGTGTCAGATGGCACATGTTTTGTGTACAGATTGTCCGCTGTTGAAATCAGTATGGTGAAAATGGGGCTGGAAATAAAGGATTCATTTGAGGTGAGTGATTATCAGGTGAATTGTTTATGTTTGAATGACAGAATGCCACATAATAACACAGTATGTGTCTATTTTACAGAAAGCGTACTTGAAAATCTAAACTGAAAAATACGTATTTCCTCCCTCATCCCTCCCTCACTCCGTTCCATACATTAATTTCCTCTTCCCCATTCTCTCTGTTCCGTTTCTTCCCTTTCCATTTCCTTCTTTCCTTCCCTCCCTCCCTCCCCATCCATTTCTTTCCATTCTTTCCCTTCCCCATAACCATCTGTTCCGTTCCGTTCCTTCCCTTTCCACCCTTTCCTTCATTTGTTCATTTGCGGTCATTCGTTCGTTTATAAACTTTCTAGCAGCCATACGTGGAAAGTTTTCATACCCTTTGCGAAAATAATCACAATATTCTTTATTGTCAAATCACTTTTTGTTGTTTTTTTTTGTTTTGTTTCGGACCCCAATAAAGTATAACTGTTACCCCTTTTATTTCTTTTTCTGTTTTACAATGATTTAATTATTATGTATTTATCAATTAAGATGGAGCTAAATATAACCATCTCATAAGCCTAGTTGTTTCATTCAATACCGTAACAATACAACTCCTTTTATTAAAGAGAAAATATTTAAATAATAACACAGACGGGAACATCTAAACATTTTAAAATGTAATACGAAGGAAAAAAAACAGAGAAAAAAAAATCAAAAATTTGATATGAAGGTAGGAGTAATAAAGTACTTTTTTTTCAAAGAATCTCACAACTCCCAACCCGATCCTTTTTACCTTTAAGGCGTGTTGTAAGTTACACTTATGATTTGGTTAACGGATTGAAAATATTACAGCTTCGAATCATTTTTTACAGAGAGCGCTGTTGGCGATGAACAGAACTATAATTTCGGACATTACTGGACATGTCAGCACCATGGATGGACAAGTAAAGGCTGTCTGCATAGGACAAGTCTTCACTATCAACTAAACTGTTACATCTCATGTTTTGTTTGTTGAATAAATGCGATCAGAATCAATCAATGGTTAAGTTTGATAGTTGTACAAATTTAACGGATACTGTAGTATCATTTAATTTCGCGGGGACGAATTTTCGCGCAAAAAAAGAAAAAACAACTTCGCGGCGATATAAATTAGCGCAACTGTGTTTTCCTATAAGAAACACTGTTAAAGAGTTTAATTTCGCAGGGGTTGAATTTCGCGATCTTGTCGTAGCGCGAAATACGCGAAAATTAAACCCGCGCGAAAAAAAATGATTTAACAGTATATAATCTAGTGTAACGGGTGTTGGCCAATGTGATTCACTTGATTAATGACACTTTTATTAATAAACGAAATATGCATGATTCTAGGTTTTAAAATACTTGTAACACTATATTAAAAGGTATAGATTTCGACGCTGAAAAAGCGAACATCGTATCTAAAACTTCATGATTTTTTTTTCACTTCAGCTTCCAAAAAAAGTGTATATAATCCCCATAAACTGCGATTACACCAGACTCAAAAGCCAGCCAGAAACCTTCGAAAACATCATGTGTTAAAATGATTGGACGATAATTCGTATCGTCGAAAAAAAAATCGAAAAATTTTGCGTATTCTAGGTATTTCGAAGGTCTTTTATTACCAAATCATTTGGAATTTAATTCTTTGCTACTCAGACGAACTACGCTGTTAACTATTTTGAGATTTATTATGTGGAACAAGGTGTGTTGATACAGAAGTCTTAAAATCGTGACGTGTTTTTCGAACATAATTGCAATAAATTTAAGATAAATGGATTTTGAAATTTTAATATTGAATTAACACCATATATAAACTGTTTGTAACAATAGTATTTTATTTGTTTCTTTGAGCTGCTATATTTCTCATTTTTCAGGGCCAAAGATAATAAAACTGAATCAGGAGACCAGTCTAAAATCTCAAGCATTTGATTGACTGAAATGGCGACTGGAAAATTCCCTCAATTATAGTAAAAGTCCATAACAAATTTCCCGGCGTTTTCACCAGTGGCGTTTTGCTTGTTCAATGATGGAATTTGTAAAATTCTAGCGCGACAGCTGCTATGGCCTGTAGGGACAACTTCTGCTTTATTGCCGCTGTCAGTTTCAGGCGCGGAGCTTCCTATACGCGAGTACACGACTGAATCCACATGATTTAGATTTATTAAAACCAGCCAAAGCTGCTGTATGAATGCTTGATTAAGGTGCATGCTCATTTTTAAATTTTCAATTTTTTCTGTTGTTTTTTCTATACCATATAGACTTAAGCAATTGCAAGGCAATTGCGAACCCCTCTCCGCATCAAAATTTGTCACCAGATTACGCCATTCTTTGCAAAATTTTCCGGGAAGGTGACCCTGGCACACTTATGAATCCTTATAGCTAGCTACGTCCCTGAGCTTGAGAAATTGTTTTTCCCAACAGTCGATTAGGTAAATATGAAATATATAAATGTGCTGATAATATTTGACATAGAGTAAAACATCTAACAAAATGTTTTCTGGAAAATTATTTACTGTTATTTTGATTTACGCATGTTGCGGTATTTCTCGTAAGTGCACAGCTATACTTTTATATTTTAAAATACTAGTTGAAAATGCTAAAACACATGGGGCAGCGTTTCAATACGAGTTAATTCAGTGAGCTTAAGAAAGTATGTTCTTGAATGTTGCACTTGAGAATATGACAAGACGGTCTCTACACAGGCGTCTTATAAGAAAGGAAATTAAGTTTAAGATTTCTATTTTTGTCAAAATTTTTTACACAACTTACTATTCTAGTGCTAAGAATAATAACAGCTATTTGATAACCAATTATACAATAGTTTCGAAAACTGATGCTTTTGGCATACTTAAAATAGAGTCTGGGTACCTGTTTCCTGTTTAAAGCAAGATGAAGTCTCTTTCTTTGCCATTTTATATCATGTTTCCAATAAAATTGTGTAATGAAAGGCCATGATTTCGTATATCGTTCACGAAAAGCTCAAATGAAACATTTCTTATATGCAAGATCGGTATTTTCCGTTTTTATTTACCGAATTTAAAGTTGCGCACTGTAAATGTTAGCGATATGTTACAACCAAAGAAATATTCACACATGTTTGATGCTAAATGTCGCATTCACAACCAACAATTAAACTCCTGTTCCAGTTGTAACGACTATTTTTTCTAAACTTATTCTTGACGGTACGGATTTATCCTTAATACAGTATAAATATTATACTTATTAGTCTATCTATATTTACATGCCTAACTGAAACGTCAATTTGACTACAAGCGAAAATGAGGAAAAAATAGTGTATATTTATTGACCTTTATAATCAGTTTCTAGTTTTGTTACTCGTTAGAAATAAAATTGATCTAAAAAAATATGATATAAAGTTGTTTTTGTCCTTAAAAAGGTAATAAAAATTGAGTTGTATCAATAATTTATTAGAAGTGGTAATTCGGCATTATTATATACCAGATGGTGATGAGGAAGATCCGTGCGAACCGGGAGATACTGGCATTTATCCTCACCCTAAAGAATGTCAGATGTATTACAACTGTTCATTACCAAAAGAGGCGTGGCGTCCTTGGCTCGGAGACCACGTGATGGAATGTCAATACCCATACTTGTTCAGCGTACAGAATGGCAGACACGGGGAATGCCGAATGTTCGATGCCGTTATGTGCGGTTCGAGGACAGAGCATGTCCATGGATGTAAGTAGTCTTAGCCCTACGTTCCTTATGTGCGACCTTATGGCGTGGGTGAACTGTGTAGATCCAGATCAGCCAGCACATCTGTGCCATTTGATTTGGATCTACAATGATCGTCTCCTGGTCAGAAATAACGTTATGAGTAAAAGCGAACAGTTAAATCGTGATAAAACGGCATGGATGTGCCGGCTGATCTGGATCTAAACTGTTCGCCCATGAAATAAAAGTCTTATCCATTGAAAAAAAGGTAAATTTTATCTTCATGGTCGCCATTTCATCCAATCAGATTCTTGAGATTTGAGACTGGTCTTCATTGAAGTTTTATGATCTTTGACACATGTCAATTTTATAAAACTCAGAAAGAAAACCAGTCTCAGATCTGAAGATTCCTGTTATTCAGTTCTGGGACTGTTCTCAGTTTCGAACAATCAGATTGCTGAGATCTGATATTATATCTTTTTTATTCCTTGGTAAAATGAATGGAAGTTTCAATCTCCACACAGAGTTGTCGTTCCTTGCAGTCTTTTAAATTAGAGTTAAATTAAGGAGTGACAACTCTTGGTAGAGACTGCAGAAGTTTCTGTTCACTGGCGCTTGACCAGCCGCCCCACCCCCTGCCAACCCTTATTAATACGCACTTTTTAAAAAAAATGGTGTCAAGTCGCTAATATTATTCCATTCTATTAAAATATGCGAAAATACACCGCCAAAATCGAATTCTAAAAAAAAATATTTCTATGTATATAATTGAATAATGGTCAGGAACGGCTCCAGACTCTAGCCCCGTTCGAGAGGCTGTTTGTCCTACAATACTGTGAGTTCCAGCCTGACAGCTGTTTAAATATAAATTTTTCTTAGAATACGATTTTGACGGTGTATTTTCGCATATTTTAATAGAATGGAATAATATAAGTGACTTGACACCATTTTTACAAAAAAAGGCGTATTAGTAAGGGTTGGCAGGGGGTGGGGCGGCTGGTCAAGCGCCAGTGTTTCTGTTCAACTGACTTTTATGGAAAACGATTTCCTTCAGAATACGATTATCAGGTGCATACTCATTACTGGGTTTTAATGTTTGGGTCAAACAGTAGGTTGCCGACCCCTCCGTACTTTCAACGCTTTGATTTTAAAATGCATTAATCGATTTTTTTTTATTTCTTTCAGGTGAATATCGGAACAATCATTGCAACGGACCACACTGCCGACCATGTATATACGACTACCCAGAATGCACTGTTAAAAATGGCATCATGGCGATCCCGCACATGCTCAATTCCCCATACTTCGGAGTTTGCGTAGAGTGGCGCTTTTCTAAGCGTGAATGTCCCGTCATCAAAACTGGAAGACGGGAGTTATTCGACCCTGTCACATTATCGTGCAAATATATGTAAAGATGTGTGGCTGCTGCAAATTTTGAGAGAATTAAATTAATTCTTAAATTATATGAGATTTTTAGTTGGTTAAGCGAGTATGTGTCTATGCTCTAGTTTAGAGATGCTATTCAGTAGCATCGAAGTAGGCTACTATACTGTTAAGGATTCTTATTTTTTCTTTTCAGTCAGCGTTGAACGAATACTGTTACTATATTTGTGTTCTGGGGCGTAGCTGTGTTCGTAAATGCATTTCAGGTCGATACTTGCCTAAAAAGATTTGCTCAACTTTTATTCATTTATGTATATTCACTGCAATTTTTAAATAATAATAATAATAATAATAATAATTATAATAAACATTCATGGCAACAATTCGAACTTTGGATGGGCGTATCGAATAACGAATGAAATTTTTCCAAAAGCAAATATATCCACAATAAAAACAAATTTATTCTAACACTTAGGTCAATAAAATGACCGCTAAAATCCTATATTTACATAAATATTGAACCAACGTTTCACTAAACTTCGAAATCTTTATTGACAGTAGAAGTATATCTGTAGGTTTTGCACAGTTTTCGTACCAAATAATATTAGACATTTATACCAGAAGCATTCATCATTTGGAATTTTTAAAAGTTGAGAAAAAGTTAAGAGAATGCCTTCCTATAAATTAAACTATTTTAACTTTCGTGGACGCGGCGAGTTGTCGCGAATGGTTTTCATCGCGGCTGGCCAGCCGTTTGAGGACAACAGGGTAGAACAGGCTGACTGGCCGAAAGTACAAGCTGGTAAGTGAAGTTCTTCTTTATTTTTACATTTACATCTTTGAATAATTAATGACGTTGTTTTAAAATTGTATAAATAGATGTAGTACTTTAGTGTAAATGTTAAATATATTAATAAAAAGAACACAGATTAAATAATGCTAATAGCAAGATTCGCTCAAATTTAACAGTATGTTACTTGAACATTTTTAATGCTAATAACAAAATTATGTTAGCTAAAAATTAACCGGTCTGTCACTTGAACATTCTATGATTCAAATGGCATGATTACATTCGCTAAAATCTACCAGTATGTTACTTGTACAATATATGATGCTAATGCATGTAGTAAGATTGCATTCGCTAAAATCTACCAGTATGTTACTTGTACATTATATAATGCTAATACATGTAGTAAGATTACATTCGCTAAAATCTACTAGTATGTTACGTGTACATTATATGATGCTAATACATGTATTGTAGTAAGATAACATTCGCTAAAATCTATCAGTATGTTACTCTTACATTATATGATGCTAATACATGTAGTAAGATTACATTCGCTTAAATCTACCAGTATGTTTCTTGTACATTATATATGATGCTAGTACATGTACTGTAGTAAGATTTCATTCGCTAAAATCTACCAGTATGTTACTTGTACATTATATGATGCTAATACATGTAGTAATATTACATTCGCTAAAATCTATCAGTATGTTACTTGTACAATATATAATTTTGATAGCAAGACTATATTCACTTAAATCTACCGGTATGTTACTTAAACATTCTTTAATGCTAAAAGCATGATAATATTCGCTAAAATCTACCGGTTCATTACTTGAAGATTCTATAATGCTTAAACCATGATTACATTTGCTAAAATCTACTTTTATGTTACTTGAACATTTTATAATGTTAGTAGCATGATAGCATTAGCCCAAATTTACCTCTATGTTTCTTAAACATTCTATAATACTAATGGCATGATTACATTAGCGAAACTCTACCGGTATGTGACTTGAAAATTGTATAATGTTAACAGAAAGATTATATTCGCTAAAATATATCGGTATGTTACTTGAACATTCTATAATGCTTAACGCATGATTATTTTAGGTAAAATGCACCGGTCAGTTAAAAACCTACCGGTTTGTTATTTTAGACTTGATCGTATTAAAACGTTGGTTCTAACATTTGAAAACAGTCTTATTTGGATTTGTTGTCGGTTTTTGTCAGGCACTAAGGTGCCTATTGAGTCTTTCATGCTGTTTTCACTAGCGGATTTTAGATGTTGTTAGATTTTATGTTAGATGTGTCATATTTATTAGAATTTAAACGTTTCACAATGAAAATAAATTGCACATTGATTAGTAACCCGAAACTATTCTCAGGCACTAAGACTCTGTTCACATGACGTCTAAAATCTGAAAATGTTTCAAATTGTTTCTCCATAGTTTGTTTTCGTTTTGACGTTGACTCCAATTATAATTTTGCACTTTGATAAGTTATCAGAAATCAGTTCTTAAGCACTTAGACCCTAAGACCCTGTTCACATGTCGTCTAAAATTCTTAGAAACCTGACTGCAGGGACCAAGATCATATAACTAAGACTGAATGCCAGTCTACAATCTCTAGCATCTGATTGGTCGCAATGGCGATCAGTCGCCATTTCAGCTAGGAAATTGGTTGAGATGTGAGACTGGTCTCCTGATTTAGTTTTATGATCTTGGGCAATGGTCGGTATGGAACTGAATGTTAAATGACAACGAACGCGAGGGTCCTGATTATGTTTTGCCGATCTTGTTTTTGCAGAAATGCCACAAGGAACAATGCCAGTGTTGGAAATAGATGGCAATCAGAAAATATCGCAGAGTATGTCAATAGTCAGATATCTGGCCAGAGAATTCAGTAAGTATATTTGTCATGTCACTTTCAAATGATATTGCCCCTACTGGGGAGCGAACCCGTACGGCGACACCGCCTAGCCGTGCAATCCCAATCAAGCTACCTATTGAGCTAACCAGTTCAACCGGATAGAGTTGATCGGATAACCCTGATAAACGTAATAATCACGGCATGACACCGGAAACAGATTATTTTACTGATAACAGTACTGACTATATGTACCGGGAGACTTTTTACGGCCGCCACACTGCATAAAGCTAAGCAAAAAAAAACTCTACTGAAGATTTTACCTGACACAGAGAATCTGCTGTTTTCACTTGTTTTAATTTTTGTTTTATAAGTGAGTTTTGTTCAAATTGTCATATTTATTGTTGTGTTTTGTATAATTATTGTATTTTTTTCTCAATAATTTCCCTATCTCAATCTTTCGCTCAATATTAACATGAGCGTTTTCGTTGTTGTTATTGTTAGTTTTTAGTTGTTGCTTTGTTGTTATTGTTGTTGTTTTGGTACACAAATGCACTGTGTATGTTTAATGGTTAGAAAGGATATCCGTCAAGATATAAACCAAAGAGTCTATTACCGAAACATGGGCGTAAATTATAAAAACAACAAAAAACTAAAGTTGGAGACCAGCCTCAAAACACAACCATCTGATTGGCTAAAATGGCGACTTTATAGAAATCACAGATGCGTGATCCGAGCAGTTTCCACTCTCAATATGATGATCTCTGGCCCTGGAATGACAAAGCACTATATTTATTTTTAGATCTGTATGGTAGGAATAACGAAGAGATGGCCATAGTTGACCAAATCCTGGACACGGTCTTGGACATGTTTGGACCATTCGTTACTATCATGTTTATCCCAGATGAGGCGGAAAAGGTAACACTATAACATGAAATTTGAATTATTTGTCGGCGCACTAAAATTTATATTTGTGATTACTTAAAGAGTTTCGCCGTTTCGGGACAAGGTCATAATTACTACCGAAATGTAGTAATGTAGCTGACCACCTATCAACAAATGAAATGTTTTTGTGTTCATCATTGTTGTCTTTTATGCAGGTTAGACCGCTGACCACCTATCAACAAATACCACATTTTTGTGTTCATTATTGTTTATTTTTCCAGGTTTGACCGCTGACCACCTATCAACAAATGCCACATTTTTGTGTTCCTCGTTGTCTTTTATGCAGGTTAGACCGCTGACCACCTATCAACAAATGCCACATTTTTGTGTTCCTCGTTGTCTTATATGCAGGTTAGACCGCTGACCACCTATCAACAAATACCACATTTTTGTGTTCCTCGTTGTCTTTTATGCAGGTTAGACCGCTGACCACCTATCAACAAATACCACATTTTTGTGTTCCTTGTTGTCTTTTATGCAGGTTAGACCGCTGACCACCTATCAACAAATACCACATTTTTGTGTTCCTCGTTGTCTTTTATGCAGGTTAGGCCGTTGATCACCTATCAACAAATGCCACATTTTTGTGTTCCTCGTTGTCTTTTATGCAGGTTAGACCGCTGACCACCTATCAACAAATGCCACATTTTTGTGTTCCTCGTTGTCTTTTATGCAGGTTAGACCGCTCCCCGCTGACCACCTATCAACAAATACCACATTTTTGTGTTCCTTGTTGTCTTTTATGCAGGTTAGACCGCTGACCACCTATTAACAAATACCACATTTTTGTATTTATCATTGTTATTTTCAGCTCGACTATTCGAAGAATAGGGGAGCTATCCTACTCGATCCGGTGTCGGCAAAAAAAAAGCACTTTGGTCCATAACTTGAAAACTACTTATGATATCAACTTGAAACTTGGAATATATATCCACCATCAAATTCTACATCATTATCAACAACACCCATAAATCTGCTACCAATATTTTTCGAGTTATGCCCCTTTTTCACTTATGCAATTGTCCCATAATTTTGAAACAACAGGAGATATTACTTTGAAACTTGGAATATATGTTTGCCATCACTTTCTAAATCATTATCAACAACATCCATAACTCTATTGGAAATATTTCTGTAAGTTATGCCCCTTTTGCATTTAGTTTTTACCTCGACTATTCGATATTTTATTTAAACTTTGAATATTTTTTCACCATCAAAATCTACATCATTACCAACAAGACCCATAACTGTAATACAATTACTCTACAAGTTATGCCCCTTTTTCCACTGTTCCTTTTTTCAATTATATTTTCCTTAAGTGCACTTCATCGATAACAACTTCAAACTTCCATTATATTTTCATTTCAGTTCTTTTTCTGAAACATTACTTAAGTGACTGATATTGAACTAAAAGTAAATGTCTCTAATAAAAATTACTAACAAGTTTTCTAACAAATCCAGAAATATTTCATAGTTATTCCCCTATTCAGTTTAATATTTATGGTACATTAAGGAATTATTCTGTTATTTTAAATGAATTTCTCCCTTACCATTCACTTGTTAATATTTTTCCTGATTGTATAGAATGTATGGCCATAGTTGTTATTGTTTTAATCTTCAAATTGCATTTGTTTCAAATGATTCGAATAGTCGAGCGCATTGTCACCTCCGACAACTCTTGTTTTTCGCATGTTTTACTTTAAACCACCTATCAACAAACGCCACAAGAATGTTGTTCCTCGTTGTGCTCTTGTTTTAGCCGAATAAGCTGCTGACTTTTTGTCAAAAAATGCCACATTTTTGTATTTCTCATTGTTATTTTTATTCGCATGTTTTACTTATAACAACCTGTCAACAAACGCCACAAAAATGTTGTTCTTCGTTGTGGTCTCGTTTAGCATAATAGGCTGCTGACTTTTTGACAAAAATGCCAATTTTTTTGTATTTCTCATTGTTATTTATATTCGCATGTTTTACTTATAACAACCTGTCAACAAACGCCACAAAAATGTTGTTCTTCGTTGTGGTCATGTTTTAGCCGAATAGGCTGCTGACCTTTTGTAAAACAAATGCCACATTTTTGTGTTTCACCAGGTTGTCTATTGGCTTGGCTGTTAACATTACAGGCAAAAAAGCTGGAAGATTATAACACGCTTACAAGACCAAAAATGCTCGGACTTCTACAGGCTCTCGTAGAGAAATCAGGTCAACGCGGATTCGCTGTTGGTTGTTCGGTAAAAGTTTTAAAACTTAATTATTTCAAGATGGCCAACGTCCAATAGCCGCACATAGTTGTCGTTCCTGGCATTAAAGGAAGTTAAACAGAACAATACTTAATTGCGAGGATACACGGTGTTCTGTTTTAAACACTTTAGTTACCGTATGACAAATTTAGTCATTAAGGCATGCCGACAGAGTTAGCGTTATTTCAACACGGGAGTTATAATGACATGCCTTTTGAGGTTTTTGGGTTTCTCTTTTAAAAAACTGCAATGTGTTATTACGGGAAAGTTCATCTGTATGCAAATTAGTAATTACAGTATTAAATGTTTGAATAAAGTTTGCGAAATTCTGCTAATATTTCAGCTGACGGTCGCTGACCTTGCCTTACATGTGTACATACAAGCAATACAAGCCCAGGACGCCCTGGACGGGTTCCCAAGTCTGGCAGAAAATAGAAAGACAGTCTCCGAACTACCCAGAATAGCTAAATACCTAGAAAAGCGTCCAGAAACTATGATGTAATATATCAGCATTCGCATCAAATCGTACAATGTTTCAAAATTCACGGAATTAAATTATGTGAATACAAAATTGAAAACTGAGTTCAGCAATAAGGATCAGTCCCCAAGATTATAAAACTGAGATTGAAAACCGGTCTCAAATCTCAAGGATCTGATTGGCTGAAATGGCGACTGGTTTCAGATCTCAATTTTAAAATCTTCGGCACATTAGTCGTATTCAATATTAAACTGAGGTGCCAGGGAACAAGTTCCATAGTCAGTTTCATCTATTGTAGTCAACAAAAAAGTAAGAAAATAAATATACTTAAATGAAAACCTGAATAAATAACAAGGGAAACTCCTTTTACATGTATGATGCCAGTGAATGCAAACATCTGGAGGAATTCGATTACCTATATGTTTATCTTGGATGTTTTCGGTTCATTATCTATCGGTTAAAAATGAGAAAAAAATAACACAATTTTGTTTGCTGCAAACTATCAGTTGGATTTTGTTCTTTCTTCATGAGAGGCAATTTGCAAATGATATTTTTGTGCAACTGTATCTTATTTCTTTGCAATTGTGGACTTAAACTATTGTATTTTCCTTCTGTATTCGACAGTCAAATAATTTGTTGAGACTTTATACAAATTATATCCATCTAATCATTATTTAGGACAGAAAACATGACCTTGACCTCTGAGAAAAATAACATCTTCCTGCTTTATCAAATGTCCATATATTTGCCAGTACCACAACTTTAATACTGAACAACAAAAGCTTTATCAGGGTCAAGTTTTAATTTTGCCTCAGTGTATATTAATTGGCCTATATAAATAAGTGCAGATATCTGGAATGCAAAATAATGAAATAATGACACAATTTTTCATTTCAAAACAGCAACAATATTTCGTTTCAAAACAGCAACAATATTTCGTTTCAAAACAGCAACAATATTTCGTTTTAAAACAGCAACAATATTTCGTTTCAAAACAGCAACAATATTTCGTTTCAAAACAGCATGAAGCAGTTTTCAGGTAATAATCTCGTCGCCATCACATTAAAACAGTGGCCCGTATTAGAAGACATTAAAGCGGCTGGGATAAGTACAATAAGTGCAAAATTTCAGGCGTTTGTCTCCAAACTTCCGCGAAAATGAGTGTAAGCACCGTCTAATCGTTAACACACACCATTATCCTGCTCGCTGATAGAGGCGACATGATCGCCAATGAATTAGGACGGCACCAGGCGTTGTTAGTTCGATGCTGGACATCTCCTAATAGAGCCGCCATTGTTCAAAGAAATATCACGAACAACTAATTGCATGTTGTTCCAGCGTGTGAAAATTACGCAACACCGATGTTTCAAGTCTGTGAATCTGGACGTCGTGTCACGGTCGCTTGTTCGCGTGGTTCCATATGCCGGACTTCACTCGAATTTGAGTCTGATAGTATGGTATATTCATTTTTCACGGTACTTACATTCCGACCCATACCATAACCTTGATTCATCTGGAACATAAACGGCTGCGGCGGCCCCTGGCTTGGGTAGGGACTAGAGTTAAGATACTCTGGGCTTCCCGTTCCGGCTTCTTGCGACGGTTTCTGGCCCATTATGTTTCTTGCCAGTAATGATTAGCCTACTGATGATGATAACAAGAAACAAAACACGGTTTAAAGACGATTGCGGTAATTTCTGATTTCACAACAATGTGAATTTTACATGTGCACCGTTTATATGACCTGGTCGCCATTGGCGAACTTGGTCGTTGACCTGAGATGTACAAAGATTGTTTCACAAGAAGTCACTACTAACTTGCTAACTGAGTAAGATGTAAACACTTTACTTGAGATAAAACAACCTTTAAAAAACTACCTCTGTGTAAACTTTGTGCACGCAAAATTAATAACGTTATGAAATTAGAAACTACCGAAATCAGTAATGTACAAAAGACCATTGGTCTTTGTTAAAAACCCGCTATATGACGTTTAAAATGACAATTTTGTGCATAAACAACCATTGTTACAGTGGTTGATAATCGTTTCTATTTCCTAGTTAACACTATAAACTGAATTTTTTTCTAATAGCAAATCACAGTCATCGTTAGCAAATCACAGCCAACGATGACTTTACTGCAACCAGAGCTCTTAGATATCTCCTTAACTCATGTTTGTGACATATCCAACTAACAATGAATCGTCCTGTAAAGACGGAACCATTTTATCTGTTTTAATTAATAGAGTATTAAATCAACAGACGTAAAAATCAAGATACATACCATATATTTCCGCATTGTTGACTTACATGTATAATATTATTGTATGTTATCAAAAAACTTCATTTATATAAGTAACATAATTGTGTACTAAAAATCTAACGTCAGAACAAAAATATGGCCTTCATTTTAAACTTTATTCGGCATAATGTCTATTTATGCGCAGTGGTCCATTACCATCAGACAATGGGGGTGACCGCGAAAATATTGCCTTAAAATAATATTGTTCAAGGTGCATATATTTAACTTACGTCCGCTAGGTGATTTCAGACTTTTAAGTGCATGAATATTGGTTGGTAATAGGTACTATTATATCCAATACGTATAAATGATAGTTGTCTTGTCGCTCAACGGTATGCCTGGATCAAATTTCACGTAAGAGGGATTAATAACATTTTTTGCGCATAAATAAATTCGCGCACTTATCACATGATTATTCTGATAACACTATATATTCAATGGTCTCATGTCCCTAGGGTTTGATTTCGCGCTAAATCCCTATCGCAAAATAGAAAATTCAACCACCGCGAAATATGATACCACAGACTGCACAGTAAATCGTAATGTAATACAAATATCTTTTACACATAACTGAATATCCAAAAAGGAACACAGTTTAACGGCGTGTGAATAATACTGAACACCGTACGCTATTCGTCCATTTCATCGGAATCCGATGATCCGCTTGGCCTATTTGGTTCTCCGACCGGATCTAGCAGAAGATGCACGTCTTCCCCCACCAACGTGTTTTCTATTCCGAGTATCTTCTTGATTTCTGCCAGTTCCTTATCTATATTTTTCCTTCTCATTTCAACAAGTTTCGTCAGCCCATTAACAATCAGAACAAGGACAAATGTACCAGCAAACAAAATTCCTACTGTCTGTTCTTTGTTCTGTCTTGTATAATTTATTATTTTTATCAATCCGGTTGGCGCAGGGTCAATAGTAACATTTATTCTTGCAGTCTGCCAGGTAAACCCTAATTTCTTTTCCTCTACTTGACACGTCCATATTCCCGCGCTTTTTTCGTCTGCTGCTGAAATAACGTCTGGTGTTTCGTCTGCGGCAGATCTTCGAAACTGTTCTTCCGACTTTGGGTCTATCCAAACACGTGTTGCCGATTCAAATATTTTACCAATTTCTTTGCCATGACACTGTAGCGTTAGTGGCTCTCCTTCCGAAACTCGTATCGACTGAGAGCCAACAACGACAGCAAACACGGCAGCAACAATATGAACACTTTCACCTATCGCCATTTGACAATGGTATACTCCACTATCCGTAGGATACAAGCTCTGAATAGTCAAAGAATACAAGTTTGTTACCATTCTGGAAGGTTGTAGGACGAAGTTCTCCGCATTGTGTTTCCAGCGTATTTCGGCAAATGGAAAGTCGGCAATGATCTTTTTATATGCACTGTTTTTACAAGACATCGTTAGACGTTCCATTGGCTTCCGTTCGATTGAGTGCGCCTCTTTCTGAATTTCAGATATTGCGATACGTCTGTAGCTTTCGCCAATATCTTCAAGTACGGGGTCTTCTAAAGATAATACAAACACTGTTGCCTGATGGGCGAAAAGACACAAACTGAGCAACGCAGAAAGCATCAGCTTCTCCATTTTGCCAGTTTTTAATAATTATGACGTCATTAATTGACGTCATTTTAGACGTGCACGTGCAGTTGGAAGGAGTGTTCACTTGTTCCATGAGTTAGAAATCGTAGCTAATTTAATGTTGTGTTGACGAGAAAAAGGTGTTGGCAGTCATTGAAATGACATTATAAAGTTAAGCAGACAAAACTGCTTTTAACGTTTTTCGCGGTAAAAGGGCGACACAGCAAGCGCTTCGTGTCTGTAGAGCTTGTCATTCAATGGAACATGGAACAAAATAGATCTATATTTTCGAATCAATCCTAAATTACTAGTAGATATCTAACCATTTTTAGTATTTGAGTACTTTTAATAATTGTAACAACCACGAACAAACATCATAAGGCCCGTCGCCACGGTGAAAGCACACCCAGTTACTTGTCTCGGTGAAAATTTGAGAAGTGATAAAAGCGCATTTTGAAAATAAAATTTTCCAGAAGACCACACCCCAGACCCACCCCACAGAAAATCTTTGTCACGGTGATTTTGTCGCCGTGGATACGGCACTGATCATGTAAACGTCCAGAACTAAACTGTAGATTTTCATGATTCTAAATTTGTACGTCGTGTCACATTCGCTTGTCTGCATTGTTCCGAAGGTGGCGCTTTGCCCGAATCTTGATCTGACAGAACGGTATACGCTGGTTTCAGCGTGTTTACATTACGTCCCATACCGTAGCCATGATTCGTTTGGTGCATGTATGGTTGCGGTGCCCCCTGGCTTGGGTAGGGATTTGAGCTCAAGTACTCAGGATCTCCAGCGGAGCGGGAAGGTTTTTGTCCCATTATGAATCAGTACTGTAAAAATAAATAGGAAAACAAACTGTGTCAGTGTAACTGAAACTTTAAAGATTGGGAAACTATTACACAGAGCAAGCGCAAGTGTTCGAAGCCCATATTTAAGTGTAATAAGACTTAGACTGAGGTATTACCCTGCCTGTACAACCACGCCAAGGGATAACTTTAATAGCTATGTGGCGGAGTGGCGGACTAAGACCCAGGGAACATGGTCCAAGATTATTAAATTGAGAATGGATACAATCAACCATTTTTTTGCTGAAATGGAGACTTGTGATAAACGTTAATTAATAAGATGCTTGAGACTTGAGACTGGTCTCCATTCTCAGTTTTATCATGTTGGTTCAAGCTTAGATGTTTTAGAAACCATGGTTATAAATGGCACCCTTCTCGGGACCTGCCATGCTTGTAAAAAAGACTTCAGGAAAGCCCTTGGTTAAGGCGTGGTTATTTTCCAAACGCTAGTTACATTAATTTAGTAAGGATATGCTTATACTATAATTTTAAGAGATATACATGTAAAGTTAAAGTCAAAACTAGTAAAATCTTATTCAATACAAATTTGCTTTGATATAAGTATATAATTACAAATTAAAGTAATTGTATAGATACAGTTGTCAAAAACATACCATTATACACATCCGCTTTAATACTTCAGTAGTCACATTATACTAAATAACTATTATTTAGATATTGAATGGCTTTCAAGTTTGGTTTTTATTTTCTATTGGTATTATAAGGGCAGTAGATAGATCGTTACATACGTTGTAACCTTGATACAGTGTTATTTTTATTTTATGCCAAGTTGTCCTAATCCAATGGTTTCATTCATTTTGACACCGGATAATCTCACACAAATTCGTTTTTAAAAGCTTAATTTTAGTTATTGTAAAGATTTGTTAATAAATTGTTGGCATTTTTTATGATTTTATTTTGTCGAGCACTAAAACAAACAATAATAACTACATGTAGTTTCATTTACGTAGATAAGAAAGACACAAACAAGTTTGTTTTGGCCGTTAAGTTCATGTTGACCACGGCAGCCCCGTTTGCCCCAAACGTAATGCGCAGTCAGAATTTAGCTAATTTTGTCGCCATATTCAAGTTTTGTTATGTTGTGCCAAGTTTCAGCACGGATAATCACGGTGTCAGTGACCGGTCGTTAGCGTAAGAAACGGCTCCTCCAAGGCGCACTTAGTTTCGGGTTGTGGACTAACAGGAATGCATGTGAGTTGCTTCCTGTTCCGACGGGTAATGTTGGGTTCCCTTACTTTATTCGCGTCTTCTTTAATGTCCCGTGCGTTTTTCGCGTTCTGTTAATGCCTTCTACGGATCAAACTTGGAGCCAGAGAGCGTTAGAGCATGTTTACCCCACGACAATACATTTGTAACTTAATAGGGGCATAACTTGATAACTATTTGTAGCATAGTTATTTTCGATTGTGAAGGTGAATTTGATGGAGAATATATGTTCCAAGTTTCAAGATGATATTTGAGGTAGTTTCAAAGTTAAAGCCCCAAGTCTGGTGAGTTAAGTGTTGCGTTTTTTATGCACTGCACTCCCACACATGATCTAGTTTTAAGTCATTATGTATTAACGGTTTTGAAGATATGTTCCAGACAAAATTATGAATTGACAGAAAGACCGATAAAAAGCGGCGACTTTTTTCATTTGGAAAGCATAACAATGTGCCACATAATTTTTTTTTTCATTTGGAAAGCATAAAAATGTGCCCCATAATTTTATTTAGGTTTCTCTTTTAGAGTGTTATTGTGGAAGAGTGCATTGTGATCATGAAAGATTTCGATTTAATTCTTAATAGCTTGAAATGGATGAATCCAGAGGAGGGTTAAGTGGGTCGCTCGAACCTTCATTTTAGAACAAGAGTCTGTCCTCTTATGAGGAATTGGTCTATAATAATGGAAACTATCACGAAACTACCCTAAAATCTTCCCACACGAAACCCCTTTCATGATATCTTGCACCCCATCATTGAAATCCGGACACCTATTGAATCTAAAGAATACACATAAAAGTCATAGGCAACATTTAAAACAAATAATGAAGACAAACTGTTTTAATCTGGGTGGCTATACTACGTCACTTTTAGAACATCGTGCACACACAAAATCACTCGCTTCAGGTAATTTAACAAGCCTTTTCAATTATACAACATTAGCCTCCAATATTAGTCGGCTGCCGTTTTCTCAAACATTCAAATACAGATTTTGCTTGAAATGTATTAATGTATTTGTACGTTAAAGAAAATGGCAGCCTACTGATATTGGAGGTTAAATGTCGGTGAAAATGCTTTTTACAGGAGTACGGGGCTCTTTACCTCATTAAAATCGGTCCAGAAATTACCGAGAAATATGCAAAAAACCTACCTGAACCGAGTGATTTGCGTGTGCACGACATTCTATAAATGTCATAGTATAGCCACCGTGATACTTATATAATTTTAACATGGAAAGAAAATGTATTTCAGACAATTCTTTTTACTTCCAAATTTTTAAACCACATCATTATGGTCAGAAAATCATCACTGGTAATTTGTGGTGAGAGCATATACACTATAGATACTCATTAAATACTGGTACCCGGGAAATAGTGGTGAGAGCATATACGCTATAGATACTGGTAACCGGGAAATAGTGGCGAGAGCATATACACTACAGACACTGGTAACCGGGAAAGTGGTGAGAGCATATACGCTATAGATACCGGTACCAGGGAAATAATGGTGAGAGCGTATACTATACATACTGGTACCTGGGAGATAGTAGTGAGAGTATATACCACAGAAACTGGTACCTGGGAAATGAAATAAGTAAAGCTGATGTTTAGATAAGAATCTTATTAACAGGTTATTGATAGGTAACAAAACAACAAATGAGATAGTATAGTTCAGCAATTAAATAAACACAAAATAAATAATAAACATTTCTGCCTGCTAATCGATTTATAATTAATTAAGGATCGAAATAAGTTTATAATATACCAATATCAGCAAATAAATATAACAGTTTAGGTTATTGCAGCTTGCAACAGAAATTAAAGTCAAACCTGCGCTTAAGACCAACTGCGGACAAGGAACAGACCACAATTTCAATATCTTTTTGACAGTTTTTTCACAACTTTCTACTCTGGAATTGAGACAACCCAATAATTAAGATCACTTTTTTTTAGTCCCAAAGGTATCACTTTTTTTTAGTCCCAAAGGTGGTTTTAATCGTGAGGTTTGGCTGTATTTTAGAAACTTCCTCTGTGTCCACACTGAATACTTCCAAAGGAAGAATGGAATACTTCCAAAGGAAGGATGACTATGCTTTGTACTGAATAATTCAAACTGAAGAATGGCCATCTGTAATTGCAGGAATGGGCAGTCATCAAATCGCACAGCTCCAAAGCAACGGATCAAGTTATGCCAACCTGAAAAAATAAAAGAAAGATGTTGTCATAAATTAGCCAAATTTGTAAGAATTTGAAATGATATACAATGCTAACCACTAGAGAGATATGAATATATAAATGATATAGATAATTACGTTTATATATTTAACCTGATAATAAACTGCTAAAAATAAATTCTTCAACATTTATGAAATTCAATTTACCGGTTATTCAGAAATATTCACGTATTACAGTCAAACCTGTGTGTGCTAAAGAACATCTGTCATTATTAAACACTTGTGGACAAAGACCGCATTTTATTTTTGACTGTTTTAAAGAACTAATTCACCCGTAAACAAAGACCATCTGCATTTTAAAGACCACTTCTGGCTTTACCTGAGTAATCTCTGAAGACAAGTTTGACTGTATTTAGTTCAACAGGCAAATTAAAATATTTCAAGAGTGAAATTTGCTTTAATCTGTCTCTTAAACATTTTGATTTATTTTACTGAGGAAAAGTGCTCACATTCTATCACTAGCTGGGGGAGGTCTTTGCAAGGCATGTACTGCATGAAACATTTTCACATGTCAAAGCAGCGTACTGTATTATGCAAAATGGAAACAGGAAAAAAGCTAAACAATTTATACAAAAAAATTTTAGGGAAATAAGATGAAAGGAGCAACAATACTGTCAGAATTTTGTTCTGTACAATTTAACCCTTTGCTCTATATAGAAGCTTTTACTACATGGCGAACAGTGTAGATTCTGAACAGATCCAGTGTAGATCCAGTCAATATATCTCCCCTCACCGCCAAAACCGACAAAATGACCCTTGAGATTCAGCAGCTAGTAGAACCTCAGCAGTCAAGCCAGTCAATAATGTCTATGTCTTTATTTTAACAAAATCTGAAACTGGCTTAAAGATCATATAAGTAGGCAGTTGGTATGATGTACAGACAAGGTAGGGAAAATAGCAGCTGCTGGAAATAATATTACCGGTATGTTCTCAGAAGGGAGGGCAAAGAGCAGAAAGAAAGAAACAAAGAACAGTTTACATTACAAGCTCTTACAAAACAGTAAGATTTTATCATTAGTAAATTAACCCTTTCCTCCACAGATACACCTTTATGCCATGAAAACAGTTTAGATCCAGACCAGCAAGCACATCTGTGCCATCTGATCGGGATCTTAAATGTTCTCTTTTTTATTCTTTAGGTTATTTTTGACCAAAGTGCGACCAGTGCAGATTCTGATCAGACAGCATGGATGTGCCATCTGATCTGGATCTACACTGGTCGCACATGCATAAAAATGCCTATATATGGAGGAAAGGGTTAAAACTCTTTTCTTGCTCAATTTGTGAGTGGTTCCAATCAGTCTTCATAAACTGCACAACAGGCCCCTAACCAGACCCTGGGTTAATATTCAACTATTTTTCACCGTCATATTCTAATTTATTAAATCTTGTATTATTTTTCATAGCTGTGGTTTGACAAATAAAACATTAACCAAAAGTCAGTAGATTAGACCCTGATCAGATTTCATGATGAAAAAGGCCAATATTGGTCTACATTTGTTGCAGACTGTCTACACTGATAGCTGAATTTGGATAAAACAGTATTAAAACTAGAATGTGTCCTTGGACACTGATTACCCCGCTGCTGCAACAAAATTTGCTATAACAAAGGGCCATAACTCTGGTAAAAATGGATACAGGAAAAAAATTCTTTCTTTACGATCATCTACACATCCTGCTTGATCCTCTATGCGAGTTCGAAAGAAATCTGCCAGATAGTAACTAAATTAGTTTAGGAGGAGGTGATGCCACATAATTTGTAGTCATACGGACATTCATACGGATGGATGGAAGAGTGCAACTCTATATGCCTCCCACTTTGTGGGGGCATAAAAATTTATCTATCATTTTGCCGATTAGTAAGTTATGTACTAACTGAATTTCTAAATAAACTGTTGATATCTTATTACAGGTTCACATAAAATGTAGAACCATTTTAATATAAAAAATAGTTTGAAGATAAAACTTAGATCTATGGGCATCGAAACCTCTATCCGGAATGACTGAAATAATGCGGAGAATTAAGTAACACAAATGTGTTAGCAACCTTCATGTATTAGACTTACATAATCTTTTTTTTAATGCCTGAAAAACAAAACATTGTCAAACATTTCGTCATACTGCAGGAAAGGGATTTTTCTTTCACCTTGACTCCTTATATAAAAGTTATAAATATTATAATTATGGGTTTTATCATGAGCAAACAGTGTAGATCCTGATCCGATAGAATATCAACATCTTTTTATAAAGATCTACAGTCAAACCTGTCTTTAGCAGCCACCCAAGGGAGTAACAAAAAGTGGCTGCTGAAGACAGGTGGCTGTTAAAGACAATAAAAAAATAGAACAAAATATCAGTTTAGGTCTTATTCAAACTGGTTGTTTAAGACAGGTGGTTGCTATTCGCAGGTGGCTGCTAAGGCAGGTTTCACTGTACTGTTCGCTTCTTGTTCAAAAATATCCTAATGAATCAAAAAGCAAACAGCGTAGATCAGATGGCATAGATGTGTATGCTGATCTGACATGGACAACAGCCATATCAAATATAGAGTGGCCGGTTAACCCTTTCCTCCATATATATGCATTTTTACACATGTGCAACCAGTGTAGATCCAGATCAGCAGGCACATCTGTGCCGTCTGATCAGGATCTGCACTGATCGCTTTTTGGTCAGAAATAGCGTAATGAATCAAAAGGCGTACAGTGCAGACAGATGTGCCAGCTGATCTGGATCTACACTGTTCGCCAATGCAATACAGGTGTGTCTATGGAGGAAAGGGTTAAAGTATAACCTATGGTAAATCCTCAAATTATAATCCTTTGAAAATAGCACATTCTGCTAATTTTGCATATTTTTTGTTATATTAAATTCAGGAAATTGAGTCATCTCAAGACAGGCATTGGAAAAACACAGAAATTTAATCTCCATCTAAATAGATCATTTTTAACAGGGGCAGATCCTGAGGGGTTTTAGCGGGGTTTCTTAAACCCCTTTTTGGTAAACAATATTTGATTTTCATAGGAAAGTTGGAAATTATCATGCGGCTACTCTAAAACTGCCCAAAAAGAACCCCTTTTTCTAGAAATTTTACATCAGACCCTGATTTTAAGCTAGCAGTATTGTCAACATACTGAAATATAAGTATCAAGAGTGCAAACACGAAAATCTATAAAAATGCAATCAGCAAAATGCAATATCAAATATTTCATTTCAAAACACTTCATGCAAAAATAAACCTTTTCAAACGAAAAATCTTAAGCATGTTTAATCATAATGCAAAAAATGTGGTCTTAATTAGTGAATCATTGCAAATGCTGTTTTTTTCTAAAATGCACATTATAATTTTAACCCCTTTACCTTATGTATACAGCTTATATCCCATGTATAACAAGTGTAGATCCAGATCAGGGTGCATTTCTATGTAGTTTCATCATCTAATCAGGATCAAAACTGTTTGGTTTTGAATTCATTGGGTTATTTCATTAAAGAAGCGAACAGCGCTGATCCTGATTAGACTTTGTAGATGTGCATGACGATCTGGATCTACACTAGTCACACACTGAATTTAACCCTTTCCTCCATATATATGCCTTTATACGCATGTGCTACCAGTGTAGATCCAGATCAGCCGGCACATCCGTGTCGTCCGATCAGGATCTGCACTAGTTGCATTTTGGTCAGGAATTAACCTAATGAATAAAAAAACAAACAGTTTAGATCCTGATCAGACAGCAGGTATGTGCCGGCTGATCTGGATCTAAACTTTCCGCCCTCGCAATTTAGGCGTGTCCATAGAGGAAGGGTTAAGCTGTATTCATGGAGTGAAGGGTTAATGCACGACCACTTACACGTAAGTGAATACATTAGTTTTCCCTGAAAATCAAAATTAAAGTCAAGACATTCGACTTCGAATTTTTCAACTTTAAAAGTGTCTAGAGGATGCAACCTATATTTGTGGGCACAAAATTTCATGGTTTTCCTTCTGACACCATTTTGGTGGGTTCTAGAATTTGTTGATCTCCAATTTCTTTTCAAAACTATGTTTATGTTCATTACTTTATTTTATGGTGCTTTTAAATACATAAATCGATCAGTCTACAGATATTACTGTATGTGAAAATTTAACCCCACGAATATTACTGACAGTAGACAATGGAGGCGATTGAATAAAGGCCTTAACATCTACCATAAGGCTCTACTGCATAATCAATTACCAAAAGCCATTCAGTAAAATGTCTTAAACTTAAAGGTGCCTTCACCAAAAGATAAGAAACAAACTAAGGTACATGAAGTATTTTAACAATTAAGAGTTAACCAAACTTTTTAATTTTTATAAATAATTTAATTCTGAAAAAAGGATAAGAAAAAAAAACAACAGAAGAGCACAGAAAAATGAAATAATAATAATAACAATGATAATAATAATAATAATAATAATAATAATAATAATAATAATATTAATAATAATAATAATAATATTTCTTCATAACTATTTACCTAGCTTTTGTTCTGGGTTTTATTTCTGCAATAATAGCTTGAATTACATCCGAGGTGGTAGCTTGTCCTCCGAGGTCGGGGGTGTGAACCTGAAATGATTTGAAATTGGTATACTGTCCAACATGTACCCCAGTACCTAATGACCATCTGTAAACAAAGACCAACTGTGGATAAACACCACATTATTTTTGTCCAACTGAATGATTTCAGTAAGAAATTCACCTGTCTTGAAAGACCACATGCCTTCATTGACCACATTTTTGGTTTCCTCTGGGTGGTCTTTGAAACAGGTTTTGACTGTATAATAAAACTATCAAAATGATTATAAGACTATTACTGGAGACCTGATTCAGTCTTAACAAATGTTCCCCAGTTTAATATACTTTTGTATACCGGTAATTTATTTTTGCGGAAACGAATTATCACACAACAACTGCAAATGAAAATTTCATGCCAGGAATAAATTAGTGAAATTGTATTTTTATCGTAAGATATATTATAATAACATGATGCTGTGATTTCACTGGGGTTAACAATTTGTGCATTTATCCAAGAGCAAAACATGCAAAATTTTAATCTGCCCAAAAATATTGTGGTATCATAACACTTAACTTGGATTTAAATTTTTCATATTTCACACTATTAAAACCAAGTTAAACCTAATTTAGGACATGAAAACATATGTCTTCATAGAAAAATACAACTGCATTTATATATTCCCGTGAAAAAACATTATTTGTGGCTTTATCACAAATATACCTCCCTGCAAAAGTATGTAAAGATTGTATGTCAACATGGCAACCAAAGCTCTACATTTTTTCACATGACAAATCCACATTAATAGGTAACTATAAGAAATGTGAAATACCTTCTTTTCATTAAGAACAGTCAAAACGGACTCTCGGATCATTGTAGCATATCTGAAATGTCTGAAAAAAGAAATTGTTGGTTAAATTTTAACGAATCATAAACATGTCAAAAAACATACATGAAAATAACCCATGAAAGTTCATAACAGACCTGTATAACAATTATGAATTTCATCATGTCTTTATGTAAATGTGAATTAAAACTTTGTAGTATTACTAAATAATGTCTTATACATACATAAACAGGGGTGAAAGCCATTACAGCTAATCAAATGCTTGAGATTTGAAACTGGTCTCGAGATTTAGTTTAATGATCTTGGGCACAGTTTTGGCCTCTTTGGACAAAGCACTCACTTACCCTAGATAATCCAACATATCACAGCTAGCCAGGAGTATACCTGTAGGGTTGGCAATATTCTTCCCCTTCAGTGACATACCTGTGTTTCTGGTGCCCTAATTAATAAACAGCAAATAAACAATGAGAAGTTATCAAAATTATAAACAAGAAATGTGGTGGAAGAACAGGGTTGTGAAAGATACAACTTAAAATGCCTCTTCCTGTTTCGACCATTATTCTTACTCTAAAAAACAAAACAATATATATGGAAGTGACATCAATGACATCACCAAAAACTTGTTAGCATTAACACACAAAATAACATCTGCCGTAATATTATCAAAGTTATTCCACGACAATATGTTAGTAAAAAATGTAAGCCTGCCCCCATATGCCAGCTGGATGGTAATCTGCTGTTACTGCTCATATGTGGACTTAACACCAAATTAATTATGAACCTGACCATAAAAAGCTAAGAAGATGACTCAATGACCATTGCAAGGATTTAAAGTAATTCTATTTGCTGATTAATGCTTTATTAATGCTATATACGTATGGCCTAAGATCAATAGCTAATACCCATTACTAGGACTGGCATCAAAACTGATCCACCACCTATTATCTAAACTTACCATTTCAAACACCGCAAACTGCAGACCAACTTTAACACCATCCACTATCCCTGAACTCATACCCCTTCACCTCCTAATCAAACTTACCATTTCAAACACTGAATACTGCAGTTCTATGTTAACACCTTCTACTACCCCTGAACTCATACCCCTTTCCCACCACTTTCCTACCAAACTTACCATTTCAAACATGGCATACTTAAGTCCCCTGCACTTATACCCCTATCCCTCCACTTCCTTACAAAACTTACCATTTCGAACACAGCATTTTGCAATCCTACGTTAACACCAGCTACTACCACGGAATTCATACCCCTTTCCCACCACCTCTTTACCAAACTTACCATTTCAAACACAGCATACTGCAGTCCTACGTTAACACCAGCTACTACCCCTGAGCCGCCTACAAGCCCTGTTGCTATGTTACTGAGAATGTTTCCATAGAGATTCGGCATCACCAATACATCAAACTGCTGTGGACGAGACACCATCTGAAAGAAGGACACATATTATAAACACTTTATTCCATACATACGTGTCACAAGGTTACCTTGTGTCATTTGTATATATTTCATATACATTTGGTATCTCGTACTGCCCACCATAGTTTGTCTACCATTGTTGTCTTTTTCATGTTTGAATAATTTATTGTATTTGTCATATAACAGCTATCCTTTATATATCTATACATGCCCATAGACCATCAGTCATTCATTTTACATTACCTAAACTAATACCTGCATGACAGGCCCTCAGTATTTTTTTTACTTTCCCGCAATTGCATTGCACGCATGCGCACTTGTATTTTGAGTCAAGAATATAAGTATCTTGCATGAGTGTGAGGTGAAAATGGAAAAATCTGTCACCAAGGGGGAACTGTTTTGAGGTAAAGAGGCTCTGCCAAATTCCCGACAAAATAGTTCAACCAAGGTGACAGATTTTTCGATCTTTACCAAATGTTCCAAGCAAGATACTTTTTCTTGCATACAAATGTACACTTTACTGTTCATAACATTTGTGTATAAATTACAAACTTAATTTTATTTCCTCATGCTGAAATATTTACATTTATGCAAACCTTATTTTGTAAAAGACGTCAGTAACTTGAGTATATTATGTCAGATACTTAAAGACGTGACATCACTTATGTGGCACTCGAACGTTATCTTTTCCCTATGTAAAGATAATATTTTCTTTTCCTGGTGAATCACATGAAAATACTTATCCGATATGCAAGAAACATGGTTCACACCAAACATTGACTTTGTATTTATTTCCCATCCATTACTGATTTATGCATTTACAGGCATATGAATCACTTATTTGGGATCAAGGCTAATTTTGTAGAACCCCTATGCAACATACGGGTTGTATAGCACGTGTGACCTGTAAATAAGCTACCACATCCATGCTGTCTGATCAGGATCTACACTTTTCACTACTTGATCAACAATAACCTAATAAATATAAAAGTGAACACCCTAGATCCTGATCAGATGGCATGGTTGTGCCTGCTGATCTAGATCTACACTGTTCATCAAGCGATAACAGCAATATACAATGGAGTAGAATTAAACAAATAAGAGATGTGCTGAAAACATATGCACTATATACACCTTTTATCACATTAAAAAAGACCATTTTAGATCTGGATCAGCTGGCACCTTTCTGCCATCTAATCCGGATCTATGCTTTTCACTTTTTAGTCTGAAAAAACGTATTGAATCCAACAACAAACAGTAGATTCTGATTAAACTGCATGGATGTGCTAGATGGTCTAGACATATATAATTTTCAAATTGAATTAGTTTTAAATGACCCTTCAACTGAAACATAGGTGTCAAAATGACTGTTCTTTTTAAACCCTTTTCTCCATATATATGCCATTTTATGCTTTTGCAACCAGTGTAGTTACATATCAGCCGGCTCATCCATGCCGTCTGATCACAATCTGCACTGTTTGCATTTTGGTCAGAAATAACCATTAAAATCATAAAGAAAATAGTGCAGATCCTAATAAGATGGCACAAATAAAGGCATGTATATTGAGGAAAGGATTAATTTGAAGATTCAGAGGGCCATCTCCTGTGTCAAATGGAATCCCTAACCCCTAACCTGAACAAGATTTAGAGGAACCTGTAGTTACACAAACCTGCATGCTGGCATTGTCAATGATCATGTCGTTGAACTGTATGTCTGGATACTCGCTGGCAACATTTCTACAGCAGTTAAGAAATAGACCATCTCCTAGTTTCCTACACAGAACAAGACACAAGTGAGTGACTTGAGAAATACACATCAATCTTTTACTTCATAAATAGGCCTTATTTAATTGAGCAAACAGTGTAGATCCAGATCAGCTTGAAGATTTGTGCCTGATCAGGATCTACATGAATGTTTGCTTTTTAAAGTCATAAAGATATTTCTGACAAGAAGTGAACAGTGAGATGGCACGGTTGTGCCCACCGATCTGGATCTACACTTTCCGCCTATGGGATAACAGCCCTATCCCATAGAGTCAATGGTTAAGACATTATTATGCAACATGAATTCAGCTCTCAGGAATTAGCATAGGCTGTAAGCTAATTAGCTTAGGTTGTCAGGAATTAGCTTAGGTTGTAAGCTAATTAGCTTAGGTTGTCAGGAATTAGCTTAGGTTGTAAGCTAATTAGCTTAGGTTGTCAGGAATTAGCTTAGGTTGTAAAAACAGAGAAAAGTTTTTCTTATGTTTTGTAGAAGTCAACCAGTATATTGGCTTTATGTTTGGAACATATTGGTTAAAACCTCTCTTTGTCAATTTGAGTATGTGGGGAATTAAGTAGGGATGGTAATGAGTAGCAAAATTGGTACTCGGGTAATCAGATCTTGTTCCAATCAAGTTCTCGAAACCTTCCTCTTACGTAAGAAGAAATAACAGCTTCTTACCATCGTATCGGGTATGATCATGCCAGACTGACAGTCATAATCTACTTCTCACGAAGATAAACAACACATTTACAGGAAACAAACATACTTTAATGACATTTAATCAAAGCATTTTTTTACATTTTGTAATCAAGTACTCAAATACTAGTTGAACTACTTGGGTACTCAAAGGTTAATCGAGTACCCGAGTACTCAAATAATAGTACTCATTCTCATCCCTAGAATTAAGTAAAAGTTTCTGTGTCTAAAGCATTGTAAAACATCGTCTTGCTAAGCTAGGTAAGTGTGATGTAGAAATAGGTTATAGGATATCTTTAAAAATTCAATGGATCTAATCAGAGGTTTTAATTACCCCTGAAATTCAAGGGTCAAAATCATGATGCATGGCTGCTATTTCCTGAGAGTCAAAACAATTTTTTCCATATATATCATAATGAAATTTGACCCTTTGGTTGAAATTCTCAAGGGTAAAATTGAGCAAGTCTTGGAATTTGGTCAAAACCATGGTTCAAGGGTTAAATGGAACCCCTGACTAATGCAACATATAACTTACATGATATTAGCTTTATGTACTGCAGTAACCTTTTTGCGACCATGTTGTTTTGCATACTCAAAGGCATACTTGGCAATATTAGTAGACTTTGCCTCTGTGATGATTTTTAAACTTTCTATAACTCCTGGAACATTCTGAAAGTAGAGGTATCTATATTATCAACAAGCAAGTCCATCTAGCCCTTAGCCTCCAGCAAACAAGGTGCCTTTCTTCCAAGTCTGTCCTTTCAAAGTTTACAGAAAATTATTAACAAATAGCATTCTGTCCATTCAATGTATACAGAAGATTTTTAACAAATAGCAAACATGGTTAACCCTGATCAGACTACAAAGATGTGCATGCTAATCTGGGCATATACTGGGACTACACTGGTGATTTAAGCTTTGAATAGTGTTTAAACGAGCTAGAATGGTACCTGGCCTCAAACTCTGTGGATTCTGGTTCTGTGCTTCGGCATGTTATTGAACTTTATCGGATATCTGTAAAGTGGCAATGTTTCATTAACCCTTTCCTCCGTGCCGTCTGATAAGGAACTGCACTGGTCATTTTTTGGTCAGTAATAACCTAATAAATCATTTCAACAGATGTGCCATCTGATCTGGATCTACACTGTTTGCCCACGCAATAAAGGTGTGTCTATGAAGGGAAGGGTTATGATAGGATAATATACCCAACAAAAAACATTCTGCACACAGGTGTTCTTTTGCGTTAATTTTAAAATATAGCAAATAACAGGTATAAATTCTTACATGTATATCAAGATTAGTTGTTTGCGGAGTTAAAGACAAAAACGAAATTAAAACTGGTTGGTAAGTAAGCAAGAAATGTCATTTTGAGTATGATAGGGGTCAACAGTCAAAAGTTGCAAAATTTGCCGTATCAAGGTAGAGGTGTGAAATCTTTCAAGAGTGTCTGTTTTAAGCAATTATGAGCATGCACTGTGATGCTAGTAACAGTTGTTAATCAAAATTCGATACCAAACCGTTGCCAGAATTAAGCTCCAACATATGTTTTCATTAATTAAAGTATCACATTGTTTCACTCATTGACCTAAAGGTATGACAAAACATTTTAGTGATGACTCGAACAGTTTCCATTCTGTATTAATGTATCAAAGCATCCAGTTTATAAAGTGTATAAAAGCAACCATCCAATGCAATCAACACCTAATCGTATTTGAGAAAAACACATCCGCAATGTTTTTCAATTTAATTTATTTCTCATGGTAAACAAGGAAGTTTTTCGTTAATTTGACCGTCATGGCAAAAGTCGGACCACACCGACAACCTAGACGTCTTTCTCAACACGACAGAACACGTGAAGTTGGTCAAGCTAGTTGATCTATCCGGTTCTCTTGTTCATGAATGGAACCTAATTCCACAATTGAAATTCGTCGGCAGTTTAATTCCGTGCGAAGCCGCTTGAAAGAATGCCGGATTCATCGTGGTGAATTTACTCAGTATAAGTCTAGCGATTTTTGCAACTTTTGTGTAGTAGCCCCCAGTGACTTTAACAATGAATAGCTTATAAAGTATTGATCGGATTTTATTTCTGACTATTTTACATTGTTTACTTTGAATTGCTAATTTATTTGGTATGTAACATTTTGTTGTGTATGGTGAAATTAAAAAAATATTTTATAAAATGTCCAAGTGTGCAGAACTTTTTTTGCCGAGTATATTTTGATGAATTGATTTATTGGTTTTATCCCATGTCCAAACAGTTTTAATGCTGGCTGGTCTAAACTGTTTGCATTATAACAGAAAACAGAAGTCATGTCACATGGAGTAAATGAAAAAATACTTACCTTTATTCCATATATGTGCTTTTTTTTAACATGTGTGCGATCAGTGTAGATCCAGGTCTGCCAGCACAAACGGATCTGCACTCTTCACTCTTTGGTCAGAAATAACCTAATAAATCAAAAAGTGGAAAGTGCAGATCCTGATCAGATGGCACGGATGTGCAGGATAATCTGAATCTAAATCTAAACTGTACGCCCATGCCATTTAGGCATATATATGGAGGAAAGAGTTTAGGAAATTTCATTTATGATGAACAAACCTCGTGTTCCAAATTGCTATATTCTCCCTCAGTATTTTCTCTGATAAGAATCATGTCTATGTCCCTGTGTCGGGTAGGTACACCAGGCATTGACTTACATCTAACAATGTTAGCAAATAGCTTCAACTCTGTCCTGAAAAAATGGATTAAGTAAAAACTATATAAGGGATATGTCATGGAAAAAAGGCACTCCATCAAATTTTTGACAATTTAGTTGCAACTATATTTGGAAAGAACTTAAAATTATTTATTATTTTCTAATATTAACTTTTTCAAATTTTGTCAAAGTTCTGAGTCACTTGTTGTTTAAAAGTTTGTTTTTAATAAACCTACAGAAGGTTTGGTTGCAGCATGGGTGGGGTGCCATAGAATTCAGAAAACAGATAATAAATTTGAAGTACATTAAGGCGACAAAGTTTAAATGCCTATTCATTTGCTGATAATATATAAAGCTAATTTGAAAAAATACAGCAAAAAAAATCAAGTAATGACCTCAACCACTATCCAAATGGGGATAACATCGACAAGGTATATAATCCCCTCTCACAACAACAGAATCTGTGATAAAATAAACTTACCTCAGTTTAACATTCATAGATTGTACATTACTGTCGTGATTGGTGGCTATATTACCTGAATAACAAAAAGTAATACTGGTATTTAACCCTTTCCTCCATATGGCCAGAGAAAAAAAATTATTAGATTCTCATACAGATTTTGGGAAAAAAAAGGGGCGGGTGGACACTTTTTTAATTTTTATTTTTTTATGAATGGAATACCTGAGAACGAAAGTAAAACTAATTTAAAATTTTGAGAAAATGGCATTTATAGTTACCAGAACTTCTGGTGTAGAATATTTGTCCATCTTTTCAATTTCTTCCAAAAAATCATAACAACTTACAAAAGTAGCAGGTTGCTACTCTTGCTTGAAAAGCCATTCCAGTCTTTAAAAGTGACACTATCATCTTTGGTAAGCTTCAAAATGATGAAAATTTAATTTATTATAGTCGACCATGTTATTTTTTCATATCCGGGATGGTCTAAAACCCATTCTGTCCCGAACAGAATATGTTCCGATTTTTTTACCAATAAATTTTTTTGGGGCAGGTGGTTTTGGACAAGGACGGGCAGGGACGAGAATCTAAAATATTTTTTTCCATCGCCTTTATATGCATTTTTACGCATGTGCGACCACTGTAGATCCAGATCTACACTGTTTGCTTTTAAAATCATTAGGATATTTCTGATCAAGATGTGACCATTGTAGAACCAAATCAGGTGGCCAGGACACTGGTCATAAATGTGTTGAAAAATGTATATATGGAGTAACGGGTTTTAAGCTGCCTATTAACAGTTCAGTGCCCAAGGTTATAAAACTGAGCATGGAAACCAGTCTCAAATCTCAAGCATCTGATTGGCTGAAATGGCGACTGGTCGCCATTTCAGCCAATCAGATGCTTGAGATTTGAGACTGGTTTCCGATCTCAGCTTTATAACCTTCAGCCCAGGGTGCAATACTTCAATGCCTCAGTTGTGTTTTGATATTTGAAAATATTTAATATTTTTGTTCTGATTCGTGACCAAGCACCTTTTCACCAGTTACTCCATATTTACACCTTTTTACGTGTGTGAAACCAGTGTAGATCAAGATCAGTTGGCACATCCATGCCGTCTGATCAGGATCTGCACTGTTCGCTTTTTATTTACGAGGTTATTTTTTACCAAAAAATGAACAGTGCAGATCCTGATCAGACGGCATGGATATGCTGGCTGATCTAGATCTATACTGCTCAACCACTCGATAAAGGTTTATCTGTGGAGTTAAGGTTTAAACTGTTTGTAGCCAGATTTATCTACCTTTGATAGCAACCCCATTTCTTCCAACGCTCAGCAGAGCTTGGTTCAAGAAATCTTCATTTGTTGTTTGAGCATTAATATTAACATCCTCAAACACTATTGGTGCTCCAGCATATCTGAAATAAAATTAATTCTCTGCAACTTTTTTTACAAGAAGAAGACGCTGCAATGTGATGAAACCAGGGCCCAAGACCATAAAACTGAGATTGGAGAGCAGTCTGTAATCTCCAGTTTCTGATTGGATAAAATGGACCAGTCACAATTTCAGCTGATCAGATGCTTGAGATTTCAGACTGATCTCCAGATTTAGTTTTAAGATCTTGGGTCCAGGTATCTTCTTAAATCTAAAGTGAGAAAGGGGCATAACTATGACAAAACACAGTCCAAGAGTTATAAAACTTGTCCTGATATTTGCAACAAGTATGAGACAAGAGGGCCATGATGGCCATGAATCGCTCACCTGAGTATGAAACTCAAGTTATTAACCAGAAACTGAATTTTTATTTTTAGCAACAGTGACCTTGACCTTGATCACAGACACGTGGGTAGCAATCCCAATTTGTCTCTTGTTATAAGCTACTCATATACCAAGTTTGGAGTCAATATGCCAAAGCAAACTCAAGTTATTAAGTGGAAACTGAATTTCTATTTTTAGCAACAGTGACCTTAACCTTGATCAGAGACACCTGGGTAGCAATCCCAAGCTGCCTCTTGATATAAGCTACTCATACACCAAGTGTGGAGTCAAAAAACCAAAGCAAACTAAAGTTATCAAGTGGAAACTAAATTTCTATTTTTAGCAATGGTGACCTTGACCTTGATCACAGACACCTGGGTAGCAACCCCAAGCTGCCTCTAGATAAAAGTTATCCATATACCAAGTTTGGAGTCAATAGGCCAAATCAATCTCAAGTAATTAAGTAGAAACTGAATTTCTATTTTTAGTAACAGTGACCTTGACCTTAATCACAGACACCTGGGTAGCAACCCCATGCTGCCTCTAGATATAAGCTTTCATATACCAAGTTTGGAGTCAATAGGCCAAAGCAAACTAAAGTTATTAAGCAGAAACTGAATTTCTATTTTAGCAACAGTGACCTTAACCGTGATCACACACCTGGGTAGCATCCCCAAGCTGCCTTTTGATATAAGCTACCCATACATCAAGTTTGGAGTCAATATGCCAAAGCAAACTCAAGTTATTAAGCAGAAACTGAATTTCTATTTTTAGCAACAGTGACCTTGACCTTGATCACAGACACCTGGGTAGCAACCTCAAGCTGCCTTTTGATATAAGCTACCTATAAACCAAGTTTGGAGTCAATAGGCCTAAGCAAACTCCAGTAATTGAGCAAAGACTGAATTTCTATTTTTAGCAACAGTGACATTGACCTTGATCACAGACACCTGGGTAGCAACCCCAAGCTGCCTTTTGATATAATAAGCTACCCATACACCAAGTTTGGTGTCAATAGGCCTAAGCAAACTCAAGTTATTGAGCAAAGACTGAATTTCTATTTTTAGCAACAGTGACCTTGACCTTGATCACAGACATCTGGGTAGCAACCCCAAGCTGCCTTTTGATATAAGCTACCCATACACCAAGTTTGGTGTCAATAGGCCTAAGCAAACTCAAGTTATTGAGCAAAGACTGAATTTCTATTTTTAGCAGCAGTGACCTTGACCCTGTGGTCATGATTTGAACAACTTTTGTAGACATCAGTGCCAGGATGCTTCAGGACAAATTTGGTTTCAGAGGAGATGTTGTTTAAAAGAAATTGTTGACGGACGCCGGACACCGGACAAAGACGGGTCACAATAGCTCACCATGAGCCTATGGCTCAGGTGAGCTAAAAAAGTGAACTAAAACAAAAGACTAAATGAAAATTTGACTCCTGCTTGCCCGCCTAACAACATACTCCAATCTTATAACCAGAAAACTTGGTAAAAAAAACAAACATCAGGTATTAACAGTAAATGATAATCTGTTTCACAAGGTCAAGATAAATTTAAGTTAATTTTAACCCTTTATTCCTTAAATACACATTTTTATGCATGTGAAATCACTGTAGATCCAGATCAGCTGGCACATCCATGACGTCTGATCAAGATCTGCACTTGTTCCCATTAGGTTATTTTTGACCAAGAACTAAACAGTGTAGATCCTGATAAGATGGCACAAAAAAGGTGTATCTATGGAGTAAATTAAGTTAATATTAACATTTTACTCCATTTACACAGGTTTAATCTCATGTGCCAACAGTGTAGATCCAGATCATGTGAACATGGATCTGTGTCATTTTATCAGGATCAACACTGTTCACTTCCTGGTAAAAAATAACCCAATGAATCAAACATTAAACAGTATATATTCTGACCAGACAACTGCATGGACATGCAAGATTTTGATCTACACTCTTCCCCTCACCCTCCCCAGCCATATTCAGTGGAGTAAAGGGTTTACAGTTTACTCCATATATACGTGCAACTGTTTTTATGCATGTGCTAACAATATGAATCCAGATCAGCCAACACATGTGCTGTCAGATCTGGATCTACAATGGTTGCATCTTTGTTGTTATTGATTTTTAGGTAATTATACAAATAAATACTAATGTTGAGGTCGATATGTAGTTTTGCGGACCTGGGTAGTGTGATATCGACCGAGAACGAAGTCCGAGGTCGATATCACACTACCCAGGTCCGCAAAACTACATATCGACCTCAACATTAGTATTTACTTGTTATATCATATAACCTATGAATTTAAAGCAGTCTGATGATGATGATGATGATGATGATGATTATGATGATGATGATGATGATAGCAAAGGTAGTTATTAATTCCTGGGGTAGTTATCACTTTTTTCGGACTCGCGAGTACGGAGCTCTCGACCAATCAGAATGCTTTAAATTCATAGGGTATATGATATTTCTGAATAAAAGCAAACCGTGGAGCTTGTGATCAGTGAACAAGGATCTAGATCTACGCTGTCCCCCATGCCATAAATGTTATATGTGGGGTCAAGGGTTAAACATGTCATTCAATATATTATATATATTACTTACCTGAATATTTCTTCAACATACTTCACCAGCTCTGGACCTACTCCATCCCCTGTGAGAGCAGTGACTGTGTTCCTGCCACCATACTTGGCAAACTTCTGCATAACAAGGTAAGTAAAAATATAATAATTATTATTATTGTAATAGAGTGTAATAATTACATTTTGTCAAGTAATTGAATGTAATTTGGTAATTGAACTTTTTTCAATCACTTGTAATGGTAATTGTAATTTCATTAAATTACTTTGTTAAAGTACATGTAAACAAATCAACTACTGTACATTCAACAACATTTTGATGGTGTATGAAGCTGCTGTGATTTGATTATTTAATGATTTGATGTAAAAAGTACTAAGTTTTATATACAAATAATATAATAGTATAATATACAAACATATTTTGAGTAGTATGTATTCAAAATTGAAAAACATTAGGAGCCACAGATTTGATACATTACATGTTTATATAAATAACATTTACCTTTATTATACTTCAATTTCATTTACAATGTTAATCTTCCATAGGCCACCGTGACATAAGTACTGTCAAAAAAAATATACTGTCGGAAAAATACTGTCACCCGCTACCATAGTTACGGAATGTTCAAAAATTATAGTGTACCATTCGTGCTTGCGCGATATCTATTTTTACATTTCTGTTGTTAACAGACGACTGAACATTTTTTTTAGCAGATAAAACAGGAATATTGAAGAAAAATTTTCTTATTATTACCATTATTACATCAATTAAATACCATTATTGAATAAAGTTGTTCATGGTTTGAATAGTTTTTCGGTACAATAAAATAAATGTTACATGTCTGACAGGATGACAGTTAAATTGTCAACTTTCGAAAATACTGTCAACCTCGGCTTCACCTCGGTTGACAGAATTTCCTCAAGTTGACAATTTTACTGTAACCCTGTCAGACATGTAATATTTATAAAGTATACACTGCAAAATCATAAATATTCATGAGGTTCTAATTCTCAAGGATTTCTTGGGACAATCAACAAATTTTTAACATGAACAAAATTAAATTGAACTTAAATACAGTTTCGAAATAATGATGCAAAAACTTAAAAAAAAACATAACCATGGTGTCTAACTGAAAAACACAAAACATTATGCCCACAAATAAACGTGGATCCAAAGTATTACTTCAACACAATCTATTTACATGACTTGTTGGCTTTTTCTGAAAGTGTTCTTGCATGAGAATCGTCTTCTACAAAACAAATATGAACTGCTTGTTTCATTTTTTTTTTCCACAATTTGTTTCCAATTTTCTCTTCATATGTTTCAACTATTTACTCCATATATATGTCTGTGCAACCAATGTAGATCCTGATCAGCACACACTTCTGTGCAGTCTGATAAGGATCTGCACGGTTGCTTTTTGGTCAGAAATAACCTAATAATTCAAAAAGCAAACAAAGCAGATCCTGATCAGAAGGCACAGATGTGCCAGCTGATCTGGATCTACACTGTTAATCCATGCCATAAAGGCATATGTATAAAGGAAAGGGTTAAATTTATTTTGATACAAAAGTGACCAGGGCTTTTCATCCTTATATAGCAGAGGCCTATATAAGGCCACTTCCCAATCCAAAAATGTAGAATTTTTTCCCAACTGTGGCAGAGACTCTTCCCAAAATGCTATATTAGATGTCCAAAAATAGATCAAAATCCTCTGAGGGGAGTTTGAAAATTGAAGTCTGAAAAATAAAGTGCTTCAAAAAAATAAATTTAATTGAAAATACTTATTACTTTTCAAATATACAAACTAATACCCATCATTCAATGAATTTTGTTTTCCCAAAATAAACCATTATCGCGCATACATCTCCCAATTTGAAAGGCCAGAGCCTCTCACCAATTTTCTGGTGAAAAGCCCTGGTGACATATTAAAAATATTGAAATTATGGCTCTTACCTCAACCTGCCCACCAGAGGCTTTTCTATGTGATGTGAAGCCCTACAAAAAAAAATCAAAAATACTGTTCCAACTTTTTAACAACTTTACCTTTACTTTCCAACAAATTAATCCTTTTACCCATGGATATAGCTGTTATCCATGGGCGAAAAGTGTAGATCCAGGTCAGATGTGCAACACAACTCAAATACTTGATGATTGACAGTTGATGAAATTGGCTCCACTGATTTCGTGTTTCCTTGCTGTATTTTTGCATTCTTTGCAAAAAAAGTCAGCAGATATCCTTAGTGAGATCAAGGTTTGATTGTTTGGTTTTAAATTATCAATTATTTTGCAATAGCCGAAGTGTTTCTACACTTAAAGTCTTAAGACTTTCCAGAAACCTCATATTCCAACTACCATTTTAGTTTTCAGTTTTTCCTTTATAGTCAGATAAGTGTAAAAGCCGGAATCAGTACTTTTAATGTGAGCGCATTGGCACGCTTGTGTTAATCTATTATGAGAGAATGACATTGACTATTGGCATCAATAAACTTTTACACGCCACTAATCGATATCTACCGATCATTGGCACATCACTAGTTTAAACCACATGTGCAAACAATGAAGATCCATATCTTTTTTCAACAACTGATTGCCAATAGCAGTAGGTGGGCTTTCCAAATATTTGCCGATTTGATTGATGCACAGGGCACCCGACCCCCACCTTGGTCTAAATGGAACCAGTACATGAATGGGCATTAGCTTTAAGTATTTTCAGACTTCCTGTTCAAAACCTGAGCTTTCGAATCTATAAAAACCCATGTTAAACATTTCTTTTCTAGCCCTCAAAACTATAACGCAAGTATCAAAATATGATCAACTGATTACCCCACCCATCACTTTTACATTGTTGAACAAATTTAAAGGGTCCAATTTTCCACTAATTGCGTTTTTCTACACAAGAAATACCATCAAGACATAAGCCGACAATATAAAATTTACGCAGAAAGGTTAAAAGTTATACCAGTGAAAAGATTCGAGTATTTGTCAATATCTTTTGAAGCCGGAAAGAACGCTGCATGGACGCGGCCATCTTTGTCCTTGACTTCTGTAGTGATAAAAACCGGAGACATCCGATTGTTGGAGCCAATCTGTCATATTGCAGAAATTGCAGAATTTTGGTTGTTTGAGATCAAATTGATAATGACATAATTTTTTATGTAATTTATATGGCTTAGGGTAAGCATTGATTCAATTTTTTTCAAACCTGACCTTCAAAATACAGTTGATAAATGTTGTCAGATAATGTCAAAGCTACATGAGAAAAGTGCAAAAAATGGAACAATAATAAATGAATAAGGGTAGGAATGCATGATCGGAATGGTACATCTAATGTTTCAGATTGGTTTTGTTGCACCGCCCAACTCAGTTTGTTATACAAAACTCAAACTCGGCATTGCAGAAGTAGGCATTTGTAACATTTATCCTGTACTCCAAAAATACACATTTTTACTCATGTGCAACAAGGGTAGATCCAGATCAGCTGGCACATTTGTGCACAGTGCAGATCCTGATCAGAAGGCATTAATGTGCTGCTAATCTAGATCTACACTCTTTGCTCATGAGAAAAAAAATATTTATGGAGGAAGGTTTATAATCGCAAGGTTCTTGGATAAACCCACTCATTAACCTACAGACTACAAATGGAAATGTATCTTAAGTATTCATTCTTTCCAAAATATTCTTGCATACCAGATCAGATCATGCAGTGTATACACCCGTGTAGAAAATTTCGATCCTACACCCCCATGTAGAATGAGTCACACGCCTTATATGACGTCACGATGTCTTACGCAGTTATGAACGAACGATGGAATGTCTCGTATATCACTCTGCTACTATAAAAAGTATATCTAGTGCAAAGAAATATTTACAGGAAAATACCCCAAAATGCAGAAAATAAATATGGTATGCAAGAAAAAGTATCATTCACATATGTTGGTTAAAGATCACGTGTTTCGGCCCTCGTGAAATATGCACTTAGGCAGTAACCTCGGCAGAGCCTCGTTACCGCCCTTGTACATATTTCACTTGGGCCGGATCACATGATCTTTACTCAACACACGTGAATGATACTTATAATAATGCACATGAACACATAGCCTTCAGACATAGCGGTGCTACATTTTGTAAACGATTGCTACAAAACCGTTACACAACGACCCAGCAAATATATAAGGGCGAAGTGATTTTTAAAAATTTGCACAAAGTGTGCTTTTTGCATTAATTTTAAATAAATCCTCTTGTCATTTTTAACAGGGCTTTGACTATCATTGCATGCTCTTTTGCAGAGATTATAAATCACATGCTGATGTAACAAAAATTATGAGTTTACCCTTTATTCCATATATATGTGTTGTCAGACCAGTGCCTAAGGTTATAAAACTGAGCATGGAAACCAGTCCCAAATCTCAAGCATCTGATTGGCTGAAATGGTGACTGGTCGCCATTTCAGCCAATCAGATACTTGAGATTTGAGACTGGTTTCCAATCTCAGCTTTATAACCTTCAGCCCAGGATCTTCACTGTTCCTTTTCTGATCAGATATAATCTAATAAATAAAAGAGTGAACAGTGCAGATCCTGATCAGACAGCACAGATGTGACAGTTGATCTGGATCTACACTGTTTGTCCAAGCCATAAAGGTGTAACCCGGCTATGGTTACAAAGGCAGATATATATATATGGATGAAAGGGTTTAATTAAATATAAATTATTTTGAACAAGTAAATATAGTTAACAATAAAACCACACTAGAATCCAGAGAAATTTTCTTCAGTTTATGCATTTCGGTGTAATAATGTTTTGCTTTTTTAGGAAATAATATTAAGCATAAAGTTTGCTTAAATTCACTTCTAATCTCATCATAATTAATTTTTTAAGGAAATAGTATTCAGCATAAAGTTTGCTTTCATTCACATATAATGTCATCACAATTAATTATTAATTTTGCCATAAATAAATGCTAGATTGTTTTATGATAAACATAAATTGACTTCCTCCCAAGAATCTGATTAAGATCTGATAATAGTTATCAGCAATTATCATTTATATTATCACAGTAATCTTGTTAAGTTCAGGCAGACCAGACCAGCTTAGAGACAGCCCAATAATAGATAAGGGCTGTTCCATAAGCTATGAGACTATGAGAGATGGTAGATAAGGGTTGTACCTTGAGCTATGACAGTAACATTTACACTTTTAAAGAAGGGTGATAAGAAATTTTACCATATCAGATGTTTAAACCTGCTGTGCAGATAACTTTTATTATTGTTGTGTACACTTTACAGACTCGGTAGATATAAGATGGAGTACCATGGGTTGCTCAACAGTCGGGTCCTAACTGCTATGAAAAAGAGGGACATTGAGAAAGTTCTGCAGTTACTGTTAATGCCCAACTTTGACCTGAATTATTCATCAAAAAAGAAGATAACTCCATTGATTCTTGCTGCAAAATTAGGTGAGTAGATTTCTGTAGGGTGTTGTGTTTTTTTTCAAGCAGTTGTAGGAAATGTTTTTAAATTGAATTAAAAATATATAGTGCAGGAAAGATTTGTCAATTGATTAGTGTTGTAAATTATACTTTATAATGCAGGAAAAAGTTTTTGAATAATTGTATAATTAGATGGGTATGTTGATAAGTGAAAGTGAATTTTGGTTTTGAAAATTAAAAAACAGAGAGATATAGAGTTTAATGGATACGGCCAATAGATACGGTAATAAAACACTATTGATAGACATAATTTCCATCTTTGCACATTTCTTGCAGTTCATTGGTTGAAACTTGTTGATTATACACTAATCACAGGTTTAGATGCAAGACATCTGGAAAGGGGGTGGTTTAGGGTTTTTAGGGTAGTTAAAGTGGTCTGCTCAATAACTTGAACAGCTGTTGATAGATCTTCATGAAACTTGGGAAATATGTTTATGGGCATAATTTCTCGGCCAAGTTCAATAACCAGCCAAATTGCTTCAGCCACTTCAGAGTAATGGTCTTTTACTGGTACAAAAAAGGGCAAATTTTTCGATGGGCGTATTTTGTGGCACTTAGGCACTCTTGCATAATTATCATAATGTCATATGTTGCAGGATTGCAGACAGTGTGTGAAAAGTTGGTGTCTTTGAAAGTTGATCTGACTTGTTCAGATCTAGACGGAAGGACTGCATTACATCATGCTAGTTACCATGGTTACAAAGATATTGTGAATCTCCTGATAGAAGCAGGCTGTAGTGTCCACTTGGTAAGTTATTCATATTCCAGGGCATCTTTTCACTGCCAGGGGAAGGGGCCCATGCCCTATAATTTTGGGGAAAATAGCATGATTTTTTTCTCTGAAGGGGAATGAAAAAACCTGATGTAAAGATACTTTGGGGGGAAAACTGCATGATTTTAAAGAAATTTTTTGAGGGGAAGGCGCCCATAAACAGTCCCTACTATAGAAGGAAAAAAAGCCCTGTATTATACTTACATATTGAATTGATATTGTATTCAGTTCATCTGTGTAAAGAAAATATTTGGGTTATTTTAAATGTGTGAAGCGGGAAATGCTTTTTCACAGCAACTTGTAGCAACACTTGCATGCTTGTTGATGTCACTAGTCAAAACATTTTGTGCAGTTAACCGTTTCCTCCATAAATAAACCTTTATTATGAAGGAGAACAGTTTAGATCCAGATCAGCTGTCTGATCAGGATCTAAACTGTTTGCTTTTTGATTCATTAGGTTATTTCTGATAAAAATGCGACCAGTGCAGATCCTAATCAGACAGCACGGATGTGCCAGCTGATCTGGATCTACACTGGTTGCACATGCGTAAAAATGGGTATATATGGAGGAAAGGGTTACATAAATTGTGAGCAGATTTTACTGTAACAATGTTTTTAAAGAAATATGCCACAATGTGTACCACTAGTATTAATTTTTTAGATGAATTAAAGAAGATGAAGTTGAAGTGTAAATATATTGTTGTCATCAACTGATATATTCTAAACACTGTTGTTTCTCTAGTATATTTGTGTGTGAACTGTGTAGATCAAGATCGGCTTGCACATCTGAAGATCAATGAGTATGGTGATATGAGAAATTTTCCTTATTTTCTATTTGCAGATCAATCAGGAGGGTGACTTGCCACTTCACGAGGCTGTGTCTAGCGGTCACCTAGAGACGGTGGATGCTCTCATTTTAGCAGGAAGTGATGTCAACAGACCAAATACCGTGACAGGAAGTACGCCTCTTGACCTTGCAGTGTTGCATGAACGGACAGACATTGTTGGTACACTCTTACAGGCTGGTGCTAATGTTCATAGGTATAACTAACTGTCTTTTCAGAATCTTTCTCTTGAGATCTTTAGACTGCTATTGACTTTCAAAATTTTCACATGTTTAAATCTTTGTATTTGGTTCTGAGAAAAACCCAATTTAACCCTTTACTCCATAGATTATCCTCTCAGGTTTTATGGCAACCAGTGTAAATCGATTTTTTGATCAAGTAGAGTAACATATGTATTGGCTGATCTGGATCTACACTAGTTGCATATATGTGATAGAACTTGTATATATGGCATAAAGGGTTAACTGTTTCCTCCATATATACGCATTTTTACACATGTGCGACCAGTGTACTCCCAGATCAACTGGCACATCCATGCCGTCTAATGAGGATCTCAACTGGTAGCATTTTGTTCAGAAATAACCTAATACATCAAAAAGCGAACAATGCAGATCCTGATCAGAAGGCACACAGTTAGCACACACAATAAAGGTGTTTCTATGGAGGAAAGGGTTAAAAAAAGAACAATAAACTAAAACATTTAATGAGTATTTTGACATCCAAAATACATTACTGAAAACTTGCTGAAAATGTCAAATGATACAGTTGTGATTAAAATTCATCCCGTTGTTCTATGTAAAAGACATATACCCCATGGACAAACAGTGCTGATCACGATCAGGTGGCACATAAAAGCCATCTGATCAGGATCTACACTGTTTGCTTTTAGATTAGGTTATTTCTGACCGAGAAAGAGAATAGTATAGATCCTGATAAGATTGCTTCAAGACTGATCTGGATCTACACTGGCCACCCATGTGATAAAATGCTGATCTGGATCTACACTGGCCACCTATGTGATAAAATGCTGATCTGGATCTACACTGGCCACCTATGTTATAAAATGCTGATCTGGATCTACACTGGCCACCTATGTGATAAAATGCTGATCTGGATCTACACTGGCCACCTATGTGATAAAATGCTGATCTGGATCTACACTGGCCACCTATGTGATAAAATGCTGATCTGGATCTACACTGGCCACCTATGTGATAAAATGCTGATCTGGATCTACACTGGCCACCTATGTGATAAAATGCTGATCTGGATCTACACTGTCCACCTATGTGATAAAATGCTGATCTGGATCTACACTGGCCACCTATGTGATAAAATGCTGATCTGGATGTACACTGGCCACCTATGTGATAAAATGCTGATCTGGATCTACACTGGTTGCCCATGTGATTAAAGGCATATCAATTGAGTAAAAACATGTAAGTAAATCAACCTGAAAATATTCAGTTTTTGCTCTGCCATTTCACGTCATCATATAACTTGTGATCATGTGACTTGTGATCATATAACTTGTGATCATGTGACTTGTGACAATAATGCTCTTTGCTCTTACAGGAAGTCAAGTGCCGGTGAAACTGCCCTACATTTTGCTGTACAGGTTGGTTCAACAGATATCATTCAAAAACTTCTTCATGGTGGGGCAAACATCAACTGTATAAACAACTTAGGAGAGACCCCGCTTGCCCTTGCAGTTCAGGAACGTAAACTACCCATAGTCAAGTATCTGGTTGAAGCTGGATGCAAACTGGACCATTCGGAATATTTATCACCACTTTATATCGCTTGCCGGCAGAACAGCCAGGATATTTTGTGTTATTTACTATCCGAAGGATTTAATTTAAGCTTGGATAGATCATTATTGAGGTATTCATATATTAAACTGGAAGATTCTAATCCAGAATTGTTAACGTACGTGTTTTACCGCTGCGAAAATCCACTTACGTTAAAGGAGAGTTGTCGAGCTGCTTTAAGAAAAATTCTGAGACCAGGGTTGAAGGAAAAGACTCCATTGTTAAACTTGCCGAGGACTCTGGAACAGTGGCTAAAATCGGACAATATTTATAACATATATTCCTGAAGTGCCAAGAGTCAATCTATGCATTAAGTGCCAAAATACGTTTAATACCGTTTTAATATATTTATTTTTGATAACTTTGATTGTTTGTGGTAGGTTCATTAACATGTATTTACATATCAGTTTGTAAATAAATGATATTTTTTGCTGTCTTTAGTTAATAAGGGATACCTTTGAAGACCGGTTTAAAGCGGTTTATGCTGGTAGTTATTAGATGTCATTTTGTAAATTTTGCCGCGTTAGGTATGTCATACTAGTCAATTGTTATTGGTTTCAAAGTGAAATTAAAATGCTCATGTTATGTTTTTGTGCATTAGATTTTAACCACACTTGCATAATTTAACCGTTTTCTTCAGGCAAAGTATTTTAAATTTTGTGTCCTGAATTGTTTAACGCGTTGTAAACATGTTTTCTTACATAGATGCAGGATCATCACATTTTAGTTTTATGCGTGAAGATTTTAAAGTAATTGATAATGAATGTTTGATTGTTTACATATGCATTTACGTTTTTGTTGCATATTGCATCTTTATGGCAAGGTATTTTTCATTTTTTCGGAGGTGGTACTTGTGATTGTATTTGTAATTATAAATATTTCACAGCTAAGGGAAGGGGCCCATACCCTATGATTTGGGAAAAAAATTGTTATTTTTACTCTAGTGAGGAATGAAAAAAACCTGATGTAAAGTACCAGTAACTTCTGGTGGAATTTCATATGATTTTAAAGAAATTTTGATGGGGGAAGGCACCCATAAATGGCCCTTACTAAAGAAGAAAAAACCCATGACCCTCTGCATACTATTGCAAACATGTAGAGCTGTACAAGTGAGGATAACATCAGAGTTCTGTATAGCATTGTTGTTGATAATGTTGTAAACTTTGAATGAAAAAGTTTGTTTTAAATGAAATAAATTAATTTTTGTGGACTGCATTTTTGTTACAATTATTGTACTATTGTCCTGAAACAAAATGCATCATTAACTTAGTCCCTATTTTTGTTACAATTATTGTAGCTACTGTTATCCTAAAAATGCATCTTTTACTTAGTCCCTATAACTTATTTAATTTATATGATCTAAATTTCAGTAAGGGGTATGCAGATTATAGTGGATTGTTTAGATACTGTATGTATCATATATCTGAAAATAGATTACCAGTATCAGGTTAATTGTGCTCAATCTCTTTTCTATTTCAATTGAAAGAATTGAAATTGATAGTTGAATACCTTTTCATTCAGTACCTCTGGTTTACCATGGGGTTGTTTCCCCATTAACTCTTTACCTGGAATATGGATGTAATCAAGGAGCAAACAGTGTAGATCCAAATCAGATGGCATATCCATGCTGTCAAATCAGGATTTATACTGTTTTCAGATGTGCCTGCTGATCTAAATCTACGCTGTTTTCTTATGAGATAAAAGGCATAAATATGGAGAAAATGGTTAATGTAGATTCACTGTAAAAGATAAACTATGTAAATGTTCACTCTTTAATGCAAATTTTCATACTCTTGTCCTTATTCAAGAATAAAACTTTATTTATTATGCCCCCCTTCGAAGAAGCGGGGGTATATTGCTTTGCACATGTCGGTCGGTCGGTATGTCGGTCGGTATGTCGGTCGGTATGTCGGTCCGTAGACCACATCTTGTCCGATCAATAACTAGACAATGCTTTGTGATACAGTCCTTATATTTGGTGTGGAGGTTGGTCATGACCAGTAGAAGACCCCTATTGATTTTGGGGTCAGTAGGTCAAAGGTCAAGGTCACAGTGGCCTTGACCACAAAAACCTTGTCCGATCAATAACTAGACAACGCTTTGTGATACAGTCCTCATATTTGGTGTGGAGGTTGGTCATGACCAGTAGAAGACCCCTATTGATTTTGGGGTCAGTAGGTCAAAGGTCAAGGTCACAGTGGCCTTGACCACAAAAACCTTGTCCGATCAATAACTAGACAACGCTTTGTGATACAGTCCTCATATTTGGTGTGGAGGTTGGTCATGACCAGTAGAAGACCCCTATTGATTTTGGGGTCAGTAGGTCAAAGGTCAAGGTCACATTGGCCTTGACCACAAAAACCTTGTCCGATCAATAACTAGACAACGCTTTGTGATACAGTCCTCATATTTGGTGTGGAGGTTGGTCATGACCAGTAGAAGACCCCTATTGATTTTGGGGTCAGTAGGTCAAGGTCACAGTGGCCTTGACCACAAAAACCTTGTCCGATCAATAACTAGACAACGCTTTGTGATACAGTCCTCATATTTGGTGTGGAGGTTGGTCATGACCAATAGAAGAACCCTATTGATTTGAGGATCAGTAGGTCAAAGGTCAAGGTCACAGTGGCCTTTGCATACAAAAACGTTGTCCGATCAATAACTAGACAACGCTTTGTGATACAGACCTCATATTTGGTGTGGAAGTTGGTCGTGACCAGTAGAAGACCCCTATTGGTTTTGGGGTCAGTAGGTCAAAGGTCAAGGTCACGGTGGCCTTGACAACAAAAAACCTTGTTCGATCAATAACTAGACAACGTTTTTATGTTTATTTGTATAATAAAATAAAATACTTCTCAGTGTAAAGTTGTGATTATTTTTCCCCATGACAATTTCAAGTAAAGATATATATTAATGATCCATAACATTAATTTTAAACTACAGTCCAGTCGCGATTTTACGAATAGGCATCGGACCAAGCCGATTATTCGTAAAATCGCATTTTTCGTACTATCGCATTTTTGATAGTTTTGGTTGTTTACCGCCGCATGTCGTTATATGACCGTCAGACGTAATGTGTTATTGTTGTGATATGTCAGTCAATAAATAAAAAGACAAAGAAATATTCCCATTAGTTATTTTTATTTTAAATTACATTTTATCACTAATCAATTAAAAAATTCGGATTTAGCTATCCTCCCCTGAAAAAAAAATGGGCCCTTCACTGAATTTCTCAGAATGCCGATATAAATACTGAATTAATACTCGCCATAGTTATAAAGTTATGCAGAATTAAATGGCAGAAGTAGAGTGACAAGCAATACACGTGTTTCAGATTTTATACAATTTAAAACATTTAGCATTTAATCACTCAAACTGTTTGTTACAACCAAACACGCCCGATGGTTGTTTAAAGAGCATTTCGTGTCAAAACTGCTCGGGTCGATTATTGCTCAACAATATAAAATAACGGATATCGCTCGAAAAGGTGTGAAAATCACCTGCCTGACCGAAATTCGTAAAATTGCATCTTTATTACATTGTAAATAAGCTTAAGGGACTGTCATAATTATTCGTTAAATCGCATTTTTCGTTATATCGCGTTTCGTTCGATCGCATCTTTTTTATATCGAATAAAGAAGGAATACGGACGGGACCGGCCGCCTTATTCGTAGTACACCGTTATTTCGTAAAATCGCGATTCGTAAAATCGTGACTCGACTGTATTTCAATATATGCCGTGTCATAAATAGGCACTGATTATCACTCACTTGTGTTTATTAAATGCTTTGGTTTCGTATGGATGGTCACTAAAGCCTGCACATTACCGGAATTGACATAACACTATAGAGCTACTATATCTCCGCCAATAGCGAATATTTGATTTAAATTACAATAAAATCCTTTGTGTTAGACTAGGTTAATCTACACGCGCTTATGTTTGTCGAGGTAAATGTAATCCTCTCATTGGATGACCTGGTTATTGATATATAGGAGTTCCACCGTCTTGTAAATTGCTTTCATGACTGGTACCCTTCATTGCTAAAGCTTACAAAAGTCTCTAAATTTCCAAAAATTTAAATTCAATGCTAATAGATACCACTTGCACGTCAGGGGGGGCATTTGTGTTTGACAAACACCTCTTGTTTATTTTTTTTTTGGAAATTGTTTGCAAAGGAAATTAGTCCAAAAATTTGAACTAAAGAGTAAAATTTACATAAAGTAACAAATGACTTCCTTTTCGTAGGAATATAAACATTTCTTGAAATTAAATCACTTTGCTTTTTCAATAGAAAGAATCAGCTTGCATATCTGTGCTATCTGATCTGGATCTACATTGTTTCTTTTTGGGCAGAAATAACCTATTGCGAACAAACTGGGAAACAGAGTAGATCCTGATCAGACAGGTACAGATATGCCAGCTGATCTGGATCTACACTGTCCATCTATGGATAATAGCCATACCCCATTCATGGACGTATCCAGTGTGGGTTCATTCGGGGTTGCTTGAACCCCCTTTTGGTGCCATAATATTTAATACTCATGGGGATTTTGGCCAGAAACTTGGAAATTATCATGGAACCACTCTTAACCCTTTCCTTCATAAATATGCATAGGATCTGCACTGGTCGCATTTTGGTCAGAAATAACCTAACAAGTCAAAAAGTGAATGATAGCAGATCCTGATCAGACAGCACGGATGTGGTGGCTGATCTGGATCTACACTTTTCGCCAGTGCAATAAAGGTTATTCTATGGAGGAAAGGGTTTAACTGCCCCTAATGAACCCAATTTCAGGAAATCTTCATGCAACACTGCCATGGAGTAAAGGGTTAATTGACAAGAATTGTTTGTTAGTACTGATAAGGAACATAGGAAGCAAGTTTGGGATTAACTGAAAAAAAATCAACTTAGGATAATATAAAAAACCCAGTCAGAGGAAGTTTTGAAATAAAGTACATTTACCAATAATGCAGGATTTAGGTGGTTCTTCTTTTTTTCATTGTGTTGTTACTGAGTGAAGAAAAATGGTGTGTGGTAGATCTTTTAGATTTTGAGGTCGGGGTCGGATGCATGACTTCCATAAATGGGGTTTATTTGCGGCAATCTTAGGTTATTAACATGTATCATAATTTGTAACTTTCTGGCCAAAGTCCACGTGAAAATTAAATATTGTTGCTCAAAAAGGGGGTTTAAGCAACCTCACTGAACCCCCATTTGATCTGCCAATGAGTAATAAAATCTATTAACCAATAATTCTGTGTAATTTCAGGATTTGTTCAGTGTATTTTATTTTCATACTGAGTGGAGGAAAATAATGTTTTCATAGTAGATCTTTTCCCAAGATTATAAAACTAAAACTGGAAACCAGTCTCAAATCTGAAGCATCTGATTAGCTGTAATTGAGACTTGTCTTTTGAGCCAATCAGATGCTTAAGATTTGAGTCTGGTCTTCAATCTTATGTTTTGGATCTTGAGCCTTTGATTTCAAATTTGGAGACTTACCTCCATTTCAGCCAATCAGATGCTTGAGATTTGAGTCTGATCTCAAATCTTAGTCTTATGATCTTGCGCCTTTGATTTTGGGTTTGTTGACTTTGATAAATTCATTTGATATGAAAACTGGATTTGATATGTAAACTGCTAGTAGCAAAGAATAATATGCATATTTATGCAAGATTGTTGCTATTTAAGATGTTAATGTCCGTAAAATGGATATTTTACAACTGCCGTAATCATGCACGGTATGCAAAATATTGTAATCATAGTATTTTATTACCAATAGTCACTTAAAGCAAAACTGTGTGTGCTTTATCCTATTTACTCCATATATACATGTTTAAAAGTTAATTTATGCAAGCATTATGGATAATCTTCTGAATAAATTGAAATTATTTCATTTTTCAGTCAATTTGTTGCCATGGTAACTGAATCATAATATAATGTTGTTATATAACTAATAAGATATTAACATAGAAATATCAGTTTATATGGATTTTTCTACCAATATATTATTTGTTATTGAACAAGTGTTGCAAAATTTGTCTCAAACATTTAGAACCTTTACCCAACATTAACATGTAGTTAAGTTTTTTTGTGTGCATAGTATGTAAACTGTTGTCAACTATATAAATGTAAGTTACTTTATTATGAAACATTATCCACATCATGAAACTCAGTTCCTCCCTCCACCCTGCCTAGAAAAAAATCTTGCAACATTTAGTAAAACTGTGTCATATATTGTTATATTACAAAATTCAATTTAATTTGGACTCTTAGTTGTGTAGTTATTGGTGTAATGACCTCATACCACTTTGAAGAAAATAATACACAAATATTACCATGGCAACTATAGAACTAGTACTAATTATATAACATACTGTGATATTACTCATAAGATCAAATGTTATGAATATGTACATAATATTCAGGTAGTATTACCACGGTAACCATTTTTGGGTACAACAACTTTCACCTAAATGATTTTGTCACTTTTAATGAAGCTTTTGTTATTTTGTTTACTGCATAGTTATAACAAAAAGTATCTTTATTTTCAAAAATCAACATTTCTGTGTATGGTTTATCAATAAACAGACCAAAATGATAGATTGTACTTAAAAACATTAACATGTTATCATTTAGGTGCCAGTTACCTAAAAAACGTGTCAAATATGTTTTTTCAGTTCTGTTGCCATGGTAACCAAAATTTGAGTATTTCATTTTGTAAAAATAAGATACTTGATTTATATATAAATACTATTCATGGGCAATAAACAGACTGAAATACTGTATTTCTTATAGTTGTAACATAAATGCACCTATTTATTTGGACAATATTTTGACAAAAGTAGGCTTTTGCACATTCACGGTGGTTTCCTAAAAAATGCTGTTTTTCAGTTAAAATAAGTCGTTTTTGGAAAAAAAATGAATAGGTGTACTCCAAAGTCAACAAGGTACCTGAAAATGATAATAACTCATTTTAGCCAAATATTGCATTTTGGACCATTTTTCCCAGAGAGTGCCACGTATGTGCGTCAAGTGTAGATTCAGATCAGCTGGCAAATCCATGCCACCAGATCAGGATCTTAACTGTTTACTATTAGATTTAGATTCCAGGGGTTATTTCTGACCTAGAAACAAACAGTGCAGATTCTGATCAGACAGCACTGATGTGGTGGCTTATCAGGATCTACGCTGATTGCCCTGAGTGATAAAGGTGTATCTCTGAAGTAAATGGTTAACCCTTTCCTCCATAAATACATGTTACGCATGTGCGACCAGTGTAGAGCCGGCACATCTGTGCCAGCTGATCAGGATCTGCACTGGTCTCATTTTGGTCAGAAAAAACCTAACAAATCAAAAAGCGAACAGTTAAGATCCAGATCAGATGACACAGATGTGTTGACTGATCTGGATCTACACTTAAAGGGTTAAATACAATGGTTTTGCGTATAAGTGATCAATTATTGTTACTGTTGATTTGAATAAAATTGAGACAAAGTTTGGGTATGAGATTCTTCCGTCCATTTGTTAGTTTAAAGAAATGAGCATTGAATAAATCATAAAATATATGATGAAAGGGAACTTTGAAAGCCATCACAGATAACTAATATGAAAATATTGCAGGCTCGGTTTGATTGAGCCTGTTCATGAGCATTAATGGAAATGCATATTACTACCCACGCCGCCTAGTCCAGGGTTCAGCACAACTCAATATTTACACAGTGAACAGTACAATTTTGTTCCATTCCAAACGTCTGCATAAATAAATGATGAAAAGGAATATCAATTTTTGTTCAAGAGCATTCAAATTGATTTTGATTATGGTGATATAATACCTTTAAGTTGCTGTTGTATTAGCCAACTAGTACAGGTATTATGGATTTTAGATCAGATTCTTGAATATGTTATTTGATACAGATATTTATTTAAAGAAATTGTACATCATACCCTTCTCATTTAAGGATGCATTGGTATATCTGAAATATAATGTTGGGTTTGAAGATGAACTTGATAGTGAATCTATAATAGAACAATGACATTTAGCAAAATTGCACTGAAAAGAATGCGGCTGTTTGAACTGTACTGATAACCCTTTACTCCATATATACAATCAAAACTGTTTTAAGCAGCCACCGAAGAGTGTCAAAATGTGACTGCTATACGCAGGTTGCTGTTATAAGACAGGCAACAAATAAAAACAAAATGGCAATTTAGGACATATTCAAGATGGCTTTTAAAAGCAGGCGGTTTTTGAATGGAGGTGGTTGATAAGACAGGTTCAACTGTAACTGTTTTGTTGCATGTGAAAACATTGTAGATCCAGATCAACCAGAACATTCATACTATTTGATCTGGATCTACTCTGTTAACTTTTTTATTCATTAGGTTATTTTTGAGCAAAAAGCAAATAGTGTAGATCCAGATGGCATAGATGTGATGGCCCTTAGGATAAAAGTGAGTTATACAGATGGTTAATCGACTATTAAGTTGGATGTTGTGAACTCCCCTTTATGGAATGAGTGAACAGTGTTTTTTTATCTATTAAGTTATTTCTGACCAGAAAGCGATACACTGAGATCCCACAGACACCAAGGATGTACCGGCTGATCTGGATCTATACTGGTTGCACATGCTTAAAAAGGCATAAACGTGAATATGGAGTAAAGGGTTAAATCATTGGCTGTGTTTTATGACATGGATGAAACCTAAAACCACAAGTGGTTTACAATATTTGATCGACTTACCTATATTTAGATACAAAAACATCACCATGCTTTTACATAAAACGACTGTTTTTTCTCTTGACCAGGAGATGAATGTTTTTGCGGACATAGCAGAACACGTGAACTTAGGTGAACAAGATTTCAACAATAAGAAATCAACAGAGGCTGTAAGGTTCAACTTTTACTTTGGCCTTATTTATAGACAGCCATGAGTAAGAGGTCAAAAATTAAATAAGAATTCAACCCTTCTAAAAAGATACAGCAGACCAATTGATGAGTAAGATGGCACAATCAGGAATAAACTGGATTTCATTTCCTTAATTACAAAAAACTATGTTAAAATGGGCATTTGATACTTGATGTCAACATTATTAGTCAATTTTGTAACAAAAGTTTGTCACTAAAGAAAGTTTATGAGTGCTCCGGTCATGTTTTTAAATGACTCATGTGATGTTCGTGAAATCTGAAACATTGTATATTGTGAGGTCCAAATATACATTTATATGATATGAAGTTATTAAATCAAAAACTGTTAAAATATTACTTTATATATGCACACAATCCTTTGGGATGGAATCAGGATCGAAATTGTACTGTTTATTGGTGTACCAGTAAATATTGAGTTGCGTTTAACCTGGGTTAGGCGGCGTGGGCAGTAATATTCATGTTCAATACTGCCCATGAACAGGCTCAATCAAACCGAGCCTGCAATATTTTCATATTTGTCGTGTTCGGTTGATTTCAAATTTCCCTTTTAACTTATTTTAATTAAACATTTAGAAAGACAAAAGGTCTGAAGATGCGGCTTTAAGTTGAAATGTTTTATATTTACAGTGTTTATGTGGCAATTATTTAGGTAACTTAAGAAGTCAAATATACCATACGTTGTTTACAAGTACAACAATACCGCTATAAAGTAAACTAACCTTGAAAAATTACAACGTTGTTTAGTTTCAATAGTATTTTTGTGTCAATTAAAGTTTAGTCCACAGTTGACGTAAATGTTTACTGGGTTACTTGTACATTTGGTATATTCCTAATATTTTCTGAAATTTAATATCCGAAGGAAATGGTGACTCTATTTGCATTTACTTTTGTATGAATCATATTGTAATTCAGATACATTTAAAGAACGGAAGAACCCATTCGTCATGTTGCATTTTTCCTTTTATTTGTAGTTATAATATGTAAAATAAAAAAAAATATTTAAATCATTGTAAATGTATGGGATTAGCATCACAGTGCAGTAAAGTTAAGCGATTCTTTCTTTACAGAGTTGTTATTTAAAATAATATACTTCAATCATTGCTAAAATAAATAAAACAACATTTTAAAGATAAAACAAGAAGAGGGCATAATGCGATGAAACTAGGTTTTTCTTCTTAAACTTTCTGTGAAAAGGGGGCATAATTATAAAAAAATACAGTCAAGAGTTATGAAACTTGTCCTGGTAATTGCTGTTGTGATATCAGACAACTTTGTTTACTTTCCAAGCTCTACCTTGAATGATTACTTAGAAAAAGTGAACTTAAACAAAAAACTTAATGACAAGTTGACGTCCGCCAGCACACCAGCCCGCCAAACGACAAATCCCAAGCCAATAACCTGGGTTTTCCAAATTAACACTGGTTAATAAAAATTGTGCAAGGGTAAGTTAGTATAAACTTTTTTATATGAATAATGCAAGCACAAGTTTTGTTTTTACATATATGTTTTGCTAAAGATATATAATTATGAAATGAAACCTGGGCCGAAGAATAAAGAAAGAGGTTGGAAACCATTCTCAAATCTCAAGCATCTGATTGGCTGAAATGTAGACAAGTCTCAATATCAGCCAATCAGATGCTTGATAAATGAGGCTGGTTTCCATTTCCAGTTTTATAATCTTGGGACCAGGCCTCGTGATTATACTGAAAACTTTATTGGAGACCAGTCTCAGACCTCTGATATTTTAGTTAAATTTTGACACTGTCTCAGAATTTACCAATGGGAAGCTTGTTTCCACTATTTTAGAATTGACCAATCGGAAGCCTGAGATTTGCGACTGGTTTTCATTCTCAAATTCGTAATCTTCCAGTCCGGTGCCAGGATTGGAGACCAGTCTCATATCTCCGCAGTCTGATTGGTTGATTTTGAAGACAGTTCGGAACTGACCAATCGCAAATTGGAGATCGGAGACTGCTAACCAATTAAGCATTAAATCTACATTTTATCGCATTCATAGTGGTATTGAAAACATTATGGTTGTTTGGTGTGTGAAGGGTTTAACTAATTCTTTTAACAAACGAAATCCACATACTTTTCATATGCAATTAAAATATTGACTCAATTATTATGTGTTAACTCATAAGTAGTCTCAATTCTTAACCAAAAGACGGAGGAGAAGTAAAAATATGAGGAATTTGATATGGTTGTTGGAACAGTCGCATTGACGGCGAATAACCGCACACTTTTTCACCACAAATCGTGGTTAAAAGTGCGTGCTTACCGACTTCGCTAGACGCACGGCTTTTGTTATAGCATCGCCCCTAAAAAATGTTTTCCGATCGATGCAAAATAAAAACGACTAGTACAAGATGAGTTTAAATACACTTTATACATTGCCAAATATTTACAAAACAAAGATCTGATGTATTTACATCTCTTATGTAAATATTTACATTATATAGTAAAATATGCACAGCACATTTTGTTCAAAGCTAGGGCCAAAAATCATAAACTTGAGTTAGGAGACCAGTCTTAAATCTCAAGAATCTCTCGCCATTTCAGCCAATAAGATGCTTGAAATTTGAGACTGGTCTCCAGTTTTAGTTTTAATGATCTTGTGCCCAGAAAACATTCATAATATTATATTGCTTAACATTTGTTTCAAAATCTACAATACTGTAATTTTATTATAAATTGCTGAAAAATGTAATATAAAATTAACGTCAGTTAGCCTAAAAGCCTTCATGCAAACTACATATAATGTTTGAAATTATTTTTTAGCCAATTACAGTGCAGAATGTTTCAAATTTTTCGAACCTTAATGCTCATAATGTTGCCCGTCTGAAATGTGTTTATTAAAGATCGATTTGCTCAATATTATTCTTCGAACATTTAATGATGAACATGTATAATCGTTTAAATGTGGAAGTAGGCGTGACAGAGGCAAAAGGAAATCATTTAAATATGGATTTGAGCGTTGAGCTTCTGGCTGGTTTTAAACTTCTCAAAAAGCTTAACCCTATACGTTATATTTTTTGGAGGCTTGTATGAAAAGTTAAACGGTCTGACCGTTTAATTTTCGTACAAGCTTCCAAATAAACTGTAACCTATACGTAAGGTAGTTAAACTTTACAACCTAAAATATAGGCTTTTATGTATTGTTAACAGGACATTTTTATTGTAATTCGGGTAGTATTTAAATTCATACGATGATTCATTTTAAAGCATGTGTTAAAATGACTGCGATCTAAGATATAGGCCTGAATGTATTGTTAATAGGACATTATTATTTTAATTTGGGAACTATTAGAAGTCGTTGTATGACCTATTTTAAAGCATGTGTTTATAATGACTAGATCCCGTTTTCAGTCACAATAAATTAAAACAGTTTTGCTGTACAACTTCTCACTAAACCCCCGAAACGTTCTTTCTATATCTTTATTGATAGTTGCTGCATCTAAACCAACAAGACATCAAAATCTTATAATAAATTGAAATTAACTATCTTTTACTTAAAGTTAACGGTCTTCCAGCCTGTTATTTTCTAACAAGGAACGAAAATGTTAAAATTGCAGCAATATGTTTGTGTAATTACCAAACAAACACTCAATAAGTACATGTATTTACATCATAGAAATGATGCTTTTCTCAGGGGTCTATTTAGAATTTTTAGTGTCACACATCTATGTATTAACGACGATTGCTGCAGTTTTGTCAACTTATTTCCTTTCGTAAACAAATTCAGCCTTGATGGATATATAATTTAGAAAAAAACTTGCAAATTAAATTGTTTTCATTTTGAAAATAAAAGTTACACGGAAGATGTAATATAGCTTAAAAATTTAGGGCTTTTTAACCCCAAATTAATTTTTTCCTTCTTCTGACCAATACAAATGCGCTAAAAATTCTCCCAAATATTATTCAAACATGTTTTTAATAAATCGAGAAAAAATATATTTAACAACAGAATTCCGAAAAAAAACTTATTGTTTAAATACGCTCAAACAAATATTTTGTAAACCAGGAAAAAACTGATAAAAAAGAATAACACAAGTTGACATCGGATGTTCAGAATCGGGCGTTAAATGACCAGTATATTGACCACGAATGACCATTGAAACAAGCGGTTTAAAGTTCAATAACCAGAAATTTTTGGTTTAAAAAATATTTATTCAAACAAATGCAAATTTAATAACAAAATACAATGAGAAAATGTCATGCTATGGATTAAAGAACAGGCAGAAATTTTTGTGATGCTTAAATGAATTTCCAAGGTAAATATATTTCTTTCTCCGTCAATATGATATGTATTGATGCATTATAGGAATTTTTAATTAATTAACAAGCCCCATAATTCCATTAAGTATAGATTTGGTAAAATGGTCTTTTTTAAATTATTTATTAATTTATAATAGTAATAAAGATAAAATAATCAAAAATATGTTACTATTACAGAACGTTAAAAGAACATTATTTTTTCTTTGCATTTTCTTTTTCATCATTAAATCGTTATAATATTTCATCAAAATAATCCATCTGAATAACATTATGGGTTTATAGTCGTTTTTCACAAAATATTTAAATCCAATAAAATATGAACATAATTATTCTGCTAAGAATTATAGTAAGTAGTAGACTCAAGGTTACAATTTGTCATTACACTTCCGAGCTGGTCGAGTTCCGGTTTGCCTTTCGGCGGGCAGTTGCTTGTTTTTGGAAAATTGGTAACATATTTGGTTCCATATTCATTTCGCCAGTTTCTATTGCAGACCATGACCTTGTCCTTTGAATATTGCTTCTTCCATTTTGAGAACTAACACTAGAAGACCTTGACCGTGACCTATCAAGGCGTATATTTAGACTACTCGTACTGCCGTAATCGTTCCGCGACCTTGACCTATTGCGATTTCTTTCTTCGTTAATACTGTTCGTGCTTCCAAAGTCTCTTCGCCAGTAAGAATCGTCTGGTGATACCGATCTGTCACGGTTTCTATCGTGATATCTTCCGCGAGAATCATCATAATCTTCACGCCAACTAGCTCTCCCAGGCGACCTGGATCTATCGTGACGCCTGTCGTTAATACTATTCGTGCTTCCATAGTCTCTACGCCAGTAATCATCTTCGGGCGAAATCGACCTATCTCGGTGTCGATCGTAACTTCTCCCACGCGTGCTTCCGTATCCGTCACCCCAGCTCACTCTTCGTGACCTGTCTTGTTGTCGGTCGTGACTTCTCCCGCGCGTGTTTCTATAATCGTTCCAATAATCATCTTCTGGAGATAATGACCTATCCCGTCGTCTTTCATTGCTTCTTGAGCGCGTGCTGTTGTAATTACTTCGCCAACTATCTCTTCCGGATGACCTTGACCTATCGTCATATCTTTCTTGACTTCTGCTGCGAACTCTCGCTCTCCAGTTGGTAATTTCAGGCGACATGGACCTTTCACGGCGTCGATTTTCGTCCATTACGCGATTGCTGTCATTACCGATCGGCCACCGTGATCTGCCATTCCTGTCTCGGTCAGAGCTACGAGTCCTTCGCGGTTTTCGTCTTCCCTTTTCGTCCCTTTCGCTGTCTTTTCTATATCTTCGATGAGAACTTGACCGCGCCGGAGAACTGCGACGTAAACACGGATTTTTAGTGTAACGTGATGTAGCGGGTGCTGTCATGGTCGTCGCCAAAGACACGAAAGTTGTACCCGAATCTTCGGAAGATTTAGTTGATGGTGGTGATTCGTCTCTTTCTTTTGCTTTTGTAGATTTGGAAGATTTGTTTTCATTTTTATTGTTATCCTTTTTATTGTTTTCCTGTTTGTTTTGTTGCTTCGTACTTTTCCCGTGTTTCTGAAGTGTTTCTATCGTCAGTGGGGTAACTGTTTGTGGTTTTTTGCTTGCAGGGGCTTCACTTTGAGAAATTCGGCGAGATTCCTCTGCTTTCTTGCTGGCGTTAGCAGTATGTTTCGGTCCATCAACCGCATCCAATTTACCGTTAGGTTGTTTAGAAGAACTACTGTTGTTTTTGGTTTGAATTCCGGGTTTCTCTGTAGCTTTTTTGTTTGAATCTAAACGAGGACTGTGCGAATCTGGTTTACCAGTTACCTTTTTGTTGGAGCTGGGCGAATCCGTTTTACCAGTTACGTTTTTGTTGGAACTTTTAGCACTGGAGGTCGAATCCAATTTACCATTAGTGTTTTTGTCTGTAATTTTAGGACTACTATGCACATGCGAGTCTATTTTACTAGTAGTCTTTTTGTTCGTTATTTTAGCGTCATTGTGCGAGTCCATTTTACTAGCGGCGTGTTTGTTTGCAATTTTAGGGCTACTGAATGAGTCCGTTTTACCAGTTGCGTTTTTATTTGTAAGCTTAGGACTGCTATACAATTCCGGTTTCTCATGAATTGTTTTAAAGACACTTGTTGTGTTCGCATGTTTAGGCCTTTCAAAAGAATCATCAAGACCCCTGGTAGCTCTTTTGTACGAGCTACGCACTTTTTTGTCACTTTCATATTCTCTTTTAAAACTTTCAACACCGACTTCGTCATCGAAACTTGTCGAATCACTGTAGTCGAAAGAATCGCTGTACGAGCTATCGCTGCTTTGGAACGCCCTGGGCCGGCGCACCCGGGGCGGTGTCAGGTCCCCGGTGGCGTAACTGTCGACGGAACTATCCGAAGTATTCCGCTCAAACGCATGAGCAGAGCGCGCGCCTTCTTGACTACGGTGTTGTTTGCGGCGATCAGCTTCCGGATAAGGATCGTGGCTCACTTTCGATTTTCTAGGTTCTATCTCCTTGCTGTTAGTAGCACCAGTGGAAATTTTAAGCATAGCGTCAATACATTCTTTTTGCTGAGTAAGTTTTTCATGGTAACGTTTTCGCATGATCCAACACAATATCCGGTACACATTTTCGACCACAACCTTTCTGGAATTATCGATCCCGATGAAGTCCAAGTTCTTTTCAGCTTTTTGTTTCGCAGGTTTCATTTCTTTGTTTTTAAGTTCCCGCACAAATTTCGATAACCAGTCTTAACAAAAATTGTCAAATTATATTTAAGTTTATTTTATTTAATTAAACAGTATTCCAAAATTCTAACATTTATTTTTTATGTTAACATACTATTTCTGTCATCCCTTCACACTCAATAAATGGCAACTTATTACTGAAGTAAATACTAGTAATCAACCTGTTATATAGCTCGCGGGGTAACACAATAATGTTTATATCTGGTTTAAACGAGATCTTGCTATGCAACAGTAAGTCCATTGAGCAAGTTGAGCTCTTTGTAAAAGAAGTGTAACATTTTAAAGAGCCTAATGCACTTAAATTAACATATGATATAAATGTATTTGTTACAATCGTTGCTATTTAATTATAATTATTGTATTATTTTACAGAACAGAACAGAACAGAACTTTTATTCAGACTTATGCCATCAAGGCTTGCATCTCGTCATACAAGAGGTAGGCCTATGCAACAGAAACAAAGAAACTTGCATGTGGTCAACGTTAACATAGGATCAAAGTAAACATAAATAAAAATTGATATACTTTAAGTTCGACCGTACACGCTTTTGCCCCGTTTGCTAGACTGGCGAACTTCTAATCATCATAATTAACATAAAACCATTTAGCTGGGCGCCAGGCTTCCCTTTTGCCAGAATATGGCACAAACCATAGTTGTCGATGTAAACCATTGTTCTCGGCCGAGAACCACGATAGTCATCTTCCGAGGCTACCCTCTTGCCAGAATGGAGCAAAATGCACCATTAATCCAAGAAGAAAACACATAGTTGTCGGTAAAAAACATAGTTCTTGGCCGGTAACCATAGTTCTATGAAGTTACTTTAGTTCTTGGTTGGATGGCCGCTGTGGTTCCCGGAATTTCAACTACATCGTAACAAGACTGAAACAACATTACCTGTCACACAGGGAGTGGGCATGTGAATTGACAGGTGGACACTCGATTGCACCTGGTTGTCCAGTTTTCTGCGATCCGGGAGCAATCATAATGACATCATCTCCTAAATACCGCTACGGTTCAAGTTCTTACCTTTTGTTAGATCTGTACCCAAGATCATAAAACTAAGACTGGATTCCAGTCTCAAATCTGAAGCATCAGATTGGCTGAAATGCCGACTGGTTGAGATTTGAGACTGGTCTCCAATTTTGGTTCAATGATCTTGGGCAAAGTTGTCTTCTTAAAAAACACTACAGCTCAAGGTCTAATATTTTGTTAGATTTGACTTTAAAAATATTGGAGTCGGGTGCCACGTCCTCGAAAAAGCAACTTAGATCTCTTTAAATAAATGTTTTGCATGAAGTTGCATTTTGTTTAAACGCGCTACATTAAAAAGTACATTTTAAAAACTACAATAACAGTTATCTGGCTGACCGCAAGATTTTAAACTCATCAAATGGAAACAAATCATATTTTTCATCATTTTTTAGATTGTGTAATGTCGTAATTAACATGTATTGACGTAAGTAAAACCAGACATTGACGCAAAGACCATCAATTTAATACATCTTTCATGTATTTTTTTCCAATTAAAACATGTTTTTTATTGTAATTATTATACTCTTTTGTTTAAATTTCTGTACTTGAATGCGGACGTAAAAAAACAACACAAACACTCAGACCGCAAAAAATATCTGCTGAATACAATAACTTTTTAATATATTGTATCAGCTATATCCACGTGTAATGTTGCTTCCACCGGCAAGAACTGACATCATGGACGTCATTTCAAAATGCTTTGCATTGGATGTTAAAAGTAAAACACGACAAAGAAATTGGTATTTTATTCAAATAACGGAAATAACAAAAAGTAAGAGGTGATGTCGTGATGAATTTGGGCAGGGATTCTGTAATGATGATGATGATGATGATAATAATAATAATAATAATAATAATAATAATAATAATAATAATAATAATAATAATATTATTATTATTATTATTATTATTATTATTATTATTATTATTATTATATTATTATTATTATTATTATTATTATTATTATTATTATTATTATTATAAAATACCATTATTTAACTGATTAATATTTAGATTATAAATATAATATTATCACATCTAGATGAAAATGCTTATTTACAATGAAGCTTTCAAAATATAACAAAATATACAAAAAATACAAATATAACAAAAATACAATAATGTTCGGTTAATTTGGTGTACATATATTTCAAGAATGTCTTGATACTGTGTCAATTTCTTGGTTGAACTTGTGTGCTATATCCCAAGGGACTTCTACTAATTATATTCGGTTCAAATAACACCACTGCTAATTATATCCGGTTAAAATAATATTGAAGACATATGCAGGCTTTCAGCAAGGTATTTTCAATTGTAAAGAAACGAGAGAAATTCGGTTGTGGTTAGATATAAACTAGAACGAACTAGATCGATTTAAAATAAACTGAAATATGCGATTTAAGTATGCGGTATAAGTACGGTAAGTGAATGCGGTTTCATTTTTACGGTATTTACGAACAGTCGGTTACCTTAGGGGATTTTGAAGCTCAACACTTTAATCCAGACGGCACTGACGCCTCAATGATCCCATTCTTAAAACATTTGTTACGAATTATATTGGTTAATTTATAATTAAGAAAAACAGCGAATTCGCAGAGCTACAGTCTATAAGATCGGCATTTGCTGAAATACCCTTTGATTATTTTTGGCAGAAAACATTGAAAATTAACTTGTTGGGCTATTTGTAGGCTACCCATTCATTTAAAAAATGTGTTAAAGTGCTCATTTAATTTATGCACATACTTAAGGAAACGCGAAGCAAGGACCGTACATTGGTGTGTGCAATATATCGAAGCCTGGAAAGATGCTAATGAGCGTACATTGGTGTGTGCAATATATCGAAGCCTGGGAAGAGGCTAAGGACCGCACATTGGTGTTTGCAATATATCGAAGCCTGGGAGCAGGCTAAGGACCGCACATTGGTGTGTGCAATACTGTGCAATACACGGTGCAATACAAGGTAGTAAATGCAAATCATGATGGTGTTTGCAATAAATCGAGGCATATAATTGCAAATTTCAAGGTGGGTACATTCATTCGCCATTTGAGCCAATCAGATGTTTGAGATTTGAAACTGGTCTCCAGATTTAGTTTTATGATCTTTGGCACAGTTGAACACATGTAACGCTATTTGTCGATTAAAAACCAGCCAACGTTATGTTCATATGGTTAAATGTTTAAACAAAATATTGTAAAATAAAGTCTAATTAATCTCTTACACAACAGATACAACGGCTTACAAGAGCGAAATAGGGTTGACTGAAATAGCCAGGTCATGTTCGTCATCTTTGGCTTTGAAATTACCAAATTTTGACTTAAGAAACTCAATGTATTTCAAGAATGGAACTTTTTAAAAAAGTGATTGTTATTCTAAGTTTGTCTGGGGGGCAATAACTCTGAACATGACGTACTGTATTTCAGGAATGGAACTTTTTTTTGTCTGGGGGCAATGAACTCTGGGGAAACATGGCGTACTTTATTTCAAGGGATGGAACTTTTTTCTACTGATTACCATAATACAAAAGACCTAATGAGATGTCACTTTTGTTAACAGTTTAACACGTGCATAAAGTTGTAAGAAAACACCTTATTAAAATGCAGATTTCCACACAATTGTCTAGTATTCCGTAATCTGAGACAAGACTCATATTTTTAATTAAAATTTCCCTATTTATTAAGCGGATTAATATCTAAGGAATGCGGTGAATTTTTTTGGAATGTTTTTGTATAAAATTGTTCTGCTTTTCAATGCATAATTTAAAAAATTGAATAAATCAACATAACTTTTATTCACAGAATTCAAATTTGTTGGAATATTAAAGAGGGAATGGTATCTCAGGATTTGATGGGTATGTTTATTTTATCAACTAAAACTTCATAGACATCAAAGTGTTAATATTTTCTTTTTTTGATTTCTAACATCATAAATCGCTTAAGCTAGAACCAAAAACTGTTCACAAGTTTTTGTTGTAATGCGTAGCATTTAAGTTGTGTACGTATTTTGGCAAGGTTCCCTTTATTCGCAGTTTGATAAATAAAATATTGGCAAATGAGTTCAAAATTGAAGACTGGTTGATACATTTGAATAAAATTTAATAGTGCGTGTGGGATTATATAATTTTATGACGTCAATAGTGTGACAAAAGATCCCGAGAAACTATTCATAAACCAGGTGCGGAACCAGAAGTTGTTCAGTGGGGTTGCTCGAAATCCCATTTTGGGCAACAATATTCATTTTCTTCAGAAACCCCCTTTCTGAAAATCTTGCGCACGACTCTTATAAATGTATTAATAATTTGTTTACCTCTTAAAGAGCGCGAAAAATTATTGTAAATGTGCCCCGCCAATTGTAATAATATTTTACCACTGTCTTTCTGCTACATGTACCATACTCAGGGTGGCTATACCACGTGACTTTCAGTATGTCGTGCACACACAAAATCACTCGCTTCGGGTAGGTTTTTTTTGCTTTTTTCTCAGTAATTTTCTAGCCACCTTGATACTGAAATATGGTATCTTAAATGATAATCTCTGTTTATGTTATCGAAACTTACTTGCATTTAAATTTAAATATTTATTGTGTAACATATTTCTAAAGTTAACTGTCAAATTCAGTTTGAGTTTGATACTTAGTTGCATAATTCACCATCTATAATTCTTTGACAATTTTATTACCGATAAGATGTAGATATCCTTATATATAGTTGTCATGGTAATGATTGCCAGAGGCAGATAAATTATCAAAATTTTAGAGATTTTACATGTATATAAAGAAATTCAAACTTTGACCGTTCATTACGAAACAACTAAACTTTAAAATAAGAGTTAATGAATACCTCTCCTTATAAGGATTACCTTTACTGCATTTTAGAAATAAAGTTTTATCGGAGGTCTGATACCTGCACTGGACATTTAGATTTTCCAACAGCGTTTGATAGGTCCTAATGTTGAATTCACAACGACTGCATTTCATTTACAAAATTATGTTATAAAATATAAGATATCGCACTTATGAAACTTTCGTGGGTATATTCGAATGGTTTATTTTATTTAGTGGGGGAGGGGACAAGAATGTTTTACCTCTTCAGTTTTTTTTAATGAAAACCTTAATACTATCAGTAGAAATTTCACTTTTTATCATTCAATTTGGAAAATCAAAAACTGTTATTTCAGCGGTTTTTTAAATTTATGAAACATACGGAATAAAAGTTCTTATCATTGTAAAAACATTTCTTTGGAGAGTATAAAAATTAAAAGAAAATTTAAAATGATACATGTTTATCACCTCCGGTATTCACTGGATGGATTTCACTGAAACAATTATTTTTTCGTGAATTTCTTCACTTAAATAATCAAACAAATGTTACTCCTTTTACTTCCGAAGATCACTGACATAATATATGAAACGAGTATTTCTCCATTTGTCGAAACAAATAAACATATAATAAAGGTGAACTTTTATTGCTTTTTAAAGTGGCTTCAAAAAAACAGCAGGGACAGATCCAGGATTTCACCGGTGGAGTTGTGGGTGGGGGTGGGGGAGGAAACCATGGTTACCGGAGCATTTATCACCAAAATCATTGTCTAGTCATGTGAAGACAAGCTTTTTGTATTGAAGGTTACTGTGACTGACCGTTGACCTTCTGACCTGAATATTAATAGGATTCAAGTACATGTGATGACAAACTTCAGTACCGAATTGCAGGATCGAAGGCTTAATCGTTATGTAGTTATAGAAGTTTTTTTGTGTGAAAGATCGCTGTAACATTGACATTTGACCTGAAAACCAGAGGTCATGAACGGGTGGTGATCAACATCCCTTTTTAATTAGAGGATTGTTGGTTATTGGTCAGACATTGTTTTTTGTGTGTCTAAGGTCAGTGACCTTGACATTAGACCCACTGACCTCAAAGTAAATAGGGGTCATCTACATATAATGACAAATCTCCATTCTAAATTAAATTTTAAGGAACGTTAGTAAAAGCGTTAAGATTTTGGTCAGGCAGGTGTTTCTGTTTAAGGTCAATGTGACCTTGACTTTTGATGTACTGACCTCAAAATAGAGGTCATCTACAGGTACGGAAAAACTTCCCTACCAAATCTGAGGACAACAGAATAAATATTTGTCTAGTTATTGGTCGGACAAGAAGGGCACTGTGACCTTGACCTTTGGCCTACTGACCTAAATGTCAATAAGATTCACCTACAGGTGATGACAAATTTCCCTACCAAAGTTGAGAACCAAAGGTGAAAGCATCGTCTATGTATTGATCGGACAGGGTGGTTACGGACGGACCGACCGACATGTCAAAACAATATACCCCCGCTTCTTCGAACGAGGGCAAAAAGATATATAAACTACACAGGGGCAGATCCACAGGGAGGTGGGGTTAGTAGAGTTGCTCGGACGCTCAATTTGGAAAGCTATATTTAATTTTCCTGGGAATTTTTGGCCAGAAAGATGGAAATTATCATTTAACGAGCCAAAGACTTCCCAAACGACCTCCCTCTCTCGAAATCTTGCATCCGACCAGCTACACGTACCTGATACTTCTGTGCCCAAGGTTATAAAACTGAGCATGGAAACCAGTCTCAAATCTCAAGCATCTGATTGGCTGAAATGGCGACTGGTCGCCATTTCAGCCAATCAGATGCTTGAGATTTGAGACTGGTTTCCATTCTTAGTTTTATAACCTTCAACCCTGTTTTGACTCCAAACCTCAACGTTCCCCTCTAAATCAGCCAATTCAGGAAATCACAGAAAAGCGCAGTATACTAATATACAGTTTAGTTTATTTTTTCTATCAAACAACATTGTAGATTTTGTTGTTTTTTTTATCTATTTTTATACAACAGGTGGCTCCTTAGTAACAAAACATTAAAATATGCAATCAGCAGGAATACAAAGGCTTAGGCATAAAAAAACTCAAAGTGCAAACTTTGATTTCGGTGATTTTTTTAAACTCCTTTTCTTTATGCTTAAATTTTTCGGTATCAAAATTGAGAATTTATCATAGATAGTTTTACTACAGAATTCAAAGGATCTAATCTCAACTTTGTTACCAAATATTTAGGCAATAAGTAATGCTGTTAATGAATAATCACCGAAAACAAAGAGCACACTTTCTCTAGAAATGGAGTCAATTTCTGATTTAGGAATAGATAAATTTTGTCATTTAAATACCACGCAAACTCTTCATGACTATTTGCTCAGTGGAAAACAAAGGTAAGATCTAAAGAAAATGCCCCTTGATTTCTTAAAACATAAAATGTTTTGAGACACAAATGACAATAAAATAACCGAGTTGAATGGTAGACAACAAATGTAACAGTAAGAATATAAATTAACATTTTAATACGTTGAAATTGCCAGCAGATGTAAACGTCAAGATATTTCATTATTAATTTTGATATATCATATAAAATCTGTTACTTTCTGGTGTACAAATTTAAGACATTAATTAAGTCGTGTTAAAAAATAAATTAAACTTTCTTAAATTTGTACATGTACCAGTATGCATTTAAATGGTTACTGCAAATAATCAAAATAATATACCATTATTTGAATGATATAAATGAACAAATTCTAAATTTTAAATGTTACGAAAAGTAAACATTTGGTATGTTATAAAAGATACCAAGTTTCGAGAAAAGACCTCAGTACATTTTGAGTTATTACAGGATCAAGTTTTTGCTAGTTCAGCATCTTTGACCTCTGTTTGACCCCTGGCATTAAAGATCATGCATAATTATCACATTGCAATTTAAATGTATACTAAGTTTTAAGAAAAGATCTCGTGTACTTTTTGAGTTATCAAGGATCAAGATAGGATAAAGTTTCTGCTGTTTTTAGCATCGGTCTCCCGACCTTTGACCTCTGGTGAAAAAGGAGTCATGTGTTATTCTTACATTGCTGTTTAAAGGTATACCCATTTTAAGAAAATATCTTGAATACTTTATGAGCTATTGCAGAATATTGCAGTTTTTGAGGATGGACAAAGTATTTGATGGAGACGCAAAGGGACTGGAGAAAACATATAGTCCCCTCCCAAAGTGACTGAGGAAAAACCTATATTCCACTCCCAAAGGGACTGAGGGAAAACCTATTGTCCCCTCCCAAAGGGACTGAGGGAAAACCTATAGTCCCCTCCCAAAGGGACTGAGGGAAAACCTATAGTCCCCTCCTAAAGGGACTGAGGGAAAACCTATAGTCCCCTCGCAAAGGGACTGAGGGAAACCCTATAGTCCCCTCACAAAGGGACTGAGGGAAAACCTATAGTCCCCTCGCAAATGGACTGAGGGAAAACCTATAGTCCCCTCGCAAAGGGACTGAAGAAAACCTAGTCCCCTCACGCAAATGGACTGAGGGAAAACCTATAGTCCCCTCGCAAAGGGACTGAGGGAAAACCTATTGTCCCCTCCCAAAGGGACTGAGGGAAAACCTATAGTCCCCTCACAAAGGGACTGAGGAAAACCTATAGTCCCCTCCCAAAGGAAATGAGAGAAAACCTATAGTCCCCTCCCAAAGGGACTGAGGGAAAACCTACAGTCCCCTCGCAAAGGGACTGAGGGAAAACCTTTAGTCCCCTCGCAAAGGGACTGAGGGAAAACCTATTGTCCCCTTCCAAAGGGACTAAGGAAAACCTAATAAACATCATTTTTTTACTGAAAGAGAGGTCAACTAATCGTGGTTTAGTTAAATTTGTTTTTTTTAATTGCACAGCTATAATTAATTCTCATCTTGACCTATTTTCACTGTCACATGCACATATTTTGATATTAAATCAAAGACCTATATAACACATAATAATTTATATATATAGGTCTCTGATTAAACCAACAAAATGACATAATACAGAATAATAATAGCTTATTCACATTTTGATAAATTAAATCTGAACAACACTGTAAGAATTATAATAGATATGAAAACGCTGAAAACTGAATTTTATAAATACATTTAATTACTTTTGTTGGGATACAGGTAAAGAAATTAAATTAAAATAAAAACCTATTTTAATAATATTTTATTTGTAATACCGGCCTTTTTATTTTTAGATTTCTACACTGATTCATATATTATTCAATAGATTAAAAGAAATTATGCCATAATAATGTTTTCTTTCCTAAAAGATTAAAAGGTATTTGAAAGGACAAAAATAAAGAAAAAGAATAAGATTTAAAATAATAATAAAATTTTATATCATTGAACCAGTCCCTGGCAAACTGACCCTTATCACATTCTTAAAAGTGTTGGGTGCCTAGTCCCCCTCTATCCTAACTTTCATTCAGGGTTTCCATTTGACCCGGGAGATGACCCTTTCATCACTCTTAACATTTTCGAAAAGCCTCATTTTGACTCCCATGATTTTAGCTAAAGGGTCATTTTTTCCTAAAATTAGGGGTATTTTGGACATAAAATGTCTGAATCCACTAAAAAGTTACTAAATGACCCTTGAGTTTAGCAGCTAGTGGAACCCCTTCATAATGCTTGGTAATTAAGGAATGATTCTTATTTTGGTGCGGTTCATGCAGATTGGACGTGCACGCGAGAGCTGGCAAATCCATAAAGCGCGCTAGCGCTTTATGGTAAATTTGCCAGCTCTCGCGTGCACGTCCAATCTGCATGAACCGCACCAAAATAAGAATCATTACTTATATTTACATTTTATTCATTTTTTTCTTTAAATAAACTTAAGTCGAACGCTTTCATAAATTAGTATTAAGTGAAAAGGGGGAGTAATACGTGGGAGTTTTCAATAGTAACAGCCATGACGTTACTGACGTCATTACGGGTCATGCGGTTCATGCAAAATGAACCGAATTTTTTTAAACGAAGAAATCAATAGGAATGTAAATATTTTTTATTTGAATGATTCCTGCTTTTATTATTAAAAATAATGTTTATTTTAATGAGAAGTTAGCAACATCCATTCTTAACATATAAATAATCAATTTTAACACTTAAGGGGATGTAAAACAATACTTTTTAATGTGGCCTAAGGGTCATTTTGTGGAGATTGTCCTAATATTATTTTAGCAATATAGCAGTGGTGAAAAACTAAGAAGTTATTGTGTAAGTCATACAAATATTGAAAAATATTAGAATGGTTATGAGATATAATATGTAATTTCACCAAACATTTCTAACGCTTGGTTAAAATGCATTAAAATTCTGAAAATGTATATTGCGGTTATACAAACTTTTTCTTATAAAAATATAATACAGGTGAAAATTTACAGGTGAATATTTACATAATATTAAATATGCATAGCACATTTTGTATAAAAGTAAATCTGTAATAAAAACATTATTTTGAATAATACAAATTATAATTTGCTTATGGTTACTTTTTCTAGTCTACCAATTGCATCTGTGATGCATATTGTATGAAATGAAAAAAATGCTTAAAAGAAAAATGTTTTAAAATGATTCGGTAGTTTACAAGATAACTCCCATACAATTGTTTAAAATAAATGTGTTCTATGGAATGAATTTTTGTTCAAATGTGTTTGTTTGCGGTTATATCATCACTGTAGTGCAAAAACAGTTAATCTCCTTTTTTAACCCTTTCCTCCATATTTACGCATTTTAATGCATGTGCGGCCATTGTAGATCCAGATCAGCCGGCACATCCGTGCCGTCTGATCAGGATCTACACTGGTCGCATTTTGGTTCCTAAATTACATAATGAATCAAATAGAGATCAGTGCAGATCTTGATCAGACGGCACGGATGTGCCGGCTGATCTGGATCTACACTGTTCTCCCACGCAATAAAGGTCTGTCTATGGAGGAAAGGGTTAATGGTACTTATACTATTATTACACTAAGGTGGCACTATATGACATTATCTAACTCAATGTGGGCTATTAAACTCAGTTTTATAGTATTTCTTATATAATAAAAACAAAAACATTATGCTCCTTTTACAAACGGCAATCATCATAATTGATCATCATCATCATCATCATCATCATCATCATCATCATCATCATCATCATCATCATCATATGGTGCACGTGTGGGGAAACTGTGTCTTTGGATGATATTTTAGTGGGTATCGTGTATGGAAAGTATTGATATTTATCTATTATTTTTCCATTACTAATACCTGATTTCATTACACAGTTCGACAATGTAATGTTATTTTTACCACCAAATGCAGAATATGTTATATAGTCTGCTCAACTTATTGACCTCATTTCAACAATTGACATCAACTGTTTGACCACCCATTTTCCCATGACTTGCTCCATTTTTGAGACAACGTCACCAAAAATTGTTATCTGTTTTTTGCTCTTGGAAAATTTTAAAATTTGATATTGTGGTATGTATGTACAAATAATTTAGTGAAGAAAATTAATATATTACATGCAATTAACTCTTTCATAGGAAAAATCACACTTTTTATTGCATCATAACTGTTACCTCCCCTGCTGATAACCATCATAAGTTTTTAGAGAATAATGCATTGCATTTTTCATTAGCTTTTGCAACATTCAATGTTTCAATTCACAATTTGTACAGTTTTAGGAATTCTTCTTAAAACCCAGAATATCATAACACAATCTGTGCTACAAAAATACATAATCTCAAACTAAAGGAAATTCTATGTGTACTTCTTAAAATAAGTGCAATGTTAAAATGCTTAAACAATGTTAAAATGCTAAGTACTTTAATACTTGTGTGTGCATTACTAAGATGTTTAATTTTAAAATGTTGAGATTTTGAATTCCCATTTTCAAAAAATGGCACCAGTTTCTACTAATTAAAAAAAACTAACGGTAATCTCAAAATAGTCTGTCTACAAAATGATAAATTCTTTTAAAAAAAACGTTATAGTCCCTAATGAGTCCAGCAAATGGGTGGTTGTTGTTGTATGCTAGAATTTTTTTGAACTTCAAAAAACAAAAGGAATATTTGCGCAGGATAAATTTATCAATCCCCGAGTTTCCGGTCCATACATACTGCATATGAATATATTTGGCATCTATTATTAGAACACTTTTATCAAACTGCTGAGCTTTTTTTACTAGTTTGTTGAAAAATTGGAAGAATAGCTTGCTGTTTGTTAATTTGCTTAGCTTCTCTAGCTGATGATGACCTTGACCTGCGCGTGCTGCCACTTCCACTCCGCGAACTAGAACTTCCGGGCGACCTTGACCTATCACTGCGCCCACTACTGCCGCGATCACGCTCACTACTACGAGTTCTACGCGGTTTCCTTCTACCTTTATCGTCCTTTTCATTGTCTTTTTTATACCGCCGGTGAGAACTTGACCTCGCCGGCGAATTCCGGCGCAACGAAGGGTTTTTAGCGAAGCGCGCTGTAGAAGTTGTCGTGGCAGTGAAATCAGTTCCCGCCGTTGTTAGGGATGCATGTGTGACCTCTGAGCTCTCGTAAGTTCTCGATGATGGCGACTGATCTCGTCTCCGAGATTTGTTTGATTTAATAGTCGCTTTAGGATCCTCCCAATCTTTACTCGCTCTACGCGTGATTTTTTCGTGTTTTTCAAGCGTCTCGATTGTAAGTGGCGAATCACTACGTGGATTTCTTGTAAACTCATCCCTCCGTGAGATTCTACGAGATTCTTCCTCCGACCCACGATATCTCCCATTTGCCGTTTTCTTTGCTCCATCAAACGAATCTTCTTGTTTGGTAGCCATTTTGTATGACCTTCGACCTTTCCTGTCTCTATCAATTTCATTATCTAATGTATAACTTCCCTCAACAATATCATCCTCCACACTGGACGAGTCTTCGTAAGAATCACTATAAAAAGCAGCATTAGTCTCACCTCCGCGTGTCTTCCGGACACGTGGAGGTGAAAGGTCACGGCCATCTACGTCACTTCCTACAGAGGAACTGTCCGAACTGTGCCGAATAAATGCTGGATTTGCGTGTCCGGAATCCCGCCCTTGATCTCGTCTGCTGCGGCGGCCGACCTGAGGATCTGGATTGTAGTTCACCCGAGATTTTCGTGGCAGGTCTGTGTGCGTATTTGACGCCGCTGAAAATTTATAGATAATATTGTTTACTTTTTTCATGGTTCTTTACATGTCCTACATTTTAGAAGGCTGGAAAGTTTATATTTTGACGAGAAGAGTTTGAAACAATTCAGAAATAAGGTTTGCAACCAAATAGTATTTAAACTAGAATGTGTCCTCGAACACTGATGCCCCCACTGCTTCAACAACATTTGTAACAAAAACAAAGGGTCATAACTCTGGTAAAAATGGCCGCAGGAAAAAATCATTTCTTTACGATCATCTACACATCCTGCTTGATCATCTGTTTTAAGTTTGAAAAAAAATCCGCCCAATAGTTAATGAGGAGTTAATGTCACAAGATTTAGGGGAAAGACGGACGGACGGACGAGTGTAACTCTATATGCCTCCCACTTTTGGGGGCATAAAAAGATAAGTTTTTAAAAAGTATAGTATTTAAAAAGATCAACAAAACGGTATACATCAATTATTTTATCAGACCACAAAACTGTTTATTTTGTTTGTTCTCAAATATAATGGAATTTCTTCTATCAAGAACGAATTCTGTAATATTTAAATATGTAGTGTTCATTAAGTAAATACAAACGGCAAATATATACGGCAGAAAGGATGTTAATAATTTTAACCACAAAAATAGATTCAAGATTTACAAAGGATATGTAAAATCTTCTCCTTTTTTAGTATGAGGCATTAAGTTTAAATAGCCGAAGTAACAAAGTTTTGAAACAAATAAATCTTTTAAAAAATAGTGTTCATTCCCAATTGAAAACACAAATATTTCAAGGTAATAGATAGTTTCCGTGGAATATTGATTTTATATCACTTGTAAACACTAAAAAGTAAAAACAAATATTTTCACTCGTCGCGTAGAAACAAATTATTTTTATTTCAAACATATGTATTCATATGTTGCAATCCTTAAAATGGGGCGCGTCTGGGGAAAAGTATCTTCAAACATCTGAGGTCAATTCTTGAAATGACGTCATAAAGTTGTATAATAAGATCACAGTTCTATTAGTAATTAAGACAATATCAATACTTGTAAATTCTTTCCAAATGTATTAACACCTAAAATGTCAAAATAATTTTAAGTTCTTTCCAAATATGCATAATATAGTAGCTCTAATACCGTAAATGTCAAAATTATGATCGCAGAAACATTTTCCCCATGACGTGCCCCTAATGAAAAAAGAAAAAACAATACAAAACTATACCTGTTGTAAAAATGTCATTAGATTTTGTCATATTGGTGCCGGCCTTCTCTTTTCTAGCTTTCATGTAGCAGTATATGACAATTGCAACTATGCCGACGAGAAGGGCACAGCCGCCGACGCCGGCACCGACGAAAATGCCGGTTGACGCCCCGCCACCTGTGTCTGACATATACGGATACTGACCTGCAAAGATGAAACAAGATATCAACATACGACCGTAGAAGAAAGTGGCAACGAAAACCTTTAATATTCTTACCTATACGTTGACCAACCAGGGCCCAAGATCATAAAACTGAGTTTTGAGATCAGTCTCAAATCTCAAGGATCTGATTGGCTGAAATGGCGACTGGTCGCCATTTCAGCCAATCAGATGCTTGAGATTTGAGACTGATCTCCAAATTTAATTTCATGATCTTGGGCACAGGTCCAAAGATCATAAAACTGATTGGAGACCAGTCGCCATTTCAGTTCCTTAAAAAAAAGAAATACCACTACAACGGTAAGTGTTCCATTCGCCTTGTTTCCAACTTTGTAGCATCTAGCCTATGACTTAAAAAGACCCGGAACTTTCAAATATGTTCTTTTTATATCCTTGGCTTTTTATCTTCTTTGATAGGCGCCTTTTATATGTATAATCTACGTAGCGGTCGTTATGAAATAACAAAGAAAGTTAGCCCACAGTTTTGTCTTTGTCTGTTTGATCGTTCGGGACCGTGTTCAGAAAAGCGATGTGGTTTTTATCCATAATACAGAAAAGTTTTAAAAACAGGAAAAGTTTTTACAACAGGAACGGAAATCAGACTAAAGTTTTTACTGAATCAACCGAAGTCTGCTATTTTGTTAGTATTCTAAGGTTCCAAGCGGTCACCATTTATTTCGTAATAAATTAACATTTTCCATTATTCAGTGTTGCTCTGACCCTAAGAACATTTAACATTTAAATTTGTTATAATTTGACATATAAAATTACCTAATTAAGAAACAGACTTAAAACATATTCAGTTCAAATGAAATTAATTTGCATGACAGAGAGATAATAACGTGTTTTTTCCGGTTAATTACGTGTTTTTCCGGTATCATTTTACAAAGTCAATATAATAAACAACATAATTAAATTCAAATTGTCAGCACAGTTTCCACCATCAAAAATGCAAAGTGTACACCAAAATATGGACGCAAGTAGGTCATTAAGTAGATGCTATCATCGGTAAATGACCCGGAAAGAACCAGTTCCACGACAAGCAAGCTGTAGACAACTAATTCAAATCAAATAGACTTCCACTATAGCATTTCGTCAAATTCTGAATTTGCTATTTGGTCACGCCATGAAAAATCTGACATTTCTGAATAGAACCAACTTAGAGGCACATTAAATTCATAAAAAGTCGCACATTAAAATTCAAATGCCATCATAACATGACCAATAAACTTTTTCGACATTTTAACCAGAAGTGTATCACCCCAGCCTCTGCGGAACGTTTGTATACAATCTGTCCAAAATTCATACCCGAAAATAAGAACTTTTTTTAAAATAAGTAACCAATTTCGCAGTTATTGTCTTTAGCTTATAACTCAAACCATATATTTTCTAAAAAACATTTTATTTTTCAAACTTCCATTTTTTTGTCAACCAATCAGTTCTGAATTCCTGTCATAGGCCAGCAAATTCTTATTGTTTACATGCCGGATCAACGTTAATTCGTGGTCTGTAACCTCATTCGAGATCACGAAAGGTGCCTAGAGAAGGCCAGAAAAATTTATGGGGTATTCGATGATATTTGAGCATTACAGGTTATTTGAACTTAATCCGAATAAGATTCAAGATGCCCGTCCGATTCCGATGTACTGGATGTAATTGGAATTTGCAACTAAAGGGATGTAAATCTATGTCACACCTGAAAACCGCGTTACCACATTTATCTCCCATGATGTATTACTTGACAGTTAGCACAGGAACCGAGTCGGTGGTCAACTAAAGGGATGTAAATCTTTGTGACAACTAAAAACCGCGTTACCACAGTTATATCCCATAATCTATTACATGGCTTTAGCACAGGAACCGAGCCAGTGGTCAACTAAAGGGATGTAAATCTTTGTGACCCCTGAAAACCGCGTTACCACATTTATCTCCCATAATCTATTACATGGCATTTAGCATAGAAACCGAGTCTAACTCAGTGGTCAACTAAAGGGATGTAAATCTTTGTGACACCTGAAAACCGCGTTACCACAGTTATCTCCTAAGATTTATTACACAGCACAGGAACCAAGACGGTGAGAGTTTAAGGCGTTCTCGAAGATGAAACACAAAAAATACACTGTTTTTAAAGATGGATAACTGAAAACCATACAGAACATGCCATGCTTGCACACCACGTCATCCACTGACAGTATGTGGCCCCGACAGAATATGCGATATTATTCCACTCAAAGTTTTCTAAGAACCAAGTTAACCACACATAACATGTGGATTCTACATTTTAATTTATTAACATAAGAAACCATGAGTAATGTATCAAAAAGTACCCCTGTGTACACACAACATTGAACGACTGTCGTACAAACGAGGTGACGCGGTACTTTAACTTAACTTAAGCTGCATACATGTACCGATGGGCATACAGGTACCGATGTGCATGCATGTACCGATGGACATACAGGTACCGATGGGCATACAGGTACCGATGAGCAAACAGGTACCGATGGGCATACAGGAACCGATGTGCATGCATGTACCGATGGGCATACAGGTACCGATGTGCATGCATGTACCGATGGACATACATGTACCGATGGGCATACCGGTACCGATGGACATACAGGTACCGATGGGCATACATGTACCGATGGGCATACAGGTACCGATGGGCATACATGTACCGATGGGCATACATATACCGATGGGCATACATGTACCGATGGGCAAACAGGTACCGATGGACATACAGGTACCGATGGGCATACGGGTACCGATGGGCATACCGGTACCGGTGAGCATACATGTACCGATGAGCATACTTGTACCGACGGGCATACAGGTACCGACGGGCATACATGTACCGATGGGCATACATGTACCGATGGGCAAACATGTACCGATGGGTAAACAGGTACCGATGGGAATCCATGTACCGATGGGCATACAAGAACCGATGGGAATACAGGTACCGGTGGGCATTCAGGTACCGATGGGCATACAGGTACCGATGGGCATACAGGTACCGATGGGCATACAGGTACCGAAGGGCATACGGGTACCGATGGGCATACATGTTCCACACATTGCTATGACATAAATTTAGCTGCAACAGAGGGCCATACATAGTTGTTATAATTTAAATATCATGGTTACACGAGGCGGTACTTTGTAGAGACCTGCCTACTTTGTTCACGGGGAATAGGGGGGGGGGGGGGGTACATCGTAGTAAATCGCACTTTCCTTCTGCGCAGAATCGTTTACAGTATTGACCTAAGGGGGAGTGGAACAGTCTGTATTTCTCAATATATCACGATCAAACGGTGTGTGGCATGTACCATACCCGCACATTTTGCAGTACGACAATCCGTTAGTGTGTCATATACTAAGCATTAAGAAAGAGAAACAGAGGACCTATTTATAACGACCTGCCTATTGAGGATACGGAGAATACTTGATTTAGTGAACTTTACATCGCAGCCAGAGGGCAAAATATAGCAATGACATGAATATCTAGTACGTCGTAAGTGATCAGCATATCTTGGCCGCTTGGGACCGTACATAGCAGTGACCTGTATATTTTGACCGACAGGAATCCTAAATCGTAAGACCTGTGCTCAATATCATAAAACTAAGATTGGAGACCAGTCTCAAATCTCAAGCATCTGATTGGCTGAACTGGAGAAAGTTTTATGATCATGGGTAAAACTTGGTCACAGGCGGTACATAGTACTGATCTGCATACTCTGCCACAAGTTAAATCGTAGGACCTCTATAACTTGGTCACAGACCGAACATTGTAGTGACCTGCATTATCTTGCCGCTTGAATCATACATCGTAGCGACCTGAATATCTTGGCTGCTGCCACGAAGGGACATATACATCTAGATCCTTGCTACAGCTTTACATTATCATACATAGAAGTGAACTACATATCCTGGAAAAAGATAACAGTGCGTTGAAGTGAACTACAGATATTGGCCATGGATGACCGTACATCGAAATGAAGTACACATCTTGGCTAAAGAAAACCGTACGCCGAAATGAGCTATATATCTTGGCCACGGATGAACGTTCGTCGATGTGAACTATATATCTTGGCCACAGATGGCCGTGTATCAAAGTGAACTAAAAATCTTGGCCACGTATAACCGTACATCAAAATAAACTATATATCTTTGCCACGGATAACCGTATGTCGAAGTGACCATTATATCTTGGTCACATCAAAGTGAAGTATAAATATAATGGCATAGATGACCGTTCAACAAAGTAAACAAAGAATCTTAGCCACAGATGACCGTACATCGAAGTGAACTGTGTATCTTGGCCACATATGACCCGACCGTGCACCGAAGTGAACAAAGTATCTTAGCCACAGATGACCGTGAATCGGTGAACTGTGTATCTTTGCCAGAGATGACCTTACACCTAAGTGAACTGTGTATCTTAGCAACAGATGACCGTACACCTAAGTGAACTGTGTATATTAGCCACAGATGACCGTGCATCAAAGTGAACAATGTATATTAGCAACATATGACGGTACATCGAAATGAGCCACAGATGATCGTTCATCGAAGTGATCAGAGTATCTTTGCCGCAGACGACCGAACACCGAAGTGAACAAAGATTCTTAGTCACAGATGACCGTACACCGAAGTGAACTGTGTATCTTAGCCACAGATGACCGTACACCGAAATAAACTACATATTTTAGACACAGATGACCGTACGTCGAAGTTAACAACATAAATCTTTGGCAAGGATGGCCGTACATCAGTGAATTTACATCAGTGAATTTACATATATTGGTCAGCGATGACCGTACGTCCAAATGAACAACAAAACTTGGCCACGGATGGCAGTACATCGAAGCATTTATATTAAGCCAGATTGGATTAAATATTTCAGGTGATGGTTGTAATGAGATGACATGGAAGTGACCGATGTATCTAAGCTTAATATCATATAACATCGTAATATCCGTAATTATCAATGCAAACGAGTATGGTGATCGTATGTAGGCACAATAATGGACATCGTATTTTGACTACATAGGTCAAAACTTGGTAGAGCAGTGACATGTTTTCAGTCCAGTGAACGAGTTATTTATGTTATTTCCTATATAAGTAAACAGGTAGGAAATAACCGACTTATTTCTAATTTCTCACCCTGCGTCATTGAAGCAGGATGTATAAACTTCTATGCTAATGAACAAGCAAAACCCCCCAGTTTTTGACACATACCTGTCTGTATCCTCATATTTCTTATGTAGTACTTATCTGCATAATCCAACATGTTCATTATTAATGGAATTACCTTAATCGAAATAGTCCACGTTTTAAAGATAGCAAAAAATTAACACAAGATACATGTACACTACTGTAACATTGATATCTTGACCACCTGGATCCGTCTCATTTATAATTCGTAACATATACAAATATTAGTCTGGCTATAATGTGTGTTTGGTGACTTATTTATGACCCATGTCAAGTTGTCAGAGAAAATACACTGCATGAACATGCAAATTGCAGCTCTTGTAAATTAATTTACAGGTAGTGTTTGTAATATGTGCTTGTGACAGAAAATTATTTAATATACACACCTTGCACAGTTTTATCTACCATTCTGGTTGAGACAATACTTGAATCCTGTGTAAAATTCCTCATTGTTGGCCTCGGTGTTGCAGTTGACGAAGAAGAAAGTATGGAAGTGTTGGCCATCAGGTCTGGCCAAGATATTGTAGAACGTTTAAAACACTTGGCTTTGCGAAGTGTTCAGCTGGATTTTTAAGCTCATTTAATAGCCTGTTGGAATCCATGAAAAATTGCTGGCACAGCTCAGTCGGATTCTCATTGCTTTGGCTTTAACAAACATTTAACTACTGGACCCAATTCCACTCTACTCGGGCTTGATGAGTTAAAATCCTTTTTTGTTTACAATTTGACAACAACGAAATAAAATTCCAGAAACTCGATCTTAAAACAACACTGTCTGATGGTCAAATTCATTCATGTTCGGTAATGTTAGAATGAATCTTTCAACTGACCACAACCGCCGATAAAGGTAAAAATGTGTGACCAGTCATTTAAATTCAAATTGACCGACCAATTTAATAGCCCTGGGGGTAAATGGCCAATCAGAAACATGAAATGCTAATGAAAAATGTGGGAGATCGTAAAGTAATTACAGATAATACTTGTGTAACCGTTACTTATTCAAACGTAATCAAATTTCAACACAGAGGGGACAGGTTTAAACGATCGTGAGATTCTATGTGACCTAAGGCGTGATAAAGATGTTAAAATAACAATCAGACATAAGTTTTAAGCCCTTACCTATATAAGAAGACGGAAATCCTTAGTTGTTTTGAAACAGTTTACGTAAAATGTTGACCTAGGACGCCATATTTGAATAAACTTTTGTGGTATTATTATGATATCACTGTTTCTATAAATAGCCACATTCCTTATATCGGAAAAATTTGCTTTACCTTGGCTGGTTACCTGCCAGATTTAAATTACAGGTGTGTCGGAACCAATAAACACACCTGTACTGAATCATTGATTGATGACAAATTGCATATAGTACGGCTAAATAATTTTTAACGCCCGATCTGGTGGGTTCACGGACCGAGAGTGCCCTGCATAAAAAACACTCCTTTGCACTCTAAGGTAATAAGGAAAGATGGTGGCTATTTAACATCGTCTAAAGGAAACTAGACACCGCTTCTAAAATATTTTGTTTGCATTAGCATTAATTTTGATACTTATTTTAATGAGAATGTACGATTCAACATGACATATTTATACTCCAGCTTCCCAAATATAGCAAGATGTAACATTTTATCAGGGTCGGGTCCAGAGGGGGTTCATTCGGGTTGCTCGAAATCCGTTAATTAATATTGATGGGGATTTGGGGTAGAAAAGTTTGAGAATTTAATGTAACTACACAAAGACTTCCCCAAACGACCCCCCTTTCTTGGAATCTTGCATCGGAACCCGATGTATGCTTTGTCAGCATCAATTTAACTTGGGGCGATTTCCTTCATAATCGACCGGATATCAACAGAGCTTGGCTACCAAACAAGTACAATGCCACCAATCGCGCAACATTTAGGGCTCGGAAATGTAACAATTACGTGGTAGCAGAAATTAAGATTCGTGATGGTAGGTAATGTCTTTTTTAAACAGCGATTTTATGATTTAAACAACGTCGCGAAAAAATGTTAAAACATGATTCAGTCCCTCGTTCTCTAATGATTTGTTTTCCCACAAAGTGATTGAAGTCTTTGTGATGCGTCAAGCGATAAAAATTAGTTGTATTAACCCATATTTCCCGGAACGAAAAATATTCTGTAATGATACATTCTGTATCAAATTTAATCTGGACTGGAGGTGCCAGCTCGGAACTGGAGGTGCCCAGGTCGGGAGATGCCACCTTGGGACTGGAGGTGCCAGCTCGGAACTGTGGTGTAGTATAGAATATTTAAGGATTAAAGATGACAATCAAGGAAAAGGTACAAGAATGAGTAAGGGTAGGGATAATAACCAATCGCATTGTTATTATTCTTGCATCAAATGTAAAACTATTCTTGCAATTTTGACAAAATAATACACTTATTAACACTTACATTACGTTTAAGATAACCAGACAGTCACGTGATAGAGATGTTATAATAAAATATCTTAAAATTGGATGTTTTATTGTTTCTTTAATGACTCAGCACGCCAATATATGCTATACGATCATAATTGTTTCAAATTTTACCAAAGTATCACGTGACTGTCTACTTATCCATAACCATCATGACCAATCAGCAAAATGATGTTTACAAAGGGGCTACGTAAGGAAAATAAACAAGAGCCTGTGGAAAAAAACACAAATTCAATTAAAGTTGACTATAAGCCATGAATCATGTTTACTCGAATGGTCGAATCTTTTCAACTTTTCATTTCTAACAACAACTTGTCAATATGATACAGGATAGGCTAGGCAGTATTCAGAGCGTAACAAAATCACCGAGGCATAGATTTGCGGGGTGTCTTGGGGCAGAAAAGGCTAAAACGCCCAATTTTACGAACATTCTTTATATGAACATTCAAATAAAAGTCTAAAAATAATCCTCATCCCCTGAGGTGACCACACCCTCTTTCCCTGGACAAAAATATGCCATGCAGGACCCAAGATCATAGACTGGTCGCTATTTCAGCCATTCAGATGCTTGAGATTTAAGATCGATCTCCAGTTTTAGTTCTATGATCTTGGGTCCTGATCATTTTTATCACATAAAATCGATATAAATGCCGTTATTATTTTTTTAAATAAAAATCTTGATAATTATCATAGACTATGATAAATATCTATATATTAAAAATAGTTATGGCATTTCTATCAGGACCGGAAAACCCCGAAAGTGATGTGCAATCAAGTCTTTCCCTGTGCCCAAGGTTATAAAACTGAGCATGGAAACCAGTCTCAAATCTCAAGCATCTGATTGGCTGAAATGGCGACCAGTCTGAGACTGGTTTCAAATCTCAGCTTTATAACCTTCAGCCATGGTTGAACCTTTTTCTCCATTTTTACGCCTTTATCAAAATCATGGATGCTCAGTGTAGATCCAGATCAGCCAGCACATCTGTGTCATTAGATCTGGATTTACAATGTTTGGCTCCTGGTTATAATTATCTTAATGAATCTAAACTGTTCGCCCATGCAATAAAATGCTTATCTATGCAGTAAAGGGATAACGTAATGCCTCGCCTCTTTACAACTACGCGCCAGGATGTGGTAAGACGCGTATTTCACATTTCATCCGTCACATGTTTTACAGGGCCATATCCAGAGCGGTAAAAGCTCCGAGGCAAAGACAAACTGTCTAGGTGGGTTTAGGGGCATTTTCCACCGGATTTTGTTTTTCGATGGTGCGACCTGAAGTACATCTGGAGTGTTTTCGTCAAATGCTTGCTTCATATTCATTAAATGGATGCTTCAAATTTTACGAATTTCATTATGGGTAGATCAGTTAATTCAGACTAAAACAAGCACACACGATTGTTTCTTGGTCACCTCCAACTTTCACCGATGAAACTGCTTCATTGTGCTCCAGCGAGGCTATGGGCCTGTTTTTTTTTCTACACCATAAGACAATAAAGGGTCGGTTGCAAGAGTTCCAGAAAGGGGTTAGTTTGGCGCAGTTTAATGGTAGATACATGATGTATTTCCAATTCCTGACAAAATCCCCAAGAAAATTAATTACTGCTGTCCAAAAGGGGGGTTTGGGGCGACCCCAATGAACCCCCTCTGGAACAGCCCCTGAAATGTGTTGTGGTACCGTTAAATACGGTATTCATCATCTAGTATATATTTAAAAACTTCATTCAATCATTTGGATACATTTATGGAAACGAACATAACAAAATTTATCAAGAATGTCAAATATTGTACAACAGATTATGGACAAGTAGACAGTCACGTGATACCCTGTTTATATAAACAATAATTATGATCTTGTCGGTTAAAAATATTTGTCAGGGAGTAATTAACAGTTAAAAAATAAATTAATACATTGATAAAATAGCAGTTTGTTTAATTGGTGTATGGTTAACACAGTAGCTATAGAAAATTTTCAACTTACTTGTCACAAAATTGAAATTGTTCGGATTTGAATTCTGTTGCATTGTCTGCTATTCCAAAACAAATATCAACGTGTTATTTACCAAAAACAACAACAACAACAACCTAACTTTAAAAATAAATAAACACACGATGTGTCTTTATCATAAATTAACGTGATAAAGGTTGTCTAACGCGATACAATTATTTTCCCTCTGATAAAAATAGTTCAATAACAGCGATATAGTTATCTTGGCATTTATATATAAGTAAAATATACCACTAGAGTTATGTCGGCATGTTTGTTCTGCAGATCGGATTTAACTAAGGATTAGTGTATTACAGATTTGTCTGCCTTATGGTCGGAATTTTCCCTTCGGTTTAAATGCATTAAGAGATGTTGCACTGCTTCAGGGGAAGCAAACCATTACATGCAATTTTTCACACTTTGTAAGATTAGTTTCCCTTGCAATACACACGCAGATGTAACAATGCTTTAGGGGTAGCAAACCGTTACACGCAATTTTCTATACTTGGTAAGATTAGCCTCCCTTTAGTACACACTGTGATGCCATTTCTCGTTCATATTGCCATTCTCCACGAGACTCTGAATCAGCACTGTATCTTGGAGCGATCGTTTTGCTATTGTCTCGAAGTTTTAATTTCCCCACAAATTCCGGAAGAAATTGTCCTAACTACGCCGAGCTCATCGCACAAGATGTCCGATAATGACTGACATTTCACAGTGAACAGAAACTATGGGAAAATTGTAAGTTAGAATTTGAGGAAATGTATATTGCATTCGGCGTTTTTGTAGCACACGTCTAGACCAAATACTCGAAATCCTTCACCAATAATGGTAGCTGATGTGGTTGTAATGCAAGTAGACAAATGACCAATAGTTAAGACTCAGAATTGGAAAACCGTGCTTAGGTCTGCGAGTTGCGGCGTATTTTTTTCTCTCTTAATGTGATGAGTAACCCTTTCCTCTCTATACCAGTATACTGGTTGCCAACAGCGAAGATCCAGTTCAGCCATCACTTCCGTGCAGTTTGATCAGGATTTACACTGTTCAGAACTAACGAATGTAAAAGCGAAGTTTAGATCCTGATCCGATGGCACATGTGCTGGCTGATCTCGATCTACACTGTTCGCCCATGGTCTGCTCGATCAGCAGTCATATCCCATGGAGTAAAAGGTTCCAGCCCAGATCTCAAAATAATTAACATTATTACATATACTGAAAGGTTTTGTCATAAAACGGTTGGGAGGTCCGTTTAATGAGATTTTGCCACTATGCAGCCATGACTTGGCCCGAGATTACAAAACTGGGATTGGCGACCAGTCTCAAATTTCAAGCAACTGTTTGGCTGAGATTGAGATGTCATCGACGAATCTGGTCTTTCTGGAGAAAAGATTTGTAAGCGACCCTGATAGCCGAGTCGAGAGAGCACTCGTCCTGTAAGCGAGGGGTCCCGGGTTCGAGTCCAGGTTTGGCTGCACAATCTTTCTCACCCTATGACATTTGGCGTCCATGGGGGACCGTGACATTGCTTGTATGTCTAACAACGCAATTATTTATGGAAAGAACCCTCTGGAATTCGAGGACTAATTTCCAAGTTGAGGGGGAATATGTCACTGTACGAATCTAGTCACTATCTGAAGAGAAGATTGTAAGCGGCCCGGATAGCTCAGTCGATAGCGCAATCGCCCTGTAAGCGAGGAGTACCGGGTTCTTCCCTGTGTGCCTGCACAATCTTTCGCACTTTGTAATCGAGACACTTGAGATTGAAGACTGGTCTCCAATCTGTTTTACAATCTTTGGCTGTGATAATAGGATTTAATCAAATGCACACACAATGGTTAACAATTATATTTATTATTACCAATTTCATGTAGCTACTTATAATTTCTGTTTAACTTTTGTTCAAATTAAACTTCGAACACCATACATATGTCCTTTATTTAATACTCTATAATTACATTTATCCTACATTGGACCTCCGAAAGTTCGCAAAACACAAAGATTACAAAACTTAATATAATATTAACAATTATAATGGTCATTTCAGAACCAATGAAAATCAACTAAACCCTTTCCTCCATAGATACACCTTTATTGCATGGGCGAATAGTTGATCAAGATCAGCCGGCACATCCCGTGCCGTCTGATCAGGATCTAAACTGTTCCCTTTTTGAATCGTTACGTTATTTCTGACCAAAATTCGACCAGTACAGATCCTGATCAGACAGCGTAAAAATTCATATATATAGAGCAAAGGGTTAAGCATAAAGAAACCAACATTTTTTGATAATTTGTTATTACATTGATTTGCACTCCAATAATAATTTTACAGAGATGATACAGTAATCATTTTAACAAAAGTTTCATCAATAATTCACGGAGGAGTTCGATATTTGCTGTTATTGGTTGTTGTTTCCAGAAGTATACAAGTTCTAGTGATATAATGTAATTAATTGCATGTCTAAATCATCAACGGCAAACAGTTTTGACGATCGTCGATAGTATCTGTTTAAAGGCTTCAAGACGATTGCGGACGTTTACGTTTTTCACAAGGTTATGAATTTTACGCGTACACCGTTTACATGACCAAATCGAAATTTTCTGACCCAGAACTGGGTTGACTAAAGATTAAAGTATTATTTAAGAAAGAAAGAATCTCCACTGCCAATATATTCATAATACATGTATTAGGCATTTTACATTTCCTAAAAAAACAAACCTAAAATAGACTTATACTATGCAAAGCGTGCTCAAGTAAAATTCATAATATGTGAAATACGAAATTACCGTCTTAAACTAATAATTTTACATTTTATGCTGTTTTTTTTCTTTTCAGAAAGAGGCAATACATGACATTGCCGGTATACTAACGAATATATATTTAATTCAACTTAAATTAAACTGAATTAACTGTTATGTAATTACAATGCAAGCCTTTAACCATACACAATTGTGTAAATATATAATTATACAGGTACAATGTATATATGTATGATTATGCTTCAAAAATGTGATTTTGAAAGAGAACACACTGAATATGGAATTACACAACTGTTACAACACAGTCTTATAGTTTAGCTGTCATTTCAAACTAACGTTTTGTTGACCATTCGTTAAAGATAAATTTTGTTCAGTGGAACGTCTTCAATTATTTCATCATTTCAAGTCTTCTAACAGTAGGTGGTTTTCGCATTACATCAGAGGGTCGCATTCCTTTTTAATGAATGACAGTCATGATGAAATTTAGGCTGTTATTTTTCACGACAGATGAGAACGGGTACATGCGAGTGATGGATGATGTAATCACTGACGGAACCGAGGAATGTTCGACGGATTTTGCCGAGCCCGCGCGTGCCGGTCACGATCATCTGAGCGCCCTCTTCTTCGGCTATTCTGCAGACGACCTCTCCAGGTTTTCCTTGTCCAGTACGGAATTTTCCATTTAACTGAAATAATTGGTAAACTTTGTAAAAATCCGAGCCAATATAACTAAAATAAAAGAGTCAATAAATGCCTATATCCACACCCGTCAACCGGCAGATCCAGGAGCGGACGGTAGATCTGCCGTATGCTCCTGGCTCTGCCGCATGACGGGTGTGATATCCACAGTTCTCGAATCAAGAACTATAGATATGGACGATGACTAGGGTTTTTATCAATAACTCTGGTTATTAGGCCCCTGCGGTGACCCCAGTTATCATCAATAATTATGGTTATATATATATTTATTATCCATATCTTTAGCTGTTGGTCGATAACCATAGATTTTGGATAAATTGTGCAAACCGCTTGCCATAGTTTTGCTTCATGGTTACAAAACTTTAACTGAAACACGCCATGGTAAAAGGTGTGATCGGGACTCTTCATGTCGTCACTGACATTGCTATTATGTATAGTGCGATTATATTAACCTGCCCATTTTGCATACATTATTCGGTGGTTGGTTGTGATATTTTAACTTTATCACCAAAGCGTGAAAGACGTCATTACCTCAACGGGAAATCCATTATTCATAAAGTATATAGGTGTCTTCTTTCCGCTAGGCAGGTATGAAAGCGGAATGGCTCAGTGGTAAAGTGCAGCATTCAAACGTTAAAGGTATGTGGTTCGAGTCCTGCTAGAGCCATTTTTGTTTTTATACTTTTTTACCAATCGAGAGATGTAGTGATTGACGCTAATATGGACAACTTTGTGATCAATCTTGCCGATGACAGCAGCGATGATGACGACAGTGACAGTGGCACTGACACCGCAAGTGAAACAGAACTGCTGTGATATGTTTAAAATATTTTGTACTGATATAATTTGTGACATGGAAATATCAATATTAGAATAAAAAGTCCATAAAAATAAATCAATAAAGCCCCAAAAAACCATAATATTAAAAAAAATACACAAATAAACAATAAACATCTACAATATAAAACGCAAATATTATAGGTCCAAGTACGACTCGAACCTGCGCCAAGCAGCAAACAAAAAAAATGTTGTTTGCTATTTTCTGCCTTCCTACCAACTGCGCTATAGACGCACGTGGAAGTGAATGCAGTTTTAAAGATATACATACAAATGCAAAAGACCAGTCCAAAATAGCAAGGATATCCCCGTCTCAAAATAGCACGTTCAACCACTGTGTAATGTATGCATAATGGGCAGGTTAATATAATCGCACTATATTTCCGGAAAAAATAACAAATTGCAGTCAAAATTTTTAACTAATTCACCCATTAGTCAGACTCATGAGGTAAACAAGGAGAATTTTTTTTCAAATATAGTAACAACTAAAATGCCAAAAAATATCACCCAAGAGGCGTGCTCCCTTTGTTAACTATGCTTATTGAAAATGACCTTAATTCGTTATAGACGTTGACAATAAACATCAATTTCTACTTTCATTTCCAAAACAAATGTCAGAGTGTTATAACAAAATATCAACGTCAAATTTTGATATTCAATGGTGTGCTATGTATGAAAATCATTACGTCAGATAAATTTGTGTTCGAAACACCGTGCCAACAGCCAGGTAATCAAGGCTTTTGCTGTTAGTTCACCGGCGACCCCACGGAATGGCAACACTCAGACACCACAATTTCATTATTTCGAGCATACGGTTTCGCAAAATTTATCATTTCACCACAACGGCATGGCACAATTCTTACACCATACCGTACTTATTTTAACAGTTAACAAATACATTTAATGGAATGTCTGACAGTTTACAAATAGACACGAACCAGACTGTTTGCTCTTAATTATTTCAGGAATCCTTATGGGAAAGGTGAAATACATAATGGACATTGTAATATTGTTCGTTTAAAATGTGGTTTATGTTAATTAAACAGCGGGGACGGAAAAGCACACACACTATACGCGCCGACTGTTTCTGAAAATAAGGTTACGTGATTCTTGTGTTTTAACCCACATAAACAAAACATACAGGGCCCAAGATCATAAAACTGAGACTGGAGACCAGCCTCAAAATTTCTCTCATCTGACCAGTCGCCATTTCAGCCGATACTTGAGATTTGAGACTAGTCTCCTGATTTAATTTTTTTGATCTTGGGCTCAATGATGAATTCAAATGGATCGAACCCTTGGCTTGTGTACTGACCGGATACCGAAATATTGATACCTGCATAGATTCTGATACTTATCTTAAGGCTGCCTATTCAGAGTTCAGGGTGGGTTACTAGCATGTCTCACATGTAGTTAAAATTAATTGTACTTATATGCAACACCTAAAAATGACTGAAACGAAGCGGAATTCGCAGAATGATTTAACTTATTCGCAGTACTACTAATTCGTACATTTCAAAATCTGTTTGCGCGAATTTTACTGCATTTGTAACGCTATTATAACCTCAGTTTTAAATACTCGTACGATGACTATTTAACAATATTACATCACATTTACTTTACAACTAGGATTGGAGACAAGTCTTAAATCTCAAGCATCTGATTGGCTGAAATGGCGATCAGTCGCGATTTTAGCCAATCAGCAGCAAAAGATTCGAGCCTGGTCTCCAGATTTAGTTTTCGATCTTGGGCACAGGCATCTTTAAAAACCGTAATAGACAAAACTACCTTCTGTTCTTGAATTTTGACTTTGTATTTTTCTTCCAAGGCCTTCACTTTGACGGACAATTCTCGCAATAACTGGTCAACAACTGCTGGACCTGCAAGAAAAAAAAACACTGATTATTGAAGAAATCGATAGTCGCTCGCAAAATTTTCCTCCTTATATACAACTTTCATCGCATGTGCGAACAGTGTAGATCGAGATCAGCCGGCACATCCGTGCAGTCTAATCAGGAACTGCACTGTTCGATTTTTTGTCAGAAATAACCCAATGAATTAAAAAGCGAACAGTTCAGACGGCACATATGTCCAGGCTGATCTGGATCTACACTGTTCGCACATGCCCTTAAGGCGCATATATGGAGGAAAGGGTTAAGATGTACGCCCCTCAAAACAAAACTAGAAAACTACATCATTTAAAGAAATAAACTAGCCATATTTGTATTCTTAAAAAAGTGTTTTCTAATCTATTGTATTTATATCTCTACAATTACTAGTATACTGACATAAAGTACCGTAAGGAATATTTGTTTGTTTTTGTTTGTTTGTTTTTTTTTGTTTTTTTTTTGTTTTTTTTGGGGGGGGGGGGAGCTGTGGCGCAGGGTGTGCCCCGTCAAAATCCATTAGTGGTTATAACTTCACTGAAATTAAAACGGAGTTATGGCAGTATTGCATGCAACCCTCAAAATACTGACGAACTGACCGACAGACTGGCTGAGATGGCTGACCGGTTTTTTGTCCAGGGGCGGATCAAAAGTGGGTACACAGGGATTACTAGAATCCCCTTTTTTGACACCGATATCTAATATTTAATTAAATATTTAATTAATTTAAATGGAACGCCACGAGAGAGGACCTGTGACTTATTAAAATCGCGACACGAAATATCTACACTGTTCGGTTTTCCGATTGAAAACCTGTAAATAAGAAATTAAGAGTTAATTTGGCAGACAATTTGGCCGACAATTTGGCCGACAGGACTGCAAGTCAGAAGCTTTTATAACGAACAACTGGCGCGGAAATACAAGCGAAACCAATATGGTCTGACCTCACGCTAAAAATTTATTTTGTCTTCTGATTTTGTCTCCTATCCGAGCACTTAATTTCCCGTCTGTGACAAACCTCTCGGAGAAACCACGACACATCTCGAGAAGGAAATTATTCCAAAGACAATAAATCAAAAGTGGTCAGGCAACTAAATCAAGATTTGTTTTTTATGTTATTCTTCTCAGTTTCTTATTACTTACGATTCCATCTGTTACTGAAAGTTTGTCAGCGACATGATATAACACTTAAAATAATATATTGAATTTTACGTTTTCGACAGTTTCATTTGCTGGAAAATTCTGTTGGATTACGTGAATATAAAGTGCGCTCTGAACAACAACACGTCATTATTGCCAGACTGTTAATGTTTCAAATTAAAATGGTACTTTAATGGTTTCAGAGAAAAAGGTGGCAGGGACGGATCCAAAGCGGGTTCAGTTGGTTACTGGAACCCTCCTTTTGGGTAGCAATATTTAATTTTTTACGGGGACATTGGCCAGAAAGTTGGACATTAATATGTAACTACCTTAAGACTGCCCAAAACAAACCCCCTTTTTCTGAAATCTCGCATCCAACGCTGGTCGTTTCTACACGAAGACAGTCGTGAATATGTTCACAAGACCAGCCACAGTGAGACCAGACCAGGTTTTCTTTTTGGATTTTAAGTGAAAAGGGGACATAACTATAACAAAATAAGTCAAGTGTTATGAAACTTGTCTAGATAATTGCTATTGTGATTTCAGACATCTAGGTTAAGTTTCAAAGCTCTAACTTGAATAGTTACTAAGAAAAAGTATTCGTTCAGTGGGGTTGCTTAAACTTATTTTTGGGAAGCAATATTTAATGTTGATGGGGATTTTGATCAGGAAGATGGAAATTATCTCGTAACTACCCAAAGATTGCCCCCAAACGAACCCCTCTTCTGAAACCTTGCATCTGACCCTGCAGTGCATACAGAAATGCTTAATAGTTTGCTACAATGCAATGTTACGAATTGTCCAACACGATCGTTACTTCAAAAACGAATTTCAATTTCGACGCAGGCGTGCTCTTCAATAAAACGTTGATATTACCACATTAGTGTTATTCGAGTTTGCACATGATTTTGTGGACTGACTGCAAAACAACTGTAACTGTATATGAATACAGAAGGCAGTTACAACTATTTTGCACTTAATAAATGATTTGGCTGATGACAAAATTAAAAAATGAAAATTCAAACTGTCTAGCTTAAAATTATATTATACACTTTATACAAGGGGACCACAAACTTGCGAATGACTTTGGACAGTGACTTTGGCTTTGACAAAAGTATGCAGAAAACGAAATGAATTTGGACTGAATAGTGAAATGACATCACAAATGTTACGGGACGCGTTTGACCTTATCTAAGGTGAGCTGGGGTTACAGTTATTCAATAACTTTTCGCCTCTATTAACCTTCCTCAATAAATACCATAAACTCATAAATATTCCTGGGGTACTAACCGTTATTGAGTTCGTGGGCAAAATCGATCCACGAATTTAGAACCACCACGAAATAAAGATTTGAACCTAACCGTAGTTCAGAAAATTGAGTTCCACGAAATAAGGAAACCCACGAAATTTTATGACCACGAATATAGGTGCACCGTCAGTCAACAATATCAAAGTTATTTAGGACGAACATTGATACTTGTCTCCAAATGAGATGTGCGTACATGCTCAATAGTGATCTAAATATTTACATACAGATAACATATGCAAATGAAAGCTATTCTCCATGATCAAACACGACTTAAGGTCCACTTTCTATTCATCCAGTATGAGCCGACTGGTATTTGAAGTTTTGAAGAAATAACCCTGTAGTCTGGTCTCTTTCCGCTGACACAGCAAACAACATGGATGAATAGAATAAGATTGATTGAATAAATCAGTGGTTTTAGACACTTTGATACTCATCCGTGTCTATTAATCATCATCAATAAGCCCGGTGCTGGAGAGATGAGTATTTCCTTGCCCAGGAAAGATTTTCTTTGCTATGTTCTCTATTTTCTAATTCTTGATTTTGCTGAATGTAAGTGTAGTATGTGCAGGCACTCGACGACTTTTCTGACACGCACTATTCCACTATTCGTAAATGTGAAAGTTTTTCTCGAGTCTCAGCAAGTCTCTTCAGTCTAACTTCCGGTGAGAATCCACCAGTCTCACTTCCGGTGTAATCAAGAGTCTCACTTCCAGTGAGAATCCATAGTCTTACTTCCGGTGAGAATCCAGAGTCTCACTTCCGGTGAGTATCCAGAGAAAATCTCACTTCCCGGTGAAAATCCAGAGAGAGTTTCACATTCGGTTAGAGTCTCTTCCAGTGAGAATCCAGAGATTCATTTCCGATGAGAATTCAGTCTCACTTCCAGTGAAAATCCAGAGAGTCTCACTTCCGGTGAGTATCCAATCATCCGTCGAAGGGTAATGGCTCTCGCCGTTAATATTAACAACAATTAAGTTAACTTTGTTATTAACGACCACCTAAAATCTAAAACTTTACCCTTATTATACCTCAGAAAAAAAACCCACCACATTGGGACAATGTATACTTACCTGCAAGAGAAATGTCGTACCATTCCGTACAATGTATACTTACTTGCAAGAGAAAGATCGTACAATTCCGGACAATGTACCGGTATACTTACTTGCAAGAGAAATGTCCTTCGATTCCGTACAATGTATACTTACTTGCAAGAGAAAGGTCGTACAATTCCGGACAATGTATGAGCACCACGTAGTCGCCTTCTTTCATAACACTTTTTACATAAACTGCAAGTAGATAAAATATTACACTTTTTACATAAACTGCAAGTGGATAAAATATTACACTTTCTACACGAACTGCAAGTAGATAAAATATAACCATCAGTCATCATGTCATTTTACCCAGACTTAAGTTGCTAACAATACAATATGTAGAAGTCAGGGCGAATCTAGATGGGGTTCAGTAGGATTGCTGCTCAGTAGAGTTGCTGTCCAGAAGGGCTGCTGCTCGAACCCCCTTTTTGGACAGAAATATTAAATATTCTGTATGGACAGATACCTATATATATATATGTATAATATAGGTCTTTGGTATGGATTTATGCCAGAAAGTTGAAAATTATCGGGTAACTACCCTAAGAATGCCCTACACGATCATCCTTCTAGTAATTTTGCACCTGACCCTGAAAATATTTGCATCATGACAAAAGGGTCTTAAAGCTCGTGCGACCAGTGTATTAAAATCCCATCAAAATTTAAACATAAAACCATCTGTCTGGTAAGAATTAATATAACTGTGCGAATTTATGCTCCGCGAAAATGTCAAATGCGACTTCCGCCTGAAAATTCTTAATGCAGGCTGGTTAAAAACAACAACAACAACAAAATCACTGTGTTCCTTGATTTTCACAATGCGTTTGATATGACTCAGTATTTATATACAGATGTAAAAATGCTCCATTTCACATCATGAACGATTTAGTGGTTCATGTAACATCTAGACCGTGGGAATCAAGCTGTAAAGTAAGGAAATACTGAGGTTAAAGGCCGGTGTGCCCCAAAAAGCCGTCTGGTGTGTCCCAAAAGGCCGTATTTGTGGTAAGAAGTAGGACTCAACGAAAATTATCCTATATTGAGGTTTTAACATTTTTGGAACGAACATGAAGCTATTGATAAATGGCATGAAACTGAGAAATTAAAATACGTCTCTAAATCAAATATAAATCACGAGACAGTATGTTAAACGGATCTGAAGAAAAGTTAAAAAGATGCTGGTTATTTTTACGAAAAAAAATACATCAATTAAAAATACCTCAATTCACTTTACGGTTACGACTCAAATTGTAACTTGGCATGATATAATCGATCAAAATCTGCTACGGGGAAATGCACTAGAATAAAACGTACATGTTCATTATTCCACATTCTGACTCCGGTTGCACATTGCGGCAGTAACTAAACAAGAGGGCCATGATGGCCCTTTATCGCTCACCTGAGAACAACAAAGTTATTTTAGTAACAGTGATCTAGACCCAGATGACCCATATTCGAACTCGTCCGAGAAATCATTGGGACAAACATCCTAACCAAGTTTCATGACAATCGGAGCAAAAATGTCACCGCTAGAGTATTAACCAGAAAATTCTATTTTTAGTAACAGTGACCTCGTTTTTGGACCCAGATGACCCATATTCGAACTCGTCCAAGAACTCATTGGGACAAACATCCTGACCATGTTTCATGAATCGAGGCAAAAATGTGACCGCTAGAGTATTAACAAGAAAATTCTATTTTTACTAACAGTGACCTAGTTTTTGGACCCAGATGACCCATATTCGAACTCGTCCGAGAAATCATTGGGACAAACATCCTGACCAAGTTTCATGACAATCGGAGCAAAAATGTGACCGCTAGAGTGTTAACAAGAAAATTCTATTTTTAGTAACAGTGACCTAGTTTTTGGACCCACATGAGCCATATTCGAACTCGTCCGAGAAATCATTGGGACAAACGTCCTGACCAAGTTTCATGACAATCGGAGAAAAAATGTCACCGCTAGAGTGTTAACAAGAAAATTCTATTTTTAGTAACAGTGACCTAGTTTTTGGACCCAGATGACCCATATTCGAACTCGTCTCAGAAATCATTGGGAAAAACATCCTGACCAAGTTTCATGACAATCGGAGCAAAAATGTGACCGCTAGAGTGTTAACAATAAAATTCTATTTTTATTAACAGTGACCTAGTTTTTGGACCCTGATGACCCATATTAGAACTCGTCCGAGAACTCATTAGGACAAACATCCTGACCAAGTTTCATGAGAATTGGAGCAAAAATGTGACCGCTAGAGTGTTAAAAAGATAATTCTATTTTTAGTAACAGTGATCTAGTTTTTGGACCCACATGACCCATATTCGAACTTGTCCAAGAAATCATTGGGACAAACGCCTGACCAAGTTTCATGACAATCGGAGCAAAAATGTCACCGCTAGAGTGTTAACAAGAAAATTCTATTTTTAGTAACAGTGACCTAGTTTTTGGACCCAGATGACCAATATTGGAACTCGTCCGAGAAATCATTGGGACAAACATCCTGACCAAGTTTCATGACAATCGGAGCAAAAATGTGACCGCTAGTGTTAACAAGAAAATTCTATTTTTAGTAACAGTGACCTAGTTTTTGGACCAAGATGACGCATATTTGAACTCGTCCGAGAAATCATTGGGACAAACATCCTGACCAAGTTTCATGACAATCGGAGCAAAAATGTGACTGCTAGAGTGTTAACAAGAAAATTCTATTTTTAGTAACAGTGACCTAGTTTTTGGACCCAGATGACCCATATTCGAACTCGTCCGTGAAATCATTGGGACAAACATCCTGACCAAGTTTCATGACAATCGGAGCAAAAATGTGACCGCTAGAGTGTTAACAAGAAAATTCTATTTTTAGTAACAGTGACCTAGTTTTTGGACCCAGATAACCCATATTCGAACTCGTCCGAGAAATCATTGGGACAAACATCCTGACCAAGTTTCATGACAATCGGAGCAAAAATGTCACCGCTAGAGTGTTAACAAGAAAATTCTATTTTTAGAAACAGTGACCTAGTTTTTGGACCAAGATGACCCATATTCGAACTCGTTTGAGAAATCATTGGGACAAACATCCTGACCAAGTTTCATGACAATCGGAGCAAAAATGTGACCACTAGATTGTTAACAAGAAAATTATATTTTTAGTAACAGTGACCTAGTTTTTGGACCCAGATGACCCATATTCGAACTCGTCCGAGAAATCATTGGGACAAACATCCTGACCAAGTTTCATGACAATCGGAGCAAAAATGTGACCGCTAGAGTGTTAACAAACTAAGTGTGGACGGACGACGGACATTCATCGATCCTAATAGCTCACCCTGAGCCAGCTCAGGTGAGCTAAAAAAGACACGAGAAATTTCCAAGAAATATTGCTGCATGAAGTTGAATCAATTTTCGAATTTTAAAAAGTCCCACTTATTTGTGCGTGCTGCGTGTTCATATACTTAAGGAAACTAGAATTATCACTGAAAGTGATTAAATACCCCCACATGTATGCTTGATCATTGAACTGGGAATGCTTCGAATCAATGGCATAATGTGCCCCACTTTCAATCCAAAGTGTCGTCTTCACAGTAGCCACATATTCAGCAAGTTTCATCACAATATCTATTTCCTTCTAAATTTATTGAGCAGAAATGGTTTAAATATGTTAGTAACAGTGGCCTTTATCTAACTTTTATCTAAGAACTGTGTGCCAAACATTGTTTATGAGAAATCATCCAGAAACCATTTTTTCTATTTTTAGTAACAGTGACCTTGACCCCATCAGGCCCAATTTCAATACCAAGTTTCGTCTTCACAGACACTACCTATATAGCAATTTTCATCACAATATCTCATTCTGAACCAAAGTTATTGAGCATACAGTTTATTTTCTATTTTTAGTAACAGTGACCTTGACCCCACAGGCCTTGAATCCCAAAAGTCATCTTCACAAAAACCATCAATACACCAAATTTCATTTAAGAATCTCATTCCAAGCTATAGTTACTGAGTGGAAACGAAGTTTTGAAGTTTAAATAACAGTGACCTTGACCTTGAACCCACAGGCCCCAAAGTCAAACCTAATCTTTATCTTGTTATGTTACATCTGTGTCCCAAAAAATAATTAAATCTGTGAAGTATTTCATG
>JAZAYU010000576.1:0-48455 GCA_038501625.1 Corbicula japonica | reverse complement strand
GAAGTAACTAAAAAAAGACACGAGAAATTTCCATGAAATATTGCTGCATGAAGTTGAATCAATTGTGGAATTTTAAAAAGTCCCACTTAGCATGTATCAACTTTTTGTGCGTGCTGCGTGTTCATATACTTAAGGAAATTAGAAACACAACTTCTTTAAACATGACATACATGTATATTTCGTGTGCAAAGAAGATGCGTTTCTAATTTCTTTAAGTATATAATTATAAACTAGTGATATAATGAGTTTTGCATAGCGGGAGCATAACACAATTAGATAGTACGTGCAATATTTATATAAACAACGTAAACAGTCTGGTTTACTGTAGTCATATTTTACGACAAACAAAAACAAGTGAATATCCATAATTAATGTGCTAAATGCTAAAACGATGGCTTAATGATAAGTGCAGCATACAATGGGTCTAGCCAGTTCGTAAATTCAGTCAGTAAAATTCACATAATGGATGAAAGGACTGAAATTCAGAATCAATCTATACAATTAAAATTACACTGCCTTTGTCAATATTAAAAAAGTTTCTATTTGGTGATAAATGACACAAAACTATATATTTTAATACGTTTAAGATGTGATTAAATCGGTTCTGTTCTACTTATTTAAGCCTTAAATGATATTGCCCCTACTGGGGAGCGAACCCGTACGGCGACACCGCCTAGCTATGCAATGCGAATTACGCTACCTATTGAGCTAACCGGGACAACCCCAAAATGTTGATCAGATAACCCTGATGAACGCAATCATCACTGCATGACACTGGAATAACAGAACTGACTATATTGAAAGGGAATCCGGAAAATTGGAATACTTGTATATAGGATTGCAAAGATACACAGATTTTCTTCACATCAGAGAAAGAATTTTGAAAAGCGGACTAAAAAAAGCTAAACTATGGCTGTCTAAAGGTTCTTATTTAATGCTATTGGGTGGTGGCCAGTGACATCATCAATTCTTTTGCACAAGTATTTGGGTGGTGACTTGTGACATCATTAATTCTTGTGCACAAATATAAATAGTAATTAAGAAAATCTAAACATATCATAATTTCCGAACATAACAATTTAACTTAATTTTGTATTTCCGAACTTAAGTTTTTAAGTAGCGAAAGAATTTATTTTTCATTCATAATTGTTAAACTACTTCGAACCTCGACGGATGGGTGGGTAAGTGTATGATGACTTTAACCACCGAGCAAAACACCGGAAAACCCTATCTGGTATTCAAGAAAGTCTCCTTTCTTGCATTCTATATTAAAATAGCGGTCACGTCATCAAGCTAACATCACGTGACTGGTGTGTACACAATGCCTTTCTTGACTTTCAAGAAATGTATTATAAAACAACCAGTTCCCAAGATCATGAAAATAAAACTGTAGTTCAGTCACAAATCACAAGCATCTGATTGGCTGTAATGAAGACTTGTCTCAATTTCACCAAATTAGATGATTAAGATTTGAGAATTGTCTCCATTCTCAGTTTTATAATCTTAGGCCGAGATGTTACTTCTACCGAAGCGATTTTCGGGAAGACATGTTCGTTATATAATACATGAGGACTATAGGGGCGGGGTTGGGTGGGGTAGGGGGTGGAGGACGAAACGGAAGTCAGGAGTAGGGTGGAAGTGCTTGGAGGGATTATACAGGAAATAAGGGAGGAAGTTTAATATGAAAATATGGGCTGGTGTTAATATGAGAGAATTTGTCAGGTATGGATATGAAATAAAACATATTTGCAAGGAAGGGACGAAGTAATGAAGACGAATAGTTCAATAACTGTTTTATCTAAACAGATGCAGACGTCACGGTGCGCTATGAATCTGAGAAAATTTCTTACATAAAGCAGACGACAGAATCTATTATTTACATTAATTAAAGGTTCGATATTCTGGCAGCCGAGTAATTTGCCATCGGTAGATTCCAACAGATAGACAAAATACATATCAATAAGGCTAATTCTGAACTATAGCACGCCTGGCAAAATAAATCCAGAGGCAGATCCATATGGGGGTCCGTGCTGTTGCTCGAAATCCGTTTCTGAGCAGTAATATATAATTTTCGTTGGAATTTTTGCCCGAAAGTTAGAATTTATTAAGCAACTACTCTAACTCCGCTCAAAAAACGTATCCCCTTTCTGGATATATTGCATTTGACCCTGAATAGCCTACTTTTTAAAATGTATACAGAACGTTTGAACTTGTTACCTAAACAGTACAGTTTACAGAACGTTTTAATTGGGTACTGAATCAGTTCGGTATACAGAACGTTTTAACTTGTACCAAAATGGTTCGGTATACATAACGCATAACGGTTCGGAAGCACTACGACACAATCGATGGATAGAAGAACAAAATTAACATATACATGTAGTCACAAGAACATCTGATGAAAATGGCAACTTAATGGCTTTGCGTGTTTTCGGAGAATTAACTTTATCGAAAATAATATGGGTTGGATGCATGATTTCCAGGGTTCGCTTGAGAAATCTTATAAAAGTTCCATGATACTTTCTAACTAATTTCCAACTTTCTGGAAAAAAAAATGTTTATGAAAATTTAAAACTGCTTCGCGAAAAGGGGTTTTGAGGAACTGTACTAAAATCCCTTCAAATCTGACCTTGTATATAGTTTGAACTAAAATCGAACCCCCAACGGATTCCCATGTACATCGTTTGCGCTAAACTCGAACGCAGTGTTCGACAAACCACATCGTTTCTGTAATACAAGTTGGTTACTGCCCATTGCATATGTTAGAAAAGTGAAGACCGAAACAATGAAATTCCCCCAACCACCGACAATTGATCGGCAATTAATAGATTTGGTTTTAAAAATGTTTTTTATGAAATATTTTGTCCTTCATTTTTAACTTTCTGCACACAGTTTTAACAATATAAGAATGTATGAATCAAACAAAATTCATGCAGCCAAGTCGTCTCTGTTTAGTTTATTACACGTGGTTGTGGTATAGTTATGCCAGAGGCAGCTTGTCAGTTGTCACTGACCACGTCCTCGTTATCATGTTATAAACTGGAAATATGCAACAAGATGACTCCGCAATGCGACTAAAATCAGGTTTTCTTCTTAAATTTTAAGTGAAAAAGGGGGCACAACAATGACAAAACACAGTAAAGAGTTGTGAAATTTGTCCTGGTAATTGCTATTGTAATGTCAGACAACTATGTTAAGTCTTAAAGCTCTACCTTGAATGTTTACTGAGACTGAAAAGTGAACATAAACAGAAAAAAAAACATAATGAAATGTTGACGCACTCGCCCGCCCAACGACATCCCAATTTAATAACCTGGGTTTTCCAAAGAAAACATTGTTAAAAATATATTACATAAAAAGTACGATATCCTCGTTACATGATTGATGGAAATTGTGCGTTCCGTAATGCTGCTAGATTTATTTAAATTATCTTTATACTGCGTGAATGTCTGTGAAAAATTAATTCACTAGAAATAAACAATAGTTAATGGAATTTACGTTCGAACTTTCTTTTATGTAAGCAGTTTATTTTGTAAATAGACAAACTCTGTGATAGGCAAGGGATACTGCGGGTATATATTTGAGGTCGAAAATGTAGGGGTACAAAGTGGGGTACGGGTACGAAATTGGGAGGAACAAGACGTAAATTCGCGAAAATGAGCGTCAGTAGTTTTGTATGCCAGATCGCATTTTATTCATTTATAAAGCAAACAAATAATACAGCAAGAAACTCATTTAATAAAAAAAAACCTTTGAACTTATGTTCAAAATCTAGTTTTCTATCATTAATCAAGCTTTCACAAGTATTAGCCTATTACGTTACGGTCTACATATCGACCGCATTTTGAAACCAACTATTATTTACGCTTCGATCGGTCACCGGTTTCTTACATTTTTAAATTTTCAAGGACAATAACCTTCATAACCGTTTATTGAACCAAACAACAAGTTTATTCGCTTTGGCTTCATAAAATACCATGAACGATCAACTGCTATTCTCTCAACAGAAAAAAAATGTCACAGACACATTAAGCCCAGTTTTATGAACTCAACACCAGTACATCATGTAAATTAAATGACAATGTATATGCCATGCAAAAAACATATAACACAACGATGATTAAAAGAATAAATCTAACGTGTCACGTCTTAAGTTTAACCATATTTGGGATTACAATTGCCCGGTCACGGATCAGGACGAAAATATTAAGTGTTTTCAAATATCCAAAATTTATCATTTAAACTGAAGATGACATGTAAACAAAGCAAATGTGATGTACAATTCTTTCACAGTCAACGTTCTTGAGTGAAAATATTAAAGCTTAAGTTATTATAGCGTTACTTACGCAGTAAAATTCACGCACAAAAGATCCTAAAATGTACAGATTACTGTGATATCATTATATTTTGCGGTGGTTCAATTTTCGTGTATTTCACGCAAGGGAAAGTGCGCGAAATTAAACCCTAGCTTAATAAAACCATTGAATATCTAGTCTTTATTAGAATAATACAAGTGTATGTCATTAGCGCGAAATTTGATCCCCGCGAAATAAAATGAAACCACAGTAGTACATAATTTTGACTTTTCAGTAATTTATAGGCATCACGTAGTGGTAAAATAAAATTTAACTACAAGTGAGCCATTGAAATGTTCAATCCTAAACTGAGTAGGGAGCTTTAATATAAGTGAGATACGCTTTCTTTCCCTGGTCTTTACATCGGGTCGTAAACCAGTGCTTTAAACTGCAGATTAACTACGGGCTTATATCCAAATATGGTTTTATAACCAAATAATTGCAAATAGCTTTTGTCCACCGTTTATAAAATTACCAAAATAAAATAATTTTATCAGAATTGATGTTTGTAAAACAGTTCGCTAGCCTTCTTAGGTATCTACAAGGTCGAATAGATGTTAGAAACCACATTTTCAGCAGTTTGGCCCACGTTTTTGATAAACATCCTTTGAAATTATTTACATGTACATGTATACCGGTATGTCGCATTCCCCCGCGACAACAGCGGTTATTTATTTCTACTGTCCATAAATTAACAATTAGAGAAGTTGTATATACAGCGAACGAGTACATCAATATTGTCTTGTGCAATTCATTTTGTAAATTACAAACACCGTTACAGCGAGTACATCTGTCTTGTACAATTCATATCGTAAGATACAAAACATCGTTCATTGGGTCCACTGGGTCAAAACAAAATAACATCGTCCCATTTTTGGATTCATGCTTAAAATATTTACTCCAAGCCAACAAACGATTTATATCGAGGCTTTATACAGTATAAAACTATTTATACAAGCAGTTTAAGTTGTTAAAATGTGTGTTTTAATGTTTGTGTCAGCAAAATATCTGTTACAGACTTTACATCCGGCACAAAATAAAGCATCTTGTGGTTAACTGCAGGGGCGGATCCAGAGGAGGTTCAGTGGGATCGCTCGAATCCCCTTTTGGCAGCGATATTTAATTTTCATGGGGATTTTAGTCAGAATGTTAAAATTATCAGGAAACCACCCTAAGACTGTCCCGAAACGAACCCCTTTCTGGAAAGCTTGCTTCCGACCCGGAACTGTAATGTGTTCATATAATGTAGACTTTAATGTCAGTAGCGAGTTCCCCGGGAGCGGATCTAGAGGAAGTTCAGTCTCGAGGCTCGAACCCACTTTATGGGCAGCAATTTTTAATTTTCATGGGGATTTTGACCAGGAAGTTGGAAATTATCATGTGACTACCTTTCTGGAAACGAACCTCCTTTCTGGAAATCCTGCATCAGATCCTGGTTCCCCGCCGACCCTCATCTGCACCATCGACTGGGAAAAGTGTGAAGGGATTTCGGAAATATTTCTGTCATAGCGAATAGCAGATATCTACACTACAGCTGTTGTAGCGTAAAATGTATGGAATAAATGCAGATTAAGATCACCAATTCTATATTAACATGCTCAACAAAAACTGCATATTTATCATGTATTTCCGGTTGGAAATGAAAAATAAATTACTTCTTTAAACTTTAATATCTGTGCATTTTGATATTCCTGATGCATGTAACAATTGTTTAAGAGTTTTTATGAGAGGGTGCGAAATTACAGATTTTGTGTATGTATCTCATGGTTAAAGTTTTGAGGTGTCACGTTTCTTTTTTTTTTTTTGCTGAGTAAATAACATGCATTTGTGCATAAAGCCATTTAGAAAGATATGCACTTCCATCCATCGCACACTGATGTTGGTAAAATGTTGACGAATTTTGTCACGTCAAGTGGTGACTTATCTTTCATACCATAAAGTGGGTTTGTACCGATAATCCCTTCCCCACCCAATCCTTCCCCGTGTCTCTTGTGCTTAGAAATGACAAGAAACTTGATGGTTTAAATGTTAATATAATAATAATAATAATAATAATAATAATAATAATAATAATAATAATAATAATAATAATAATAATAATAATAATAATAATAATAATAATGACGATGAGATGATGAAGAAGAAGAAGATGATGATGATAATAATAGTTTTGAAAACAATCACAAACATCGTTATACGTATCAGTTGACCCAGAGAATACAGTCAGTCCTGTAGTTAAAAACCTCCATACCAATAAATCATATCACTATGCCGATTTTAAGAATTTGAAGATACTGATAGGAGGTCTAGAGATGTTAAAATGTCAACTAGATAGACAAACAAGTAAGTGAACAGTGTGTTCGAATAAGATTTGATGATCTGACGTGGCTTTCAATTTTCGTTGCAGCATAAATTACAGCCGGTTATAAATCAGTATTGAATCTACACCTGTTGATTGGTTTTCGAGTTAGGTTTATGATCTTGGGCCCAGTTCAAAGATTGAACAGTCTGGTTTCGTGATTTTTTAAAAAAAATTAAAATTCAGTTTGAGCGTGCATTTTGCGTCTTTTTATGTTTACATGAGAAAAACAAAGAAAAAAATTATGTTTAAACACAACTCATACGTAAAGCTGTCAAGATTTTTTAAACGTTAAAATCATATCAGAGTTTAGTAATATTCTAACAATTTAGATGGGTTAAATATTTAAAAAAGTGATCAAGGTCAGTGTTGACAAATTGACAAGTGAGCAGGTGTACGTGCACAAGTTATTTACCGTGCAGACCGACCTACGAATTTCAAAACGAAAGTACATATTGATCAAATACTCCGCCATTATCGATGACATAAATTAACGTACAGGTATTTGATTTATAGACAAATGTAACAAAAACTTAAATCTACTTACATTCCAATGCATGTTCTGCATACGGACTTTCGTCAATAGCAATAGCCACAACACGTTTCTTTTCGGCCATGTTGATTCCTCAATGAACAATCTAAACAAGAAAGCAGACGACAAATTTCAAAATAACTGAACTATCTAGTAGACGACGAGTTCACATATAACGGTATAATTAGCTGCGAAAATTCGATAAATTCCTCCAATAAAATGAGATTTATTCCACAGATTTTTAAAATGATTAAGAATTATAATAATTCCAAAGAGAATATAAACAAACACGTCTTACTGTACCGATTGTACAAAGGTTGTAAACTATTCGATAGTGTGGTAGTTAAAGAGGTCACGACTGTATCTTCCAACGCATTGCACTTGCTCGTAGTATCATTAATGCTTAAAGCAGCTGTGTTATCTTTTCGGTTGCTGAATGGTCAACAGATTCTTTTAACCAAAGGAACCTGAATTTATATCAGCAAATATCCAGATATTACATATATACGACATTTTCTCCCATATGCCTATATAAACGATACCTTGTATTACGGTGTTTCGTATGGAAAACTTATGTTTTTCTCTCCCTTTAACGCGATGATCACCATTATGAGACGAAGTTCAAGGTCACAGCATGACCCCTTGTACAGCATGACCTTGTAGCGAAATCGTGTCCGGCCCATAACTTTTTGATTTGAATTCGGATTTTAAAACTATTTCACAGAAATGCTCACCATATTAAGTAGACGTGTCGCAACTTTTGGGTCGCTACATTGAAGGTCAAGGTCACAGCATGACCTTCGAGCAAAATTGTGTCCGGTCTATAACTTTCTTATTTGTAGTTGGATTTTTAAATTGTCTAGCACTACACCTTTTTCAAAATTCAAAGTACCTATTCGGTGAGCATCACCCGTCCTCGACGGTCTATTGTTTTAGCTAGCAATGGTAAAATGATGTAGAATTTGTTTTGTTTTCGCAAATATTTTAAGTTGAAGCAAAATTTCACGAAAACCTTTTAGTTTTTTACCCGTTTTAAATAGAAGCAGTACCACTACAATAAAATATCTTTTCTGACGACTACTTACCGTTTTAGCTTTAAAAAAATTCTCATTCGCTAATTTAGTTTAAACATATTTTATTGCCATAAATAGCATACAATATACATGCAGTTCGATATGAAGAAATAATCTATTTACGCAAATGGGTCAGGCCACGAGTTATACCAACATCAGCAGACGGCCTTTCTCATAAAACTTCGTTAATAATCAGTGTGAACAGTGTTCATGTAGGATACTGGGCTGAAGGTTATAAAACTGAGCATGGAAACCAGTCTCAAATCTCAAGCAGTCGCCATTTAAGTCAATCAGATGCTTGAGATTTGAGACTGGTTTCCATGCTCAGTTTTATTACCTTGGGACTGGTATTGTCACAGCTACAACTTTTTCTTGTTTTCAATCGATACATTTCCAGAATGAAGGCTTGAAATGCTTCCTTGTGGGACACTAACTTGTTCTTCAGTCAGTAATGTATCAAATTTGGACGTTCAAGTTGATTGTGCAGAGACCAATTTTGCAAGTTGGTCATATCGAATGATAAATTCTGTAAAAAGTAGGGATGGGAACGAGTAGCAAAATCGGTACTCGGATCTTGTTCCGATCGAGTACTCGAAATCTTCCTCTAATGAGAAAAGATCCGCTTCTAACGATCGTTTCGGGTATGAACATGCCAGACTGTCTGTCATAATTTTATTACTCGAGATCAACATCACAAGTCATCTACCGGTACAGGAAACAAACATATTTTATGACATTTAATCAATTCATTTCGAGCATCAACTTTTGATAACATTCAACTAAACAAGCTACTAGAAAGGCGACTTTGATTTTTGAAAACAAAAAGACGGCAAACCTTATTCTAAACCCTGTGGCATTAGAGCCGCGTTCTCACAGCGATCCCACGGCGTCCTAATTTGGACTCCGGGATGCGCGCAGTACGACCGCCAGCATCGCCGCAGCAACGCACTTGGCATCGCCAGTAGACGCGTTGAGATCGACAAAAACGCCGACAGACGGCGCGCACTTTGAGCATGCACCTAACAAACGCCGTTGCTAGGCGTTCTTAAAAGAGCGCAGTGGGGTCGCCGTAGCAACGCAGTAAGGTCTCTTTCAACGCCACAACAGCTCCGCGGGCGTGCAAAGAGGTCGCAGTGCAAACGCTGTGGTTGTCAGTGGCGCTTGCACGGAGATTGTGCTTCTACCGTTTCCATCGTCGTTTTCATGACAAAGACGAACATAATGGTATAAATTTATAAGATATACTAATAAAATTCATTTCACCACGGCTGATGCACGCCAGAAAGCTGAGCTAAAGCTTGCCTATATACAGTTCCAGCAGATCCATTCAACATACCCATCTCGGACGACGACGGAAGCCCATATGGCATAGTTTCGAGTGTTCGAGAACAAGAAAATAATTGATGAAGATGAGTGTATACACTTCGTTTTATAGGAAGTGCAAACGAATGTCACGAGTCAACACGCCGTCAGCGCAGTAAAGCGCCGTGAAAGCGCAATGCACGCAGTGGCAGTGCCGTGAGAGCGCAGACAATCGCCAAGAAGAACTCCGGAGGAACGCAATGGAACGCCGTGAGAGCTCTATAGCAACGCATTGGCCGCAGCGATGACGCCATGAAATCTCCATCTTCACGAAAAATATCTGATTTTTTGTGTTTTTCATTGCCATGATTGCTCTCTGAAAATTTTAACAACGCCATGCCAACGCAGTGTAAACGCGGTCGTATGGGGCTTTACTCTGAATCACTTCTCAGTAGAACTATACCTGGCACGGTCGATTGCACTGATTACGCCGGGTGCGTAGGCCCAGAAGTAAGTGGGGTGGGCGGAGGAGATTATCGGTACGTTCTATTGAAATCTTTGAAAAGCTACTTAGTGCGCCTGTCGCGTGAAATTATTTCCCTTTGATTTTGAATGAGAACTGGAGTATTTGTCTCCCTTGCTAAACTTTATTCCAAAATATGAAAGATTGATTATATAGTGAAACAGTGACTCAGTGTATACAAAAAAGGCGGAGATAACTCAATTGCTTCCTTCATTGTCGATTCTTGCCTGCAGTCTCGTAGGTAACTGTTGGAGGTTCCTGTTTCGCAGATATAGGCATAGCCATAGGTGACAAGCTCTGAACGAACAAAGCGCAGGTTTGTGCGAATTATTGTCAGTATTTGGCATTTTAGCGATGGTTGCATTGTGTAAAGAGGGGACATCTGAACACTGATAGCTTGCTCAAACTTAAGTAATTTTGAGAGCAATTTAATTAAACGTTCTCGAGGACAACATTCACTTGTTTCAACTTTCGAAATCCGGGAATAAGTCATATCCGAAAATGCAGCAGTGCTATCGATATGAACCAAGAGGGAATCAGAAACAAATTTAAATTTTCAAAAGACAATCTAAAAATGAAAATTAAAATCACACACTTTTATTGTTACCTGTTTATTTGAATCTAGCGCTAATGGAAATATACTAAATGCCAAGATCGTCAAACGACAACTACGTCATAGAAGGTGCGCGTAAAATGGATTGGAGGGGCGGAGCCAGACGTGGGTTCAATGGGGTTGCTCGAACTATCATTTTGAGCAGCAATATTTATTCATGGACATTTTGGCCAGAAAGTTGGAAATTTTCATGTACTCAGACTGTCTTTCTGAAATCTTGCATCCGACCCGTGTATCATGAGGAAGTTTTAAATTTAATGTTGCTGGTTTTCTCTGTAACTCATTTCAATGACGATTGCTTTCTCGCTCTGTTGTTTCCTGTTTCGCAGATCTAGACCTGCATTTGCCGTTTGTGAGATTTTGATATTTTTCTTTTTTGGTCAATGGCAACGAATGACAAACGGAGCAATGCCTTAACCTTTATTCCATGTACATTTACGTTTCATGTTTGGTAATTCCGTTGAGTTGCCGACGGCGATTAATTTCATGTGAACAGCACTTCGTGTATTAGCTCTACTCGCAAACAGTCTCAATCAAACCGAGCATGCGATATTTTGACATTTGTCTTTTTCCGGTGGATTTAAAAGTTCCATTTTCATATATTTAATTATCATAGTATCATTGTTTGTGCCATATGGCGGCCGTAAACAGTCTCCCAGTACATGCGATCAGTGCTGTAATCAATTTTATTATATACCCATGAATGATTTTAGCATAGAGCATCGTTAATCCGCAAAATTGATGCAACTCGTCAGATTAGAAATTCCGTATCGAACAATGTTCAGCTTTCCGTGTTATATGTGACGTCATATACAACGTCACGGTAGGTTGTCGTAATTTTCCGGCACATAACGAACTCCAAAATAGGAAATTTCCGTCGCAGTTTTACAAACGTTACGGTATTTTACGCCATTCATAAATTTTCATCGCCATTCATATATTTACTATCGCGTTACTATTTTTATGTAAACCACGTTTTTGACTTAAAATTTGGTGTTTAGTTTATTTAAATTTGTTTTGAGCGAGAAGGGAATATAATAAAAGGAACATTATGACAGTATGCATTCTGTAGGTTCGTATTATTTCTCGTTGCGTATGTAACCACATCACGCTCGACCTTCGGTCTCGCGCGATATTGTTCACATACCCAACTCGAAAAATAGGAACCTACAGAATGCATACTGTTATAATATTCCATATATATAGTCATTTTGAGGCCGTTAAGCACGATACATATAATTGTGTAAAAATGAATCCGTGGCTGTGCGGCGAGAACAGTATAATTTATTTCCATTACTACTCATGAACAGGCTCATGAATTAGACCAAGCTGACCAAGCTTTGTTATTTGTCTGTTCGGTGGCTTTCAATGTTCCATTTTCATCCACATGCATTGGTCGATTCATTACACCTGTCCTTATAATAGTCACGTGATTGTCATACTGTTTACATCACGTGATTTATACAGACTCAAAATGGCTACCGAGAAGGAAGGAATATTGTTTGTTTCCTTTCTAATTTTCCTCATTCCTCTTATGACATGCGTTGTTTCACAGAAATATGAGCCGAATTGGGACTCATTAGATTCCCGACCTCTACCCTCTTGGTATGATGAGTCGAAAATTGGTATTTTCATACACTGGGGCGTATTTTCCGTCCCCGGTTTGCTCTCCGAATGGTTTTGGTACTACTGGAAAACACAGAAAGTTCCGAAAGCAGTGCAGTTCATGCAAGAGAATTACAAGCCGGACTGGACCTATCAGGATTTTGCAAAAGAGTTTTCAGCTGAACTGTTTAATCCAGATGACTGGGCCGATATTTTTAAAGCCTCAGGTGCAAGGTAACTACAGACCATCAGTTTGGGCATTTAATCAGTTCCGGAACATGTTCACAATCATGAATTAAAAACCAAAAATTGGTCAAGAAATCATTGTGTGTTCTAGAAACCTCACTTTAAATAGAGAAATGCTGCAAAAACACAATGATTTCTTAACACATTTTCAATTTATAACTCCAATGTGCCAGAACTGAATAATTGACTGTATATGTGACTGCCACGACTCGTGGCCCACGAGGGGGTATTTTGTCGAAATTGAGTTGTGATGACCACCTTATATCGTAATGTATTGTACATTTAAATCTGTTGGCTAAATTCAAAAAAAATAAAATAAAAAAGTTACAGCCATACTTGGAGAGCAGATACCGCTAATTCAGTTTTTGGACAATTCAAGGGCCATAATTAAGGAGTGCCTGTGGGGGATTTGGCTGGTTATAGAACTTGGTCGAGATATTATGCCCACCAACATATTCACCAAGTTTGATAAAGACCGGATGAAAACTCTTTGACTTAAATCTGTTGGCTAAATTCAAAAAAATAAAATAAAAAAGTTACAGCCATACTTGGAGAGCAGATACCGCTAATTCAGTTTTTGGACAATTCAAGGGCCATAATTAAGGAGTGCCTGGGGGGATTTGGCTGGTTATAGAACTTGGTCGAGATATTATGCCCACCAACATATTCACCAAGTTTGATAAAGACCGGATGAAAACTCTTTGACTTAGAGAGCGTAAACCCTTATTTTGGACAATTCAAGGGCCATAATTCAGGAGTGCATGGGGGGATTTGGCTGGTTTTAGAACTTGGTCGAGATATTATGCCCACCAACATATTCACCAAGTTTGATAAAGATCGGATGAAAACTGACTTAGAGAGCGGAAACCATGTGGATGCCCCCCGCCCGCCCGCCAACCCGCCCGCCAACCCGCCCGCCCACCGCAGGTGTTCCCATAATTCGTCCCGTTTTTCAAACGGGCGTATAACAATAATTTTACCTTTTTTTATCAGTTAGCATTTAAAAATCTATAGAATAACAATATAATTTTATTTTGATAATGGTCTTGTATCTGCCAGTACACTAACTGCTCTTAAGGGAGATGTTATTTTGTGGTGAGCACCGTCTTCATGGTATGTAAGCAATATGATAGCTAAGCAGGGAGAGCTTTCTTCATGTAAGTGGTAACCTCCTTGGAACAGATTCAAGTCACATTCTGGCAGAACATTTTTGAAGATCTTTGTTACATATAGATACCATCATCAAATTTGGTCTTTGATTTTGGAGTTGCCCTTGGGATATGAGCTATAACCTTGGCATAAAAGTTTAATGACATTTATCTCCTTCAGATACGTCGTTCTAACAAGCAAGCATCATGAAGGGTTCACAAACTGGCCGTCGAAACACTCCTTCTCATGGAACTCCATGGATGTGGGACCGAACAAGGATCTTGTTGGTATGTAATTGTGTATACATGTATTGCAATATATTACAGAGTTCAAGGTAAAATTTTGATTTAGAAAGCCATTTAATTTTTAACCCTTTCTCCACATGCGTTTTTATGCATGTAGTTCCAGTGTAGATCCAGATCATCTGACACATCAATGCCATCTGATCAGGACCTGCACTGTTTGCACTTTGGTCATAAATAACCTAATGAATCTAAAAGCCAATAGTTTAGTTCCTGATCAGTCGGCATGGATATGCGGAGATCTTTACTGTTCACACCTGTGTTAATAAAGTATTTCTATGGAGTAAAAGGTTATTAAATGTTCCTGAATTTAGAAAGCCAACACTAAATTGTTATGTTCATTTACTATTTTCAAAAATTACCTGCAGGCTTATTGGCAAATTCCATAAGAAACCGGACAGACATCCGGTTCGGACTGTATCACTCGTTGTTTGAATGGTTCAACCCAATCTACCTTCAGGACCAGGCCAATGGTTTTAAAACTAATGATTTTGTGATGGTAAGTTTAAATTTCTATTTTTATGAATTCAAAAAATCCATTCATTAGTTCTAGGCATGATATTTGTCATATTTTGAAAAAATGAAATCTTATTAAAATAATCTCAAGAATATTGCTACACTTTCAATCAGAGCTTTTCATCAGAAAATTGGGAAGAGGCCATGGCCTTTCAAATTGGAAAATTAATGCATGATAATTGTTTATTTTGGGAAAACAAAATTCATTGAAAGATTTATAAATTTGAATAGTAATAAGAATTTTCATCAAAATTTAATGTTTTAAAGCACTTTCTGACTTTCATTTTTAAACTGCCCTATTTTTCAACATCTTACCAAGCATTTTGGGAAGAGACTGCCACAGTTGGGAAAAATACTATATTTTTGGATTGGGAAGAGGCCTGTATAAGGATAAGGATGAAAAGCCCTGTCAGTATTTGACATTTTTCACTATATGTTTCTTATAGAATGCTGAAAACTTCTCCCTTAAATTGGAAAAAAACTTCTCCCTGTTCTCAGAGCCCATCTCTAAAAATTATCTTGTGAACAATGAATGGATTTGTACAAACTGATAGAAAAGTGAGTTCATTGCATCAATTTAGCAATAAAAGGGTTAACGCCTTACTCCATTCATACTGGTTTTATTGTGCTCGCAACCAGTGTAGATCCAGATCAGTTTTTGTTGCTTCTTGGTCAGAAATAACCTAAAGAATTTAAATGTGAACATTATAGATCCTGATCTGACTGCACAGATGTGCCTGGCTGATCTGGATCTACACTGTTTTTTCCATGTGATAAAAACCATATACCGGTAAGTACAAGGAGTAAAAGGTTTAAATTACAGTTGCAACTATTATCTGCCAACAATAACAAATTCATGTGTTTTAATTATAGTTTGAACATTTTACTGTTCATAAAAGAACCATGTGAAGTTTAATTGAATGGCTCATGTAAGAATTGATGTGATAATCACATTGAATTGAATTTATAAGGGTATGAAAAACATTTGGGTTGCAAGGATGTGCCGGCTAATCTGGATGTACACCCATGGATAATACATGTAGTCATATTCTATCCGCAAAGGGTTAAAATTTATTTTATTCCCATATAGTTTAAGACAATGCCAGAACTGTACGAGTTAGTGAACACATACAAGCCAGATGTGGTCTGGTCTGATGGTGATGCGGGACCCGACACTTACTGGAACTCAACAGGTTTCCTCGCCTGGCTCTATAATGACAGGTACTAAATGACGTGAGTGTACGACATGGCGCCAAATTCTAATTATATTTTCATAATTTCACGCCGACGTCATACACGACGTCCCGCAAACTAAATATATATATATAATAATAAATAATTTTCTTAAATCATAGAAAAGGATTTAACACTAATAGTTGCCATTTGAGTTCACAACTTTTTTTGAGGCAACAGTCTTTTTTAATTAAAGAAATTCTTGATAAAAGATATCTTAGGTATAATTTTTTATGAGGTAGAATTTGTTTGTGCAAAATGAGGTCACTTTGTTATTAAGGCAACTCTTTTTCTACTTCAATATTATTTGAGCAAGTCTGACAAAATGGCCCTTATTGCTTTCTTAAAACTGTTGGCTGCTTAGTCCCCACTACCCCTACTTTCATCAAATGCTTATTAATTTCTTGTCACAAAATGACCTTTGTTCACATCAGTGATAGCACATTTTGAACATTGTAATGTTCTAATACATACAAAAAATGAAAGTTGTTTAACTTTATCTTTTATCCCTTTCCTCCATATAAAATTATACACATTTTTACGCATGTTTTACCAGTGTAGATTCAGAAAAGCCGGCACATACATGCTGTCTGATCAGGATATGCACTGGTCTCATTTTGGTCAGACGATTTGTTACGGGGCAGCACAGGATCTACACTGTTCGCCTAGGCAAAAAAAGGTGTGACTTCCTGAATACAAAGATCAACCGGTGGATATCGGATTTTTCTCACTTATTGATTTAATGGACAAATTTATCTGTGAACAAAGATTTCCTGTCTTCAAAGACCACTTCTGAGTTTTCTGTTAAATGACTCTTGACGCCAGGTTTTTATGTTCAGTCGAACTTCGATGGCTTGAACTCCACGGGACCTGCAGATTTGTTCGAGCCATCGGTAGTTCGAGCGATCCGTGGTTCGTATTTGGGAATGGGTTTCTGTTCACTTAACTAAGCTAACACATATTAATACATAATATTTCTTATTATCATCTGATAATGTTGTTTTCTGTCGAACTCATTTTGAATTTGTGGCCCCATTGTATAATTCGTTCCTTTATATGCAAAAATAATGTTTGACTTGACTTTCTCACGAAATAAATTCTACAATTTCTTAGTATTTATTTGATAATTACGACAAAACAATAACAATTAAAAAAAAACAACAACAAATAACAGTTTGTTTATAGTTATCATTAGTGTGATATAAATAATATTATGCTTTAATGTGAAATTTACACGACTTAATTCAATAGCGCATTGTCCTAATTTGGCGAGACATTTTTCGCTCTTTTGTTGGCACTTTTGATGATCACCGATAATTGTCTGTTCGAGCCAAGCAGTGTCAAAAACATTGAAAACTAACTGTCGGGACCTTGATTTGTGTTCGACTGTTTGAGTTATAGGTAGTTCGAGCCATCAGAGGTAGAACAATAAAGAACATATAGAGTTATAGTTTGGGACCGGACGAACTGTTCGAGAGAAGGGTGGTGTTCAAGCGAACAGTGTTCGAGACATCGAAGTTCGACTGTACTTTTGCTGGTGATGGTGACCCTTTATATTTCAGCCCAGTAAAAGACACAGTTGTTACCAATGACAGATGGGGGAATGGCATCGGTTGCCACCATGGTGGATTCTTCACCTGTGATGACAGATATAATCCTGGTTAGGGTTTCTCAACTCAAAATCTTAAAATTGAGAATGAAGGCCAGTCTCAATTCTCATGCATCTGATTGGCTGAGGACTGGTTTTCTAGGACCTAAGATCTTAAAACTGATATTTGAGACTAGTCTCAAATTGCAAATTTGAGACTAGTCTCAAATTGCAAGCATCTGATTGGTTGAAGACTTGTCTTCCTGGACTTAAGGTCTTACAACTGAGACTGGAGACCAGTCTCATATCTCAAGCATATGATTGGTTGAAATGGAGACCAGTCTTCCACCAGTCAGATGCTTGAGATTTGAGGTCTCCAGTCTTAAGTTTTAATTTTAATTTTGTATTTTAACTTTCCCATATTTCATGCTTGGGAACTTGCATGAGTGAAATCCAGTGAAGTTATACCATTTAACAGTGTGTCTTTGTAAAATAATACAAAAGCACCAATTCATGCCCCCACAAATTTTTTATAAGCCATTTTTGCGTGAAAATTTGTCCTTGCGAAATTAAATTTTACTACAGTACCTTGGAAGAATCTGCAATTCATACTCATTTTCATAAAATGTGTTAACCCTTTCCTCCATTTCCTATATTTTCCTATATGGCTTGGGGAAAATTTTAGATCCAGATCAGCTGGCACAATCGTTTCTTCTGATCAGGAACAATCTGTTCGCTTTTTATACGCCCATTTGAAAAACAAGACGTATTATGGGAAAACCTGCGGCGGGCGGGCGGGTTGGCGGGCAGGCGGGCGGCGGCGTCCACAGGGTTTCCGCTCTCTAAGTCAAAGAGTTTTCATCCGGTCTTTATCAAACTTGGTGAATATGTTGGTGGGCATAATATCTCGACCAAGTTCTATAATCAGCAGAATCCCCCCAGGCACTCCTGAATTATGGCCCTTGAATTGTCCAAAATTACTGTTTTCGCTCTCTAAGTCAAAGAGTTTTCATCCGGTCTTTATCAAACTTGGTGAATATGTTGGTGGGCATAATATCTCGACCAAGTTCTATAATCAGCCAAATTGTCCAAAATTACTGTTTCCGCTCTCTAAGACAAAGAGTTTTCATCCGGTCTTTATCAAACTTGGTGAATATGTTGGTGGACATAATATCTCGACCAAGTTCTATAACCAGCCGAATCCACCCAGGCACTCCTGAATTATGGCCCTTGAATTGTCCAAAATTACTGTTTCCGCTCTCTAAGACATAGAGTTTTCATCCGGTCTTTATCAAACTTGGTGAATATGTTGGTGGACATAATATCTCGACCAAGTTCTATAACCAGCCAAATCCCCCCAGGCACTCCTGAATTATGGCCCTTGAATTGTCCAAAATTACTGTTTCCGCTCTCTAAGTCAAAGAGTTTTCATCCGGTCTTTATCAAACTTGGTGAATATGTTGGTGGGCATAATATCTCGACCAAGTTCTATAACCAGCTGAATCTCCCCATGTACTCCTGATTTATGGCCCTTGAATTGTCCTAAATAAGGGTTTATGCTCTCTAAGTCAAAGAGTTTTCATCCAGTCTTTATCAAACTTGGTGAATATGTTGGTGGGCATAATATCTCGACCAAGTTCTATAACCAGCAGAATCCCCCCAGGCACTCCTGAATTATGGCCCTTGAATAGTCCAAAATTACTGTTTCTGCTCTCTAAGTCAAAGAATTTTCATCCGGTCTTTATCAAACTTGGTGAATAATATCTCGACCAAGTTCTATAATCAGTAGAATCCCCCCAGGCACTCCTGAATTATGGCCCTTGAATTGTCCAAAATTACTGTTTCCGCTCTCTAAGTCAAAGAGTTTTCATCCGGTCTTTATCAAACTTGGTGAATATGTTGGTAGGCATAATATCTCGACCAAGTTCTATAACCAGCCAAATCCCCTCAGGCACTCCTGAATTATGGCCCTTGAATTGTCCAAAATTACTGTTTCTGCTCTCTAAGACAAGGAGTTTTCATCCAGTCTTTATCAAACTTGGTGAATATGTTGGTGGGCATAATATCTCGACCAAGTTCTATAACCAGCCAAATCCCCCCAGGCACTCCTGAATTATGGCCCTTGAATTGTCCAAAATTACTGTTTCCGCTCTCTAAGTCAAAGAGTTTTCATCCGGTCTTTATCAAACTTGGTGAATATGTTGGTGGGCATAATATCTCGACCAAGTTCTATAACCAGCCAAATCTCCCCATGCATTCCTGAATTATGGCCCTTGAATTGTCCAAAATAATGGTTTACACTCTCTAAGTCAAAGAGTTTTCATCCGGTCTTTATCAAACTTGGTGAATATGTTGGTGGGCATAATATCTCGACCAAGTTGTATAACCAGCCAAATCCCCCCAGGCACTCCTGAATTATGGCCCTTGAATTGTCCAAAATTACTGTTTCCGCTCTCTAAGACAAAGAGTTTTCATCCGGTCTTTATCAAACTTGGTGAATATGTTGGTGGACATAATATCTCGACCAAGTTCTATAACCAGCCGAATCCCCCCAGGCACTCCTGAATTATGGCCCTTGAATTGTCCAAAATTACTGTTTCCGCTCTCTAAGACAAAGAGTTTTCATCCGGTCTTTATCAAACTTGGTGAATATGTTGGTGGACATAATATCTCGACCAAGTTCTATAACCAGCCAAATCCCCCCAGGCACTCCTGAATTATGGCCCTTGAATTGTCCAAAATTACTGTTTCCGCTCTCTAAGTCAAAGAGTTTTCATCCGGTCTTTATCAAACTTGGTGAATATGTTGGTGGGCATAATATCTCGACCAAGTTCTATAACCTGCCAAATCCCCCCAGGCACTCCTAAATTATGGCCCTTGAATTGTCCAAAAACTGAATTAGCAGTATCTGCTCTCCAAGTCAAATAATTTTCATCGGATCGTTGCGCAACTTTGATGATCAGCATTTTGACGGTTGAATTTTGTGTCAGTTTGGCACTCTTGTTGATTTATAAGGTTATTACTGATCAAGATGCGACCAGTGCAGATCAAGATCAGATGGCACAGATGTGCCAGCTGATCTGGATCTACACTGGTAGCACATGTGTAAAAATGAGGAACGGAGTAATACAATTTATGAAAGCTCTTGAAGTTTTAATATTCTTTTAGGTACTCTGCAGAAAAGGAAATGGGAGAATTGTATGACGATTGACAAGCAGTCATGGGGTTATCGACGGGATGCTGTCATATCAGAGATAATGACCATGGAAGAGCTGATTACCACCCTCGTGGAAACTGTCAGGTGGGCTACTGTTGTTTAACCCTTTCCTCCATGTATACACCTTTAATGGATGTGAGACCAGTGTAGATCCTAATCAGCTGGCACATCCATGTTGTCTGATTAGGATCTGCACTGTTCACAATGTGGGTCAGAAATAAGCTAATAAATCAAAAAGCCAACAGTACAGGTCTTGTTCAGATGGTATAGATGTACCGGCTGATCTAGATCTACAATGTTGCCATGCCATAAAGAAGTATATAATGAAAAGTGCGGGGAGTGGGGGGGGGGGACAACTTACATAAAGCTTACAGATTTAATCAAGAAGTGAAAAGAAACATTGTACCACTTTAATTGAAAGCTAAACGGAAACGGAAAATAACATTTACAAATAATAAAATCTGTACATGCCATACCAAAAACAGAAAGAAAAAAGCAATTTTTATTATTCCTTGTAAAATGACATTTTATGGCCTGACTGACCTCACAGATAAACTAAAACTTTGATAATTGATAATTATATCAGTACCGGAAGGTAAGTGAAAATTGTTTGTTAAAACAGGCACTTATTCATTTGCAAGTTAACCCTTTCCTTCATAGACAAACCTTTAATGCAAAGAAACAAAGTTTAGATCTAGATCAGCTGGCACATCCATGCCATCTGATCAGGATCTAAACTGTTCGCTTTTTATTTGTTGTTTTTTTTCTGACCAAAATGAGACCAGTGCAGATCCTGATCAGATGGCACAGATATGCCGGCTGATCTGGATCTTCACTGGTTGCACATGCTTAAAATTCTTTTATATGGAGGTAAGGGTTAAAAACACAAGGTGGGCGGTTAGTTTTAAGAGCATGGGCTCTAGATGGGACGAATATGGTAATATTTTTTGTTTTATTCTTATAAGATGTGTTTTTATGTCCATGTAACAGCTGTGGTGGAAACATTCTTATCAACGTTGGACCGACACATGATGGTCGAATCGTCCCTGTGTTTGAAGAACGATTGAGAAGTCTAGGACAGTGGCTGGGTGTGAATGGTGAAGCAATATACAGCAGTAAGCCCTGGGTTTACCAAAATGACACAGTTACACCGAGTGTCTGGTAAGAATTGTTTTTCAATGTTGACTGGGCTATTAGTTTTATTTTCTGAAACATTTTATATTAAAGATTGTTAGAAGAATAAAAAGATGAGCGAATGTTTGTCTTAGGATAGGAATATCTGATACTGTCTACCCACACAGCCTTACCAAGTCTCATCCTTCCATTCGCCCCCCACACAGCTTCCCCCACACAGCCCCTCTAATAAAGAGTCTCTCCTGCACAGCCTTCGCAACAGAATTCCTTACCCCGCCACCCACACAGTCTCCCCTGCGCAGCCTCCTTCATACAGTCTCCCTTAGCTCCCCTGCACAGTCTCTCCTACCAACTTCCCGCACACAGCCCCTCGCCAAAAAACACTGCCTTTCCCACATACCCTTATAAGTCCTCCCCCCCAATCCCCCCTCCCCCCCAACCACCACCGCTCCTTTCCTTAACACAACCCTTCCTCAACGGCTTGCTCCCCTCACAGCATTCTCAACAGTCTTCCGTACAAAGCCGACCACACACTCCACCCCCATCACAGCTCCCTCCCCACACAGCCTTCCCAACTCTGCCTTCTCCACCTAGTCTCTTCGAACACAGCCTCTCTCAGATTCTCCACCACATTGCCAAAGAACATAAGCAACTGTCAGAAAAAACAGTTTGTGATACGGATCAACCCGTAATTCCATAGAATACACCTTTATCGCATGGGTGAACATGAACATAAAGATCGATATTAGAAGCCATGTGTCAGATGTGTTAGCTTATCTGGATCTACATAAACACTGTTTGTCCATGTGATAAAAGTGGTATATGTGGAGTAAAGGGTTAACTGATCTGATAGATCAAAACAGTGACAAATTACAAGGATTATATGTATCTTGCATGAAGTGAAGATTAACAAATCTGAGGGGTTAAATGTTTTTGCAGGGAACGAGGCTCTGCGGAGTTCCCACCAAAACAGTTCACCTGAGTTCTATCTTTACTGAATGTCTTGTGCAAAATACTTTTTCTTGCCTACCTTTTACTATTCATAACTGTGTATATGTATACAATCTAAATTATGTTTCCTTACGCTGAAATATTGACATTTTCACAAACATTACTTTCTAAATGACGTCACAAACTGGAATACTTTACGTCGGCTATTTGAAGATTTGATATCACTTATGTAGCTGGCAAACTTTATCTTTTCCCTAGGGAAAATATGATTTTCTCTCCCTGGTAAATCATGGGGAAACACTTTCCTGGAATGCAAGAAAGCATGAACTTTCATCATTATCATATTGTAGGTACACGGCGAAGAAGTCTATGGAAGGTGGTCTTGATGTGTATGCCATTGTCCTAAAATGGCCGAACCCTGGTCAGTTCTTCCTTGGAAGTCCCACACCTATGTCATCCACGAAAGTCACATTGCTTGGTTATTCATCACCAATAACCTGGAAGAATGCGCCTACTGCACAGGGAATTTATTTGAATATTCCTGTTATTCCGTTTAACTTGATGCCGTGTAACTACGGTTGGGTGTTTAAAATGGAAAACCTGATGTAAAAATTTTCTAAGCTGTTACTGCAAATTTGATTTCAATTAGATATTGAACCAGCCAGCAAACTCCTTAAACATCTGTTGCACTGCAACACTTCAAGAGATCCCAATCACGTTTTATGTCATGCGACTACAGTACGGTTAAAACTGCTGCTCCTATCAGGAGACAGTGCGTTCATCTTCCAAATAAGGTTTTGCTCTCAAATTATTTCACTGTGAGTTCATTATTCATTATCCATGTGGATGTTGAACTGAAAATTTCATTTTCAAAGATTTGAATGGTACATGCAGAACTTTAAGCAATAACAGAAGAAAATAAAGCAACCTGAAGGTGTGATTAACAAAGAACAGTGTTCTGTTAATTAAACTTTCCGCTACTTCTAAACAGAAATATTGGTCGCCACACCATATGTTTAGTGTTTTGGTTGCAAGCCAAAATCTAACTGAAATCAAAATTCATAGTAACATCAAGCAGAAGAATGGTTAAAATCAAACATATGGTTATTTTGTCAAATTACATTCCATGTTTTAGTCTTGTTTTAAGTTATACATTTTTTAAATAAAACCTTATATTTACATCACCCAATTGCAATAAGATTTTACTCAAATTTATTTATATAATAATATTTTGTTATCAAAGTTTATGTAAAATTATGAAGAATTTATTTGTTCAATCTTTACATAACTATCGCTCCAGAATAAAGTTACATGTATTTTGGGGAATTTTCGTATTGAGGACCTGTGATTGACCTATATTGCTTATTTAATCATATGTGATGCATCATGACAAAAAGGTACTTATGGCCTATGCAATCACTGCAGACCAAGATCAGCCAGCCCCTAACCCTTTCATCCATCAATACACCTTTATTGCGAGGGCTAACAGTTTAGATCCAGATCAGCCGGCACATCCGTGCCATCTGATCAGGATCTAAACTGTTCGCTTTTTGATCTCTTAGGTTATTTCTGACCAGAATGTGACCAGTGCAGATTCTGATCAGACGGCACGGATGTGCCGGCTGATCTGGATCTACACTGGTCGCACATGTGTAAAAATGTGTATATATGGAGGAAAGGGTTAAACACAGTTTTATCAGGGTCTACACTGTTTGCCATTCAGTGAGAGGCGCATTCTGAATGCATCTAGAAATCAGTTTTGATCCTTCTGAGACTATTAAAACCCTTTCCTCCATACATATGCCTTTATAGCATGGGCTAACAGTGTAGATCTAGATCAGCCAGCACATGTGTGCTATCTGACCCGGATCTTCACTGTGTGCTTTAAGGATCATTAGGTTGTTTCTGACCAAAAATTGAACAATGCAGTTCTTGAACAGACATGGATGTGCTAGGTGATATTGATTTATACAGTTCACACATGTGATAAAATGCTTACATATAGAGGAAAGGGTGAGGTTTGCAATTTGATCTGGATCAAAAGATAATACATTAAAATTTATCATGGTGCATCACAAAATAATTATTAATGTTTGACAAATGTTTCCTGTATCTAAGAAATCCCATATGTTCACCTTTCATTTCATAACCCTTTCCCCCATGCCTTTATTGGACGAACAGTTTAGATCCAGATCAGCCAGCAGATCCATGCAATCTGATCAGGATCTAAAGTGTTCGCTTTTTTATTTATTAGGTTATTGCTGACCAAAATGCGACCAGTGCAGATCCAGATCACACGGCACGGATGTGCCGGCTGATGTTGATGTACACTGGTTGCAAATGCGTTGAAATGCATATATATGGAGGAAAGGGTTAAATTGCATTGTTCAAAGTCCTATGCAACTTCTATATGGGCAATAAATATTTTTACATTTTTGTTGTCTAATGTTTTTAAATAGAGTGAAATTGTAACTGAGTATATGTTTAATGTCAACAGTAATTTCAGTTCATTTGAGCCAAAGGCCAAATGTGTTTAGATGTGCTTGTCGCATATAAATTGACAATTTATTCATTCACTCTTGACTCCATGGATACCATTTCTATCATATGGGCGAACAGTTTAGATCAAGATCAGCCAATACAGATGTGCTGTCTGATCATGATCTGCAGTGTTTATTTTTAGATTCATTGTGCTAATTCTGGCCATAAACAGTGTAAATCCTGACATATGGCAACATTCATTTCTTGTCAATTAAGTCTAAACTCATTAACCTGTCTTCACTTGTGTTATGATGCAGTAATGTTCATTTGTTGTCATTTCCGATTCTTGTTTATGAATATTTAACCCTTTACTCATTATAAGGGGCACAGCACGGGAAAAGGTACCTTCGGTCATATTTTGTGACATTTTAGTTGTTACTATATTTAGAAAGAACTTCAAATAATATTTTATTTTCTTATAACTAAAAAGTGATTTTGTTACACATTTTGTAAATAAAAATGGTATTTTTACCGCGAATTTCATAATAATACCAATGTCGTCTGCTCAACTTTATGATGTCATTTCAAGAATTGACGTCAACTGTCAGAAGGTACCTTTTCCCGTGACCCGCCCCATATAATATACACATTTAAATGCATGTGCAACCATTATAGATCCAGATCATCCAGCACATCCCTGCTGCCTGATCTGGATCTGCACTTGTTGCGTCTTGGTCAGAAATAACATAATGAATCATAAAGTGAATGGTGTAGAACCTGATCAGATGGTATGAATGTGCCAGCTGATCTGGATCTACAATGTTTGCTCATGCAGTAAAGGTGTATCTATGAAACAAATGGTAAAGCTGGTTGGTTTTATTAGGAAACCATTTTTCATACTAGCTTACTTGAAATGTACCAGTAAAACTGACTCAGTAATTTTTTATCAGTACATTGAAATACAAATCATATGGAATCATAAAAGTTGATATTTTTGACTGGTAATTTTGCATACTTTTTCTGTGCACAATGGTCTATATATTTTATACATGTAGCAATATTTATGTGAGAAACAATTATACAGATTATGTTTTGATGTGACTATTAAAACTCAGTAAAGAACCTTGGTTGTTTTAATACACATAATATGTAAGTTTGTGTCCCATTTCTTATTTGAGATATACATGTATATGGCAGCTTTTATGGCTGTTACAAAAGGCACAGATATGACTGATAATTAATTTAACACTTTCCTCCTTAGAAACACCTTAATTGTGATGGCGAACAATTAAGATCCAGATCAGCCAGCACATCCATGCCATCTGATCAGGATCTACACTGTTCGCTTTTTTATTCATTAGAATATTTCTGACCAAAATGCGACCAATGCAGATCTTGATCAGACACCACAGATGTGCCGGCTGATCTGGATCTACACTGGTCGCATATGTGTAAAATGCTTATATATGGAGGAAAGGGTTAAATTTATTTAAAAACAAAGAGATACACATAATATTACATGGGATGCAATCTCATTAAAGCAATGGAATCTGGGATCGTTTTTATACGTCCGTTTGAAAAACGGAACGTATTATGGGAACACCTGCAGCGGGCTGGCGGGTTGGCGGACGGGCGGGCGGGTGGTGTCCACAGGGTTTCTGCTCTCTAACTCAAGGAGTTTTCATCAGGTCTTTATCAAACTTGGTGAATATGTTGGTGGGCATAATATCTCGACCGAGTTCTATAACCAGCCAAATCCCCCCAGGCACTCCTGAATTATGGCCCTTGAATTGTCCAAAATAAAGGTTTACGCTCTCTTAGTCAAAGAGTTTTCATCAGGTCTTTATCAAACTTGGTGAATATGTTGGTGGGCATAATATCTCGACCAGGTTCTATAACCAGCCAAATCCCCCAGGCACTCCTGAATTATGGCCCTTGAATTGTCCAAAATTACTGTTTATGCTCTCTAAGTCAAAGAGTTTTCATCCGGTCTTTATCAAACTTGGTGAATATGTTGGTGGGCATAATATCTCTGACAAGTTCGATAACCAGCCAAGTTGCTTCAGGCACTTAAGAGTTATGGCCCTTTATTTATACAAAAAATGTGGCAAATTAGCCAAACTTTTTGACGGGCATATTTTGTGGCATTTTGGCACTCTTGTTAAATGATACATTTTATCTGATCTGGATCTGCACTGGTCACTTCTTGGTTATAAATAATCTTACGAATTTAACAGTGAACTGTGTAGATCCTGACCAGATGGCATTAATGTGCCAGCTGATCTGGATCGACACTGTTTGCACATGTGTCCACTGCGATAAAATAAGATTGTTTTTCCAATATTTTAAATGAAAATCTTAATAATTAATTGTGATTATGCAAAATTGATAATAATCTGTAAATATTAATATTCTTCAGAAAAATGAGAATTAAAGCAATACAAAACTCAAGAAGAAAACTTAAAGACAGTGACTGAATATAATTATTGCAATTAAATCTTGATTTAGTCACAACAACACATGGTATCATAGAGATCAATATTCATGTTTTAACCCTTCATGTTTTATCCCATGTGCTAACAGTGAAGATCCAGATCAGCCTGCATATTAACCCTTTCCTGTACAGATACGCATTTTTACGCATGTGCGACCAGTGTAGATCCAGATCAGCCGGCACATCCGTGCCGTCTGATCAGGATCTGCACTGGTCGCATTTTGGTCAGAAATAACCTAATGAATCAAGAAGCGAACAGTTTAGATCCTGATCAGACGGCACGGATGTGCTGGCTGATCTGGATCTAAACTGTTTGCCCTAGCAATAAAGGTGTATCTGTACGGGAAAGGGTTAAGCAGTCTGATCAGGATCTACATGCCCACAGTTTGCATCTCAGTAAGAAAAAACCTTATGAATCTTTAATTGGGGCACGTCACGGGAAAAGGTACCTTTGGACAGTTGATGTCAATCCTTGAAATGACGTCATAAAGTTGAGCAGGCAACATTACTTATTATGCATGTCGCGTTAAAAATATCATTTTATTGTCAAAATGTGTAAGAATAGCACTTGTTTGTTGTGAGAAATTTAAAAATAGTTTTAAGTTCTTTCTAAATATAGTAAAAACTAAAATGTCACAAAATATGACCGAAGGTACATTTTCCCGTGGCGTGCCCCAATTAAGCAAACATTGAAGATCCTGATCTACTCCAATGATTAGACTGCATATATCTGGGGACTGATCTGGATCTACAGTGGTAGCTTATGTAATAAAAGCTGTCTGTGGAGTTAAGGTTTAAAGCTGCTGCTGCTTATTACATGAAGAACATTGAAAATCGAGGCAGAAAATCTTCATCGGCAATGGGCCATTAAGCTTAAACTGTTAAAACTGGAATTTCAGACAAAAGAGAACAGTCGGATGCAAGATTTCAAGTAAGGGGCATGTTTGGGAGTCATATATCAGTTAACCCTTTACTCCATAGATAATGATTTATTGCGTAGGTAACAGTTTAAGATCCAGATCAGACAGCATCTGTGATTTGTGCCATCTGATCAGGATCTCAACTGTTTGCTTTTAGATTTATAAGGTTATTTCTGACTGAGGCGAACATTATGGATCCAGATCAGATACCACAGATGTTCTGGCTGATCTGAATCTAAACTGGTCACCAATGTGATAAAAGGCGTTTATATAGTTAAAATGATAATTTCTGATTCTCTGACCAAAACCCTCATAAAATTAAATATTTCTGCCCAAAATGAGGCCAACTGAACTCCCACTGGAGCCATCCCTGAAGAGATTCTAGAAATTCAAAACAGAAATTTATTGTCAATTTCAAACTTATTTCTGGATTCTTTAAATGTAAGTTTTATAATATCTACAATCAGAAAAGAACTATAGAAATTAAACTCCGTTTCGTCACCTGTACGAAATTAGCAAATTCAGTCGACTATCGAGTCGTTTACGGTGTTAAGTAAATACTGTAGACAGCGCCGAATTTTTGATCACATGATCACAATGGGGTACATGTATATGTTTACATCACGTGACAATCACAAGCCCTGTCAAAATGGCGACCGGGAAGGCTGAATTAATTGCCTGCTTGATTTTACTAGTTTCTTCTTTGTCATGTGTTATTTCTTTGAAATACCAACCGAACTGGGACTCTTTAGACGCCCGACCCCTGCCGTCATGGTATGATGATTCGAAAATTGGTATTTTCATACACTGGGGCGTATTTTCAGTGCCCGGTATGCTATCCGAATGGTTTTGGTATGACTGGAAATCAGCGAAAAATCCTAAAGCAATTCAGTTCATGGAAGAAAATTACAAGCCTGATTGGACCTACCAGGATTTCGCAAAGCAGTTCTCAGCTGAACTGTTCAATCCAGACGAATGGGCTGATATTTTTAAAGCTTCAGGTGCAAGGTAAATTTTGTACATAAACATTTTCAGTTCCTATAATTTTCTCTTGCTTTGTATTTAAAAAAAATGCATGTCATCACAAAGTTTCAGACATCTGGGTAGATATTTTTATTTTATACCATCGCTTGTCGTGAACACTATTCATTTGGAATGCCAGACTTTTCTCCCCCAAACCATTTCCTCATCCTGACTGTTCTACCCCAAACCATTTCCTCCCAAGAAAGTTCTCCCCCAAAATAAAATTATGCAGACCGTTCTCCCCCTATATTTTGTATATAATTTTCACTGGTATTTTAATCTCATCAACACCTAATATGTGATTAGTGCAACTTAATCCATATTCCTTCCAAAAATGTGAAATAAATTATGCCATTTTCATTTAACTATAGTCACAGCCAAATTTTGTTGCTCTACTTGTCAAATTGTGGTCCATATGCAGCTGCACAGCCTCCAAGAAGCACACTTGTTTCAATGGTTCCTGCTGCATACTTTCCCAAGAGCTCCCTGATCTTCTTTTCAACAGTCTGTGCAGCAGGACGTATCCGGTGTTTGTGTGGACACCCCATCCCTTATGTCAGTCAGCTCATAGTTAACAGCTTCAGCCTCACTCTGTAGTGCTGGTACTAGTCGGTAGAATGACAGACTCATGCCTCCTGCCTTCCTATTCAGTTGATTGTGCCAACCTGAGAAACCAGAAAACAACTGATAAATGCAATCTCATTCGTAGAGTTGTCGTTCCTTACACTCACTTTACATCTCTGCAAAAGGCTCGATGTCAAGTTTTTGACCAAACTCGACGGCCTTATTTTATACAGTCATAATTATGAATTTGAAAGTTTGAGGTCAAATAAATGACAGCAAATCTTCACTATCTTTCTTTGAAACAGAAGAAACCCAATCTATTGTAAATGTATTTGGTGAACTATTTCTTTGAGTTAAAGTAAAAGTAGTTGAAAGTAGTTCCAGCCTATAACAGAGGTGAATGTAATAAGCCGATATATTGTAAGAGAGTGTGATAAATGAAGTAACCTTGATAATTTATTGTCAGTTTTTAATGTTATCTGTTTATAAATTTCATCAAGTTCAAATAATTATCATTATTCATGTATAGTTAAATATAGTAATATGATTCCTACAACTTACCGTCACAATCATTATTTGTGCGGATGGTGAGACCATAACACACACTAGGAGTCTATGGCGAAAATGGGAGGGTTCTGTCTGGCTGGCTGATCTGGATCTTCACACTTCGCCCATGCAATAAAGGTGTGTCTATGGATGAAAGGTTTAAACAGATTATTGTTATTGTTGGCAAGAATCAGTTTACATGTAAGTCTTCCAGGATGGTCTATTGACCTGACAAAGTTGGAGGCTTATGATTGGTCTTTGTCAGTACATTACTAGTAGATACTAGATACACCTTTATTGCTAGGGCGAACAGTTTAGATCCAGATCAGCGGGCACATCCGTGCCCTCTGATCAGGATCTAAACTGTTCGCTTTTTGATTCATTAGGTTATTTCTGACCAAAATGCGACCAGTGCAGATCCTGATCAGACAGAACGGATTTGCCGGCTGATCTGGATCTACACTGGTAGCATGAAGATAAAAATGCATATATATCAAGGAAAGGGTTAAGACTACCTCATTCAGAGCTTCTGGGGTGGTTAAATTTCTTTTATTTTTAACTTGTGCATGGTAAGGTGCATACATGCAGAAGATTTCTTCTAACAAACAAGGAGGCATAAAATAAAAATAAATAGAAATAGATTTAAGTGTTGATACAACACACAATTGTAATACAAGGGCAAGATAATTTTTTATTGAAAATACTGGTAAATGCTATCCAAGAAGAAATGCTGAGTGAAGAACTTCGATAATATGAACTTTTATAAATCAAGATTCAAAATTCAAAAGTTTATTATGATGTAGGCCTCCGGCCCATTAACAAACAGATCAAGACAGCATATAATATTCATTTTAGTTGTACCAGTGATATGGCAAATTATTTTACATTTCATAATTAACACATTTTAGTAGCCTGGCACCAGCTAGATGGTTTATAAAAGAAAACACTGAAATACTTATTTTCTCCTTTTTTATTCATTTCATTTTCCCCTTTTTACTGATATGCTGAACCACCTATGTTCTGGGAGATAAGGGAAGTAAAATGCATATCAGTAAGGTGCCTGCAGGAGTTACTTTTCTTGGAGGTATTGATGACTATATAACACAGAACATATGGGACGAGAGCCAGTCTAACATTTTAGATGAGATAAGGAAATATTAAATTGGATATTTTGTAAATAAAGACTAATATAATTTTGCTATACCAGCTTTAAATTAAATATATTAACAAAGTGTAAAGCTTGAAGAAAAGCTTGGCAGAACCAGTTATACTGATCCAAAGTGGTTCGTGAACAACGCACTCAGCCTTGTCAAAATGAAATGATGTTGAGATTTGAGACTAGTCTAAAATGTCTTATTTTGTACTTGTTTTATGATCTTGGGCACAGATCTGTTTATATTATCTGAGAACCTTGAAATAACTGGATCCAAGATCGTAAAACTGAGATTGGAGACCAGTCTCAAATCTCAATCATATAATTGGCTGAAATAGAGACCTCTAGGCCAAGTTCAAAACTGGGTCATGTGACCTTGAAATCTAGGTCACTATGTCAAATTATAGAAAATGCTTGTCCGTACTCTAGCGGTCTTAATTTTGGTTCAAATCTTATTTAAACTTGGTCAGAATGATCATCTCAATGATTTCTAGGTCAAGTTCGAAACTTGGTCATGTGACCTTGGAATCTAGGTCACTAGGTCAAATTATAGAAAAAGCTTGTCCTCACTCTAGCAGTCTTCATTTGGGTCAGATCTTCTTCACACTTGGTCAGAATGTTAATCTCAGTATAACTAGGTCTTGTTTGAACTAGGTCACATGACCTTGAAAACTAGGTCACCAGGTCAAATTAAAGAAAAAGCTTATTCACACTGTAGCAGTCTTAATTTTGGTCTGATCTTCTTTAAACTTGGTCAGAATGTCTATCACTATGATATGTAGGTCAAGTTTGTAACAGGGGCATGTGACCCTTAAAACTAGATCACTAGGTCAAATTAAAGAAAAAGCTTATTTGCACTCTATTTGTCTTCATTTTGGTGTCATCCTCTTTAAACTTGGTCAGAATGTTTATCTCAGTGACATCTAGGTCAAGTTTGAAACTGGGTCAAGTGACCTTGAAATCTAGGTCACTAGGTCAAATTATAGAAAAAGCTTGTCCGCACTCTAGCGGTCTTAATTATGGTGCAATCTTCTCGATAATATCTAGGTCAAGTTCGAAAGCAGGTCATGTGACCTTGAAAACTAGGTCACAATGTTAAATGATAAAAAAAGCTTCTCTGTACTCTTAACAGTCTTAATTTTGGTCTGATCTTCTTCAAACTTGATCAAAATGTTTATCTCAATGATATCTAGGTCATGTTCGTAACTGGGTCACGTGACCTTGAAAACTAGGTCACTAGGTCAAATTAAAGAAAAAGCTTATTCGCACACTAAAAGGTCTTAATTTTGTTGGCATCCTCTTTAAACTTGGTCAGAATGTTAATCTCAATTATATCTAGGTCAGCTGCAAAACTGGTTCATGTTACATTGAAATCTAGGTCACTAGGTCAAATTATAGAAAATGCTTGTCCGCACTCTAGCGGTCTTAATTTTGGTCAGATCTTCTTCAGACTTGGTTAAAATGTTTATCTCAATGATATCTAGGTCACTGGGTCATGTGACCTTAAAAACTAGGTCACAAGGTCAAATTATAGAAAAAGCTCCTCTGTACTCTAACAGTCTAAATCGGACCACACCATAATATCCTTGGTCAGAGGCGGGAGGCATATACAGGGAATAAACAAGAACAACAAAAATAACAGTCTTTATTTTGGTGGGATCTTCTTCAAACTTGGTAAGAATGATTATCTCAATGATATCTAGGTCATGTTCGTAACTGGGTCATGTGACCTTAAAAACTGTCACTAGGTCAAATTACAGAAAAAGCTTGTCAGCACTCTAAGGGTCTTAATTTTGGTCCTCTTTTTGAAGCTTGGTCAGAATGTTTATCTCAATGATATCTATGTCAAGTTCTAGACTGGGTCATGTGACCTTGAAAACTAGGTGACTACTTCAAGTTATAATAAAAGCTTGTCTGCACACTAATGGTCTTAATTTTGGTCTGATCTTCACTTTCATTACCATAAGATCTTGGTTCCTTTGTTGAAATTGCAATATTGCATTACGGGTTCCAGAGTTATGGCCTTTGAAAGTGCAGAAATATACTATTTAGACCTTGTCTGCACAATATCTGCTTCATTTTTTATTTGAATTTAATTAGACTTGTACAATATTTGAGTTACTATAAGACTTAGGTCCCTTTTTTGAACCAGCTACATTCCATAATGGGTTCCAGAGTTATGGCCCTTGAAAGAGTCAAAGTAAGCTATTTTGACCTTTTCTCCACAATAGCAGCTTTATTTTTCACTTGATTTTACCAAACTTGCACACAACTCTTACAACCATTAAGCAGTTGTTGACAGGTGAGCGACCCTCTGGACCCTCTTGTTGCAAGGGTTATGGGCCCTTACTCTACTATTTAACTTCCACAGGCATATTTTTACTACATATGTATACCAATTCGATTTCAAAGCTGCATTTCGGGGGCATATGTCAATTTCAAGTGACAGCTCTTGTTTTTAATCCTGCCACAAGAAATATATTCTGATGCAGGTTTGGATGCAAGATTTCACAAAAGGAAGATCATGTTGGGCAGTGTTCAGGTGAAAACAAGGGGGTTTGAGCATCTCCACTGAACCCCCTCTGGATCTGCACTAGCCCAACTATTTGTGCGCAACAAGGGCTTTTCTATATGTACGATCTGTAAAAAGTCACTATGATAATGGGTCAGTACTTGCAGTCGAATTATTGAGACTAGATCTGCACTTGACGGTCTCCTGATGTGTGATCCAGATCAGTACTTTCACCATTTTATCTTCTACATGCCACAAAATAGTGAAAGTACTGGTCTGTCACATAGCAAACAGTCATTTCGCTTAACTATAAGCATAATATGCATATTACTCTATTGTCCTGCAGCGTGACTCAAACAAGGGGGTCCTATGGGACCAATACCCTGTGTCTGTTAGTATAGATTTTCATCCTAAATAAAAAAAAATCTTTACAACGTCCGTGGTAGGACTAATTACTCTATAGACCTGGAAATGAAATAATATAGTCCCAGTAAATGCAGATCTTAGAGTTACAGCACTGATTTTTTTATCACTGTTCCTTACATGAATCGAAACTCTCTCAATAAATCGTATGTTCAAAGACTATTGTTGGTTACATATATAACATAATTTCATATTGACTGGTTTCGAAGCCTTCAATATGTACGATAATGTACGGAATATAAAACAGACTTTAGCACAGTTTTAACAAATACTGAGTGAGCTCCCCTGGATTGAAAATTGCCATTTGCATTTGGGCAGATCATATTTCTGTTGTGCATACAAGTGGTTGTCAGCCGTGTAAATTTATTGAATATTACCCGTCAGGAGACAAATTACTTTACCGGAAGTAGATATAAAATGGAGAATATTTTATTTCCTTCCTGTTTGTGCTTGTTTTTAATATCTTTATCTCAAGCGAATGTTGGAGTAAAATATGAGCCCAATTGGAACTCGATTGACTCCAGGCCCCTCCCGTCGTGGTATGATGAGGCAAAAATAGGTATCTTCCTTCACTGGGGAGTATTTTCTGTGCCAGGACTGCTAGATGCGTGGTTCTGGTACTCATGGGTTCAAAAGGACCCTACGGCATTGAACTTCATTAAGAAAAATTACAAGGCAGATTGGACCTACCAGGACTTTGCACAACAATTCTCAGCTGAACTCTTCAACCCAGATGAATGGGCAGATATTTTTAAGGCCTCCGGTGCCAGGTAATTTTTTTTAATATAATTGAAAATGGGCAGAGTTATCTAGCCTATTAAGGACTGCCAAGTAAGACTCCTGTCAATTTTTTTCTTAGAGTGAAAAAATCAGGTTTTAAATTCAAATTTCAAGTCAGGTTAGAAATGTGAATTTTAATTTTACATACATGTAGAAGGCAAAAAATGCAACCCTGGTTATAATGAATTGCTCATGCAAATCCTTCACTGCTACTTTTTACCATTATAACTAACTGGATAACTACATCTATTAAAAAAACAAATTTATTTTCCTAGGTAAGGCAATAGAAAATTAATTCCAAGATTCTCATCCTATTTTTGGGAAAAACTGGGGCGGATGGGCAGGTTTTATTTTTTATTTATCATTCTCACTGTTTCTAACGAGGCTTGTGTAGTTTAAAGATAAATAAGAGTCCAGCCAACTATGAATTGCTGATTCGCACTTAAATGTTTCATACTGCCTTTTCGTACTCTACCGATTCATACTCTTAATGTAAATTTTGATGTACGCATATTTTTTCAAAATAAAAACACTCGAGGGGAGTGATATTCGATGGCGGGCGGGGATGAGAATCTAGGAATTAATTTTCTATTGCCTAAATGCATTTTTAGCTAGTTTGAATTTTCATTAACTGTTGGGAATAATTTGCAAAACAAAGTTACTTTATTAAACAACACCTAAGTAAATGCAAAGTTAAGCTCAGATTTCTTGCCAGTGGCCAAATTAATTCAGCATCTGACAGCTAAGTGCATGACCTTTACAGGTTCCTTGTATACATGCTGTCGTTAAAATGTGACCATCAGTTCATACAACAGTTCAGAAGTTAATTCTTTACTCCTTATATACACCTTTCACATTATTGACCAGTTTAGATCCAGATCAACCTGCAATCTATGCCATGTGATCTGGATTACAATGTTTGCCTAATAAATAGAAACTTCACTATTTCCCTATGCCATATAGATGTATATGCGGAGGAAAGGGTTTAACCCAATACATTTTCCGGCAAATTAAATTTAACATTTTGCAAATATTGGAAAAATTTGCAAGTAATATTTCATTGCAAGATGTTCTTTGTTTTATTAATTAAATATTCACATTAAATATTCCAAACAATTACCAGGGTGGCTGTACTACATCACTTCAAGAATGTCGTGCACACAAAAAATCGTTCGTTTCAAGCAAGTCTTTTTGCTTATTTCTCAGTAATTTGTGGAGCGATTTTAATCAGATCAAGACCACTGTACTCCTGTTCACACATTCCTCCATAGACACACCTTTATTGCATGGGCGAACAGTGTAGATCCAGATCAGGCAGCACATCCATGCCCCGTCTGATCAGGATCTGCACTGTTCGCTTTATGATTCTTTAGGTTATTTCTTACCAAAATGTGACCAGTGCAGATCCTGATCAGACAGCACAGATGTGCCAGCTGATCTGGATCTACACTGGTCTCACATGCGCAAAAATGTGTATATATGGAGGAAAGGGTTTAAAAGCAGTTTTATTGACATTTAACATGTTTAACCTCGAGTATCAGTTGGCTGCTGTTTACTCAAACATTGAAAGACAAATTTTGTTTCAAAAGTCTTTGAATGTGAAAGAAAATGGCAGCCAATTGATATTGAAGGTTAAATGTACCATAAATTACTGAGAAATAAGTGAAAAACCCACCTGAAGCAAGTGATTTTGTGCGTGCAAGACATTGTTCAAGTAAGATGGTATTGTCACCCTGATTATATGCACCTTTTCTGTCTCCAAGACAAATAAATTCAGGGATATTGAAACAAGAAAGTTATTCAATTTGAAACGTAATGTTTCTCTAATCATGGTTAATAACTTTGTTAAAAATTAGAAATAAACAGACTGGCAAAATAGGTCACTTCCTGTATTAAGTAATCAATACCAAAATAAATCTTCCACACAACCCAGAGTGGTAATTTAGTGTATTCTGAATTTCTGATAATTTATTAGCTGAATATTGATTGAGTTTTTTTTCAATAGTTTAAAGCTTTGGTTATTTACAGGTGCACATGAAAATTGATAATTTTTGGCGGCTGTTTGTTTTCAGAGAAATTATTTAACTGTTTACATTTTCATTGATATAATTATGTATAGGATAGAGTCTATTAAGACGTTTCTATAGAAAATAGAAGCCGAAACAAGCGCAGCGAGTGCAGGCTTCTATTTTCTATAGAAATGTCTTAATAGACTCTATCCGACTTAGAAGTTGCCCTACATTTGTAGCCATGCGCATGCGCAGTTAAAAATAGATCCATCTATTTTGTTTACTGCAAGATAGAAAATAAACAGGAGTTCTATTGAAAAAAATCGCTGAGGAATTTGAATTTCCATAGCTTCTGATTGGCTACAAATGTAGGGCAACTTCTAAATAATGTTGATAATTGATCAATATTGTTTAACTCTTAAATTTACTCCATAATTATGATACCCATTTACACATGTGCGACTAGTGTAGATCCAGATCAGCTGACGCATCTGTGCCATCTGATCAGAATCTACACTGGTCGCATCATGTTGGTCAGGTATAACCTGAATTGAATTGAATTGAATTGAAGACTTTATTTATCGAGGGTGACCCAATTAGTCTTGATGACTAATCTTCCTTGGGGCCCTCTCAAATATGTCAAACAGAATATAACAATAACTGACTGAACTAAAAACAGGACCAGGCTAGTTAAGGATTTATTGATAATTTTTAAATGGAAGCCAAATGAATATTTTACAAATGTTTATTTTAAAGTCACCATTCAGAATGCACATGATTCTTGGCTTCTTTACAATATCATTATGTAAACTGTTCTCTGATAGAGCAGAATCCAAGAGGCTTTCTCGCAGATATAATCCTTTACTTCATTTTATGGCTTTGCGCATATGTGAACATTGTCGAGGCGTTTTATTTTTCACTGCCCCATGCCCTATAATTTAGGGGAAATTAACATGATTTTTTCCCTGAAGGGGAATAAAAAAAATTGATGTTAAGTTACTTTAAGAAGAAAACTGCATGATTTTAAAGAAATTTTCTGTGGGGAAGGTGTCCATAAATGGCCCCTACTAAAGAAGCAAAAAAAGCCCTGATTGTAGATCCAGATCTGCCAAGATGTCCATGCTCTTTGATCAGAATGTGCACTGATTGCTTCATGGTAAGAAATAACATAATTTTATTTAATAAAAAAACAAAACATTGCAGATCCTGATCAGCCAGCATGGACTGTATATCCATTCTTTCCACAATTTACAACTGTTAAACCACCTTAAAAAGTCACTGACATAAGGGTATATTTGTCAGAGATGAAGTGGTCTTTGAACTTGGGTCAGTGGTCAGTCAGATATAATATGGTGCATTGGAGATACTGGCCTAGACTTTTCAATAGGGTTTACTGCACTTATATAATGTGAGGTCACTATCGCTATATGATAACCCTATTAAACGTACAACAGTACAATGACTAATCCTTTGTGATGATTACATGGAAGGAAACTATTCAAATATTAGATGTTTGTTTTGAACACTAGATTAGTATTTAAAGTTAATTGTTGACAAGGGTGTTTGAAAGGTTGAAAATAAAGAGTGATTCAATTTATTCATAATGGGCACAAGAAAGAAGGTTGACTTTTTTTGTTCGTGCATCGTTGTGTTTATTATTTTTTCGGGATGTGTTGTGACAGGAAAATACGAACCTAACTGGGAGTCGATTGACTCCCGACCCCTTCCATCATGGTATGACGAGTCAAAAATTGGTATATTCATCCACTGGGGAGTATTTTCTGTCCCTGCTTTGCTTACGGAGTGGTTTTGGCATCAGTGGATTTCGGAAAAAAATCCAATTGCTGAGAAATTCATGCAGGATAATTATAAGCCTGATTGGACATACCAGGATTTTGCAAAAGAATTCACTGCGGAGCTATTCAATCCAGATGAATGGGCAGATATTTTTAAAGCATCTGGTGCAAGGTAATTATTTTGCTGTCAAAGCTAAGGTACAGGGTATTCAATTTATACTGTTTAATTACATACACGCTTTTCATGTGCAACTGTTCTTATAACAGTTAATCTCGCTATCATATACTAGGCATGTTTTTATAAGGACCAATTGGAAAATCCAATTGGTAAATCGCAAAGATGTATAATTATTTGTAGTAAAGTTATGTTTTCACCAGCACTTTTACAAATTAACAAGTAACCATAAGGCTCATTTCCATTAATGTTTAAATGTTTCTAAATGAATGCGACAATGAGTTTTCCGTGTTTTAAATTTTACATTCAGTTGTTAACTAATCTTTTACACATACAGATTTAGCAGTCGGGCCTGAATTGCAACTTTTCAATGAATACAGTAACAGCTGTTTTATAGTTACTCGTCTTGATTTTCTCGTGCCTAATCCATTCCAATGACCGTCAACTAAATTTACTGACGTCTTGAAGTTTTGAAATTTGATATACTAAGCTTATAGTTAATATTTTACATTTGTAAGTCTGGCCATCAATTTTGGGCAAAAAAAACCTAGATAACTTGGTTGCGCAGCTGCGTTATGGAACCTATCAAGAACAGTACCTTTACTCTAAACTATTTACTTCATGGAATATGGCTGTTATAAGTTGTAGATCCAGATCTGTGACATCTGATCAGGATCTACAGTGCACTTTTAGATTTAGGATATTTCTGACCAAAAAGTGACCAGCATAGATCCAGATCAGATGGCACAGATGTGCCTTGTGATCTTCATCTAACAGTTCACAACCACGATAAAACAATTATAATTATATCTGTGCCATCTGATCAGGATCTGCACTGTTCGCTTTTTTATTTGTTAGGTTATTTCTGACCAAAATGCAACCAGTGCAGATCCTGATCAGATGCCACTGATGTGCCAGCTGATCTGGATCTACACTGGTCGCACATGCGTAAAAATTTGTATATGAAGAAAAGCGTTAAACAGCATCTGTTATAAAAATATTGTTTGCTTACCTGGATATGGTATTGATTTATGTAAAACTCTTCTTTGGTTTCTCCTTCATCGATATTGACTTTTTCTGTAATAACAATTTCTCCAAAGCATAAGCAAATATTTGATATCACTTTGGAAAACCTATTTTAGAAATATTGTTAAGCATTAAAGGACTATTAAAAATTTAATAGACTATATCATTTTTTGTCTCACCAGCCATAGCACTTAGACACATATTGATCCTTAATTGTCTGCTGGATGGGTCATCCTATAGTCCCCCAACTTCAACATTAACGTGAATTTCATCAATGTAAAAGCTATGTTAAGGGTGGCAACTTTTTTTTTACTGTCAGTATTATAATATTTGTAAGTTCTTTCCAAATATAGTTACTGTAACAAATGAAATATCAAAAATCACAACCTTGGATGCCATTTCCTGTGGAGGCTCCAATCGTATTGCAATGCAATAATTTGTTTTTATCGAAGAGTTTAACCCTTTCCTCCATATATACACATTTTTACGCCTGTGCAACCAGTGTAGATCCAGATCAGCCGGCAAATCTGTGCCGTCTGATCAGGATCTGCACAGTTCACATTTTGGTCAGAAATAACCTACTGAATCAAAAAAGTGGACAGTTTAGATCCTGATAAGACGGCACGGATGTGCCGGCTGATCTGGATCTAAACTGTTCACCCTCGAAATAAAGATGTATCTATGGAGGAATGGGTTAAGGCTTACTCCTCTCTCCTAAAATGATGAATCCATTGTATTATGTTACGGAAGTGTCTGAAGCAGATTGATTGACTGTTAAATTGAGACGTCTAATGCATAAGCAATAGGAAAAAACACAACTTTTACCATTGTAGTCAACTGATACGAAGAAAGAAGATACAGTCACTTTAAATATTATCTTTTTGTATCAAGGAAATCAACATAGTTACCATAAAATTACTTTTAAATGCGGATGTTACTTTTTCAGAAAGGGGAGACCAGTGCAGATCCAGATCAGAGGGCACCTTCAGTTTTGCGTGATCTTGTTTTTCAAGTTGAAAAAAAGGAACATGTATATTGTTATTATAATATTCCTTTTATGCTGGTACGATATGAATGTTGTTTACATAACGTTTTCTTCAGATATGTGGTTCTAACGAGCAAGCATCATGAAGGGTTCACCAACTGGCCGTCAAAGTACTCCTTCTCATGGAATTCCATGGATGTGGGACCAAACAGGGATCTTGTTGGTATGTAGATGTTCTTGTTGTTAGATTACCATTTACTCCCTATCTACAGGTTTTATCACATGTGCGACCATTATAGATCCAGATCAGCTGGCACATTGGTGCCATCTGATCAGGATCTACACTGTTTGCTTTTTGGTCAGAAATAACCAAATAAATCTAAAGGCAGACAGTCTCGATCCTGTTAAGATATTATGTCTGATCTGGATCTTCACTGTTTAGATATACAATTACTTATCTATGGAGAAAAGGGTTAATATATATATATATATATATATATATATATATATATATATATATATATATATATATATATATATATATATATATATATATATATATATATATATATATATATATATATTAGCGCATTTATATATATAATTATGTTCAATTTTGTGACGACATCACTATAAACCTTGCTAAAAACCCCTTTCCTCCATAGATACACCCTTATTGCATGGGTGAACACTTTAAATCCAGATCAGCCAGCACATCTGTGACGTCTGATCAGGATCTGCACTGGTCACTTTTTGATTTGTTAAGTTTATTTCTGATCAAAATAAGACCAGTGCAGATCCTGATCAAACGGCACGGATGTGCCAGCTTATCTGGATCTACACTGGTCTCAAATGCGTAAAATCACACTATTAAAACCATCACTGGAACTGAAATATTGTGACGTGGTCTTTATTCTGGTCTTTTGTCACAATTCCATTTTCTTGGACCATGTGCCTAAGATCATAAAACTGAAACTGGTGACCAGTCTGAAATCTGACTGGTCATTCCATTGTCTCCATTTCAGCTGTCTCCATTTCAAAAATTTGGATTTTTGAGATTTGAGACTGGTCTCCAAAATAGCTTTATTTCAGTAATTTTTGTAAATTGTAACTATTGTTAATATTGTTATAATAAAAAATTGTAATTATCCCTCTGCTCAACATTTTAAATTTCTAGGCTCCTTGGCAAGTTCCATAAGAAACCGGACAGACATCAGGTTTGGACTGTATCACTCGTTGTTTGAATGGTATAACCCGATCTACATGCAAGACAAGGCCAATGGGTTCAAGACGAACGATTTTGTAACAGTAAGTTTTAAATTTGTTTTTTATACCCCTGCTTCAATGAAGAGGGGGGTATACTGTTTAACCCTTGTCTGTTCTTCTGTGATTCTGTCCGTCTGTCCTAAACAAAGTATCCATCACAGTTTTCTAATCAACAATAACAATGTAGCAGCCTAATATTTTGCATATTGCTTTATCCTATAGTCCCATAATTATGGTGTAAAGCGATGCCATCATAATTTTTTCCCTTGGCTTTTCAGTTTAAGTCGATGCCAGAATTGTACGAGATTGTGAACAACTACAAGCCGGACGTGATCTGGTCTGACGGCGACTGGGAGGCACCGGACACTTACTGGAACTCTACAGGCTTCCTTGCCTGGCTCTACAATGACAGGTACAAGTCAAAATTGTGATCTGGTACATTCAGGTCAAAATTGTGATCTGGTACAAGTCAAAATTGTGATCTGGTACAAGTCAAAATTGTGATCTGGTACATTCAAGTCAAAATTGTGATCTGGTACAAGTCAAAATTCTGATCGGTACAAGTCAAAATTGTGATCTGGTACAAGTCAAAATTGTGATCTGGTACATTCAAGTCAAAATTGTGATCTAGTACAAGTCAAAATTGTGATCTGGTACAAGTCAAAATTGTGATCTGGTACAAGTCAAAATTGTGATCTGGTACGAGTCAAAATTGTGATCTGGTACGAGTCAAAATTGTGATCTGGTACAAATCAAAATTGTGATCTGGTACAAGTCAAAATTGTGATCTGGTACAAGTCAAAATTGTGATCTGGTACATTCAAGTCAAAATTGTGATCTGGTACATTCAAGTCAAAATTGTGATTTGGTACATTCAAGTCAAATTGTGATCTGGTACATTCAAGTCAAAATTGTGATCTGGTACAAGTCAAAATTGTGATCTGGTACATTCAAGTCAAACTTGTGATCTGGTACATTCAAGTCAAAATTGTGATCTGGTACATTCAAGTCAAAATTGTGATCTGGTACAAGTCAAAATTGTGATCTGGTACAAGTCAAAATTGTGATCTGGTACATTCAAGTCAAAATTGTGATCTGGTAAATTCAAGTCAAAATTGTGATCTGGTACAAGTCAAAATTGTGATCTGGTACAAGTAAAAATTGTGATCTGGTACAAGTAAAAATTGTGATCTGGTACAAGTCAAAATTGTGATCTGGTACAAGTTAAAATTGTGATCTGGTACATTCAAGTCAAAATTTTGATCTGGTACAAGTCAAAATTGTGATCTGGTACATTCAAGTCAAAATTGTGATCTGGTACATTCAAGTCAAAATTGTGATCTGGTACATTCAGGTCAAAATTGTTATCTGGTACAAGTCAAAATTGTGATCTGGTACATTCAAGTCAAAATTGTGATCTGGTACATTCAGGTCAAAATTGTGATCTGGTACAAGTCAAAATTGTGATCTGGTACATTCAAGTCAAAATTGTGATCTGGTACAAGTCAAAATTGTGATCTGGTACATTCAAGTCAAAATTTTGAGCTGGTACAAGTCAAAATTGTGATCTGGTACATTTAAGTCAAAATTTTGATCTGGTACAAGTCAAAATTGTGATCTTGTACATTCAAGTCAAAATTGTGATCTGGTACAAGTCAAAATTTTGATCTGGTACATTCAAGTCAAACTTGTGATCTGGTACATTCAAGTCAAAATTGTGATCTGGTACATTCAAGTCAAAATTGTGATCTGGTACAAGTCAAAATTGTGATCTGGTACAAGTCAAAATTGTGATCTGGTACATTCAAGTCAAAATTGTGATCTGGTACATTCAAGTCAAAATTGTGATCTGGTACATTCAAGTCAAAATTGTGATCTGGTACAAGTCAAAATTGTGATCTGGTACAAGTCAAAATTGTGATCTGGTACAAGTAAAAATTGTGATCTGGTACAAGTCAAAATTGTGATCTGGTACAAGTAAAAATTGTGATCTGGTACAAGTCAAAATTGTGATCTGGTACAAGTTAAAATTGTGATCTGGTACATTCAAGTCAAAATTGTGATCTGGTACAAGTCAAAATTGTGATCTGGTACATTCAAGTCAAAATTGTGATCTGGTACAAGTCAAAATTGTGATCTGGTACAAGTCAAAATTGTGATCTGGTACAAGTCAAAATTGGATCTGGTACAAGTCAAAATTGTGATCTGGTACATTCAAGTCAAAATTGTGATCTGGTACATTCAAGTCAAAATTGTGATCTGGTACATTCAAGTCAAAATTGTGATCTGGTACATTCAAGTCAAAATTGTGATCTGGTACATTCAAGTCAAAATTGTGATCTGGTACAAGTCAAAATTGTGATCTGGTACAAGTCAAAATTGTGATCTGGTACAAGTCAAAATTGTGATCTGGTACAAGTAAAAATTGTGATCTGGTACAAGTTAAAATTGTGATCTGGTACATTCAAGTCAAAATTTTGATCTGGTACAAGTCAAAATTGTGATCTGGTACATTCAAGTCAAAATTGTGATCTGGTACATTCAAGTCAAAATTGTGATCTGGTACAAGTCAAAATTGTGATCTGGTACAAGTCAAAATTGTGATCTGGTACATTCAAGTCAAAATTTTGATCTGGTACATTCAAGTCAAAATTGTGATCTGGTACAAGTCAAAATTGTGATCTGGTACATTCAAGTCAAAATTTTGATCTGGTACAAGTCAAAATTGTGATCTGGTACATTTAAGTCAAAATTGTGATCTGGTACATTCAAGTCAAAATTGTGATCTGGTACAAGTCAAAATTGTGATCTGGTACAAGTCAAAATTGTGATCTGGGTGGGTGATGCATGTAAATCAGGGTCAGTTTTGGGGAAGTAAAAAATCGTTACGTTTATATACGTTATGGTCGAGAAAGGATATAGTCTATGTAAAACAACTTCTCCCAAAGCTCAAAGAAGGGAGAAGTCAGGTACCTTTTGGGAGACCACTTCTCAGGTCTCCATTCAGTGAGAGCCCTGTTATTTCTGACCAGTCACCACGTTTCTACTCAATTATTGAAAGTCACAAAATGTTATTTACATCCAATTAAGTCAACCCAGTACAGTGTTTTGGCATGTTATTTTATCAGTTACAAATAATTACAATATATTGCAATATATAATATTGCAATATGTATGTAAAATTTTGCAATATATGGCAATTTTTCCAGGCAATTCCCATCACTAATCAATATTTAATGTAATGATAGGGCAAAAGATCGGGGTGAATTTGTTTACACCCTGAAAATCAAAAATTTAATTAAATTTAACTGAAAGCTAAAAAAAATGTTTAATTGTTTAAATAAAAACTAAAAAGGCTTTATCTTGTACTCGATATCTAAGCATTTTATCGCATATGCAACATATGCAACCAGTCTTGATCTAGATTAGCTTGCACATCAGTGCAGTCTGATCGGGTTATACAATGTTTGATATTTGGTCAGAAATAACCTACTAGTAGTACATTGTAAATAAAACAGTGAACAGTGCAGGTCCTGGTCAGACAGCTTGTATGTGCGATTTGATCTGGATCTACACTCTTCCAGGGCGGGTAATCAAACTGCACCTTACCATGAATTTTGTAAACAAAAGTCTGCCATCTTGGATGAAAATTGGTAAGTTTTTTACTTTTACTCATTTAATAAATAACTCGTAAAATTGAGATATACCTAAGAACCTGCTACACATTTTTCCGAATCTTTTGGTACCTAGATGGAATATAAACTCCAAGTGGATAACAAGTTACCTCGGTCATGGAAACTGAATCGGCGAGAAATGAGCAAGAATTTTTAGGGTAAAGTGCAGGGAGATTTGTCATTTTGTATGTTTTTCAACAAGAAAGGTAGTTTTGTCTGTAATCACACAAAAAATTGAATTCCATTTTAAATTTCATGTCCCAAGACAACTTTTTTTGTCAAAGAAAACACTATTTCGCAGCAAAATGAGCAAATATCCCTTATGGTAAAGTGCAGTTCTGAAAATTAAATGATAAAGTGCAGTTGACTTTTTAGCTCACCTGAGCCATAGGCTCATGGTGAGCTATTGTGACCCGTCTTTGTCCGGCGTCCGTCGTCTGGCGTCCGTCGTCCGTCGTCCGTCAACAATTTCCTTTAAACAACATCTCCTCTGAAACCACTTGATGGATTTTAACCAAATTTGTCCTGAAGCATCCTGGCACTGATGTTTACAAAAGTTGTTCAAATCATGACCATAGGGTCAAGGTCAAGGTCACTGCTACTAAAAATAGAAATTCAGTCTTTGCTCAATTACTTGAGTTTGCTTAGGGTTATTGACTCCAAACTTGGTGTATGGGTAGCTTATATCAAATGGCAGCTTGGGGTTGCTACCCAGGTGTTTGTGATCAAGGTCAAGGTCACTGTTGCTAAAAATAGAAATTCAGTCTTTGCTCAATTACTTGAGTTTGCTAAGGCCTATTGACTCCAAACTTGGTGTATGGGTAGCTTATATCAAAAGGCAGCTTGGGGTTGCTACCCAGATGTCTGTGATTAAGGTCAAGGTCACTGTTGCTAAAAATAGAAATTCAGTTTCTGCTTAATAACTTGAGTTTGCTTTGGCATATTGACTCCAAACTTGGTGTATGGGTAGCTTATATCAAAAGGCAGCTTGGGGTTGCTACCCAGGTGTCTGTGATTAAGGTCAAGTTCACTGTTACTAAAAATAGAAATTCAGTTTCTACTTAATTACTTGAGATTGCTTTGGCATATTGACTCCAAACTTGTTGTATGGGTAGCTTATATCAAAAGGCAGCTTGGGGTTGCTACCCAGGTGTCTGTGATTAAGGTCAAGGTCACTGTTACTATAAATAGAAATTCAGTTTCTACTTAATTACTTGAGATTGCTTTGGCCTATTGACTCCAAACTTGGTATATGGATAGCTTACGGTATATCTAGAGGCAGCTTTGGGTTGCTACCCAGGTGTCGGTGATTAAGGTCAAGGTCACTGTTACTAAAAATAGAAATTCAGTTTCTACTTAATTACTTGAGATTGCTTTGGCCTATTGACTCCAAACTTGGTATATGGATAGCTTAAATTAAGAGGCAACTTGGGAAAGCTACCTACGTGTCTGTGATCAAGGTCAAGGTCACTGTTGCTAAAAATAGAAATTCAGTTTCCACTTAATAACTTGAGTTTGCTTTTGTTTTTTGACTCCACACTTGGTGTATGAGTAGCTTATATCAAACGGCAGCTTGGGATTGCTACCCAGGTGTCTCTGATCAAGGTTAAGGTTGAGGTTGAGTTTGCTTCGGCATATTGACTCCAAACTTGGTATATGGGTAGCTTATAACAAGAGACAAATTGGGATTGCTACCCACGTGTCTGTGATCAAGGTCAAGGTCACTGTTGCTAAAAATAAAAATTCAGTTTCTGGTTAATAACTTGAGTTTCATACTCAGGTGAGCGATTCAGGGCCATCATGGCCCTCTTGTTTCCTCAACTAAACATAAAACATCGCAGTCGTATTTCCCTGACTTATATGACCATATAAACAGATGTCCGACACGTAATCAATTAAAGGAATAAAATGTAACGTTTGGGAGACTCCT
>JAZAYU010000575.1:70341-244181 GCA_038501625.1 Corbicula japonica | reverse complement strand
ATATAATTTATTACTATAGAAGGACAGGATTCAAATGTTCAAAAGCCAAAGTTATTTCCTAAATTAAAAATATTCATCATTTTTCTGTAGACTGGTTTATAACATCCAAAGATAATTATTTACGAAAAAGATTCTTTCTCCAAATATGACGAACGTTAAAGATTATCAGGTAAATGTATTGAAATTTTATCATTTGCATGATGAGATCTGATTTAAAACTTCTGATTTTTATTTACATTGATGGTTGCACTTAAGTGAACGCACATTAGTGAACTGTCATGAAGATAGGAGAGATGTGATAGGTATTTTGTCTGATGTAATGTATTGTAGAAATCTCTCTAGGACATTTCAATGACAACTGTCGATCTGCAATGTTTTTTTCACTCAGGTATCTTTTTTCTAAAACAAACGAAAAATGTTTTTGACTTTCAGCTGATTGTTTTGTTTGCAAAGGGACTAGGGTATGTGTCTGATTCAAGAAGGTGTGTCAGTTTGAAGCATTTTGATTGGTTAACACACCGTGTACTAGTTAACATACATGTACATGCAAAATCCATTCTTTTGCATGCTTGCCAAAAGGGGATCTTGACTCTGACAAGCATCTTTTGTCACATAAAAATAAGAGCATAAATAGATTCAAATAGATCTAGCCAGTCCGCTGTCAGCTTCCATCAGTACTGTTTAATTTATAAATCTCAAACAAAACATGAAGTGATGTAGACCAGAAAGTGATTTTTGCGAATGGGAGATTATTCTGAGAGAAAAATTCTAATATCTTAAATCAAAAGAGCATTGGTCATAAATAAACACTTCTGAACATTATTGACGAAAAAGCCTTGGGCTTCAAGAAGGACTTTTAAGTGCTGAATAATTGTAAAGGGCACCCATTTCAATCATTATAGACCAGTATAGTAATAGTTTTTTTACAAAAATGTATTTACTGAATTTATTGACTGAATAGAAAATAGTTTAGACCTTGATCAGAATGTATGGATGCACAGAATGATCTTGGTCTACACTGGTCACAGAAGTGTGCTTGCACAAGATCGGGTCTACACTGTTCTCAGAAGCTTGCTTGCATACGATGATTGGGTCTACACTGTCACGAAAGTCACAAAATGCTCTGCTTGCTATACTGGTGCTAGGCAATGAATCATTTAAGCTATAAAGTAGCTGTTTCAGTCCATTGTTATCCTTTGTGCTTTCAAACAAATACTCTATACAGTCCTTAACTGAATGTTTACTGTTTCAGTACCTTTCAGGATTTGGCAATGAGTTCGCCACTGAGGATCCCAGATGCCCAGGGGCTCTTCCAGAAGGACAGGTAACACAATATTGAAAATATAACCTTTAAACATTGCATTTTGAATCTTATTAGCGCATTTTTATACCTGAAGGAAGAACCACAGATCAAAAATTATAATGTCAAAAAGTAATATAATTAATGGTATATATTAAGAAGCGGAATTTACACTCCTTGAATGTTGGGGAATTAACTCAAGAAGTTGTTCTGTAAAAGTTCCACAGTTTTATTTGTATATGAATTTCATACACATAACACATGTAAGTCAAATACACTGGAAGTCCAAGTGATTAAAGTTCAACAGATCTTATACAATAGTTTGGTAGTTCCAAATTTGATAAGATAATTTAATAATGTCAGTTGGCAATATCCACACTGTAAATTAAATGTCAAGTTGGAAAATCCAATTCTTGTTAAAGTAAAGTCTGCTGGAAGGTCCAGTAGATGCTTATTGTTTAGAAGGTAAATCCATTCTGCTGGACACTTTGAAATTAAGTTCTAACAACAACTTTGATAAGGCGGGGCTTAAGGCCCATGTGATCTAATTTGCATAAAGAATCCTGCATTAATTTCTGCCTAATACATGATTTGCAGTGACAGGTAATCAATATGTAAGATAAACCATTTTAGCACCTTAATGATAATAATCTTTAACAAAGTTATATAATATTAATTGCTATGGAAACACAGTATGGTTTCAGATAGACATAACAATTAGTTGTCAAAATGTTTTGACATCTACAACTTAATAGTCCAGTCTTCTAAATCACAAAGAGACAAAGATATTTCTAGCTGGTCAAGCCAAAAAGATTATGATAAGATATACAGATAATACAATTAAGGTGTCTAGTGCTTGTGGCATTTACAATTTTCTTAGAACGTTGATTAAATTAACAAAGTGTCAAATAGCTTGACACATCATAATAATGATAATAAGATGTTTTCTATCAAACTTTAAGTAAAATAACTGAAATGCAAAAATATGAAATATTTGCAGCATAATAATTCCCTCCTGCTTTGAAGACTTTGGTCCCCAAAGTTTAAATAAGGATTAAATACCCAATTAAATTGTTCACAATTCCTGGTGAAATTTTGAAATGCAATTTAAAAGTATAATGATTACATTTAGATAATTATAAGCACTTCTTCAGGTCCTATATGCTTTTGGCATCAGAATTGTTAACACTAGTATGAAAACTTAGGAACTGTCATAGTCGTATAATACATCCATTGCTGACACCCCAGTTTCCTGTTCCAGTTCCATGAGTAGGTTTTCAAGAGGCATTTCCACTGATGGCAACCGTTCGTCGTATTTTCTAGGAGCATTGCAACAAAATGTAAAGTGGTTTTCCTTTTTGCATTGGAAACACTCATTATCATTCGCCAAACATTGAGATCGATGATGATAATTTGAAGAACCACACCTTTTACAATAGAAATTCTTAATGTTGTGAGGCTTAGCACTTTCACATTCACGATAGAATTGGCCAGCAATTGTTGTGAATTCAATTTCAAGTCCATTTTTAATGGAACTAACATAATCCAGTTGTTGTAAGGTATCAACAAGAAGCTTGTACAGCATTTGTTTTTCTTCCGAAAGTTTAAGTATTGTGTTCTTGTCCTCTGAAATGTTAGAATTCAGTTTCAAGTTTTGAGCTTTTACTTCTGTGATTTGTTTTTGAAGACCCTCCTGCTGAAGAAGGCTCTGGTCGTAACTGTGCAGCTTTTCAGTTAAGGAATTTAGTTCAGTTTTGCATTTGTCCAGCTGAAACTGTGCTATGTAGGCATCTCGCTCAGCATATTGCTGTTCCTTCTGGACTAATAGTACACAGTTCGAGAGTTCCTCATTTACCAGTTTCAGCATTCTGTTCTCCTTTTCAAGAGCATTTAGTTGTCTTAGAGACTGATTGTTCGGAAGACAGTTTTGTAGTTCATCATTTGGAAGGTTGTAAAATGGCATCATGGCACATGCTGTCTTTCTGGCACGGAACTCTAGAAGACGCTGAATATCACGCTGACGCTTTTTGGCTGATTTGTGCTGTGCTGGCTTATTTCTAGTTGAAATTGCTGCATTGGAAATGTTTTGGTCCACATGAGGCTTAATATTCCTCTGTACACTTAGATTGTTGTAATATCCATGTAGTTGACAGAAACACCTTTGATAACAAACTGCTCTGCAGTGGTGTTGTTGGAAGTTATATCCACAATTTGGGGTTTTGTAGTAAGCACTCATTTTCACTTGGCTTGAAAGGATCCGAGAAAGTTAGAACAGCTAAAAAGTGTTCTAGCCCGATTCAACCACCAGTTATTAAGAAGCGGAATTTACACTCCTTGAATGTTGGGGAATTAACTCAAGAAGTTGTTCTGTAAAAGTTCCACAGTTTTATTTGTATATGAATTTCATACACATAACACATGTAAGTCAAATACACTGGAAGTCCAAGTGATTAAAGTTCAACAGATCTTATACAATAGTTTGGTAGTTCCAAATTAGTTAAGATAGTTAATTATGTCAGTTGGCAATATCCACACTGTAAATTAAATGTCAAGTTGGAAAATCCAATTCTTGTTAAAGTAAAGTCTGCTGGAAGGTCCAGTAGATGCTTATTGTTTAGAAGGTAAATCCATTCTGCTGGACACTTTGAAATTAAGTTCTAACAACAACTTTGATAAGGCGGGGCTTAAGGCCCATGTGATCTAATTTGCATAAAGAATCCTGCATTAATTTCTGCCTAATACATGATTTGCAGTGACAGGTAATCAATATGTAAGATAAACCATTTTAGCACCTTAATGATAATAATCTTTAACAAAGTTATATAATATTAATTGCTATGGAAACACAGTATGGTTTCAGATAGACATAACAATTAGTTGTCAAAATGTTTTGACATCTACAACTTAATAGTCCAGTCTTCTAAATCACAAAGAGACAAAGATATTTCTAGCTGGTCAAGCCAAAAAGATTATGATAAGATATACAGATAATACAATTAAGGTGTCTAGTGCTTGTGGCATTTACAATTTTCTTAGAACGTTGATTAAATTAACAAAGTGTCAAATAGCTTGACACATCATAATAATGATAATAAGATGTTTTCTATCAAACTTTAAGTAAAATAACTGAAATGCAAAAATATGAAATATTTGCAGCATAATATATATATTTGTTTATATGAAATATCATACTAACCTTGAAAATGTGTCATATTGTTCGACAAAAAAATATACAGGTAGGAAATTTCTGAGTGAATATATATCACATAGATACATAAATTTTACACCACCGCCTACCATTGTACCAAATTAGTGTGGCTTGCACAAGTTTTTGTAGTTTTTTTGATAAAGAGTTGTTTGTTTAAAGTTGGTAGTACAAATTATGTTTTTGTAATAGTAATTATTTAGTTGATGCATGATGCTCACAGAAAACAAACCCTATTGTGTCATATCATAACACTTTAGATCCTATTAAATAATAGTCTTTATATTCAATATATCATTTCTTGCATTTTCATATTATAGACAGACATGATTTTGGCCAGATATCTTAGTATAATATGCTTCTAGATTTAAACAATACAATTTTTTAGTAATATTTTAAGGGTCGATGTTTAAGAGCTTCTAATGTTTTGCTTTAACACAGTATTTTGATTTGTCAGTGCTAGATGTGTAAAGAAATGTTCTGGAATATTTCAGAATAACCCCCAGAAGTGCCCTTATGGATTGTATGCAGAACAACTCTCAGGGACTGCATTCACAGCTCCAAGAAAAGCAAATGCTAGGAGGTATGTGTCATAAGCTGTGGCAAGTGATTCTGCTTCATTCAGTCTTTTTCAGCCGGATCTGCAAAGTCTGGCATATTTCTAGGGTGTTTTCAGGTCTCCCTTATTTAAGAATACATAAAATTAAAATAGAAATACTGGTATTCAATTTGGCCTAAGTCATTTCTTTCTTGGCAATTTCAAGCTATGTGAACGGATAACCTACTTTCTTCATATTATTGAGTGACATAATTTCTCAGCAATATTCCAGTTACCCTCTGCAGTGATCCAATAACATACTTTCTCTGCAGTGTCCTAGTTACCAAAGCTCTGCCATGATCCATTTACCCACTTCCTCAGCAGTGACCCAGTTACCCACCTTCCCTGCATTGTCCCAGTTACCTTAACCCTCTGACCTAGTTAACAACATTCCCTGCAATAACACACTTCCTCTGCAGTTACCAAGTTACCTTAACCCTCTGACTCAGTTACAAACTTTCCTCGCAGTGACCAAGTTACCCACTTCCTCTGCAGTGTCCCTGCTACCTTAACTCTCTGCCATGACGTAGTTACCAACTTTCCCTGCAGTGACCCAGTTACCCACTTTCTCTTTAGTGACCCAGTTACCTACTTTCTCTGCAGTGACCAAGTTATTTACTTTTGAGTTCAGCTATGCTGATAATATGTTTTAAATAAGTCTGCTGCTTAATGGATAGCTGTTTTAAGAAATTTGACCACACAATGAATGCAATAGGATTTTTGTTTATGTTGTCAAAATGTCATGTCTGTTCTGTGTACTAGGTATGACTAGTGGAGTAAGTTGGTGACTCAACATTAAACTTGCATTATATGTTATAATATATAATCACATCTGTCCGTCCATCACGAAAACTTAACGTTGGCTATAACTTTGCCATTAATTTTCTTAATATTTCCTTATCCAGTTTCAAATTATATTGCTTATGACAACACACTAGAGATGATGCCATATTCTCCAGGTCAAGGTCACATTTGATGGAGTTTTGCCCATATTTGTACTTGGATTTTTACACGAAAACTTAACATTGGCTATAACTTTGTCATTTCTTAATATTTTTACATCAAACTTTCAAATTATATTGCTTATGACAACACGCTCATGGTGATGCCAAATTCTTTGATGGAGTTATGCCCCTTTTTGTACTTGCATTTTTATTCCGACATAGCACCAGAGGGGACACAAGTGTTCAACTGAACACCCATCTAGTATTATGTAGCATTATATACACTGTTCTGTATCTACAATGCACACATGCAATAAATCCTGTATATATGCAGTAAAGGTTTGAAATGCTAAATATATATGTGCAACTTTGTTATTTCAGTTGGTTGTACCGAATACGTCCCTCAGCACTTCATGTACCGTTTGAGAAGATGGACCGTGGTCATATGACAGATGATTGGAACTCGGTGCATCCCAACCCAAACCAGGTAATAGAGTACTGTAGCTCATGGTATTTATAGACCAGTCTTGAAATTTGTTAGCAGATAGCTACCTTGAATGCCTAGTTTCTTAATTTGAAGGTATTCTTTGTTTCCCAGGAAGCTCTATATCCAGATATCAGATTTTTTGTTTTATGCTGATTAAAAGTCACCTTCAGCTAAGTACTCCAACAGTTGGTGAAACTTAGAGCACTTGTTTCAACAGTTTCTTACAACTACTGTCACTAGCTCCTATGCAAGGCATTGACAACTTCCCACTTGAAAATTAACAAATGGTATATTGTTTATTGTTTTTAGTTACAGACTTGTATTACAAATACTTTGACAGGTTTTATTTTTCCTTTTAGCTGCGGTGGCATCCGTTTGATATTCCAGAAGTAAAGGAGAAGAAACAGGATTTCATTGAGGTAGTTTGATTAGGACTTGTTTATCCCTTCCCTACAAATATATGCAAAGGTGCAAGTTGTGAATTCTGAAAAACCTGAAATCCTGAAAATTTGTTAATTTATATAGGGAAAATAAAGAAAATCAACCAGATTTAGACACACAAACACATGAGTTTCAGGCATATGCCAGAAAACTTCCACCCATGTATATGCCTTTTAACACATCAGCAAACAGGGTAGATCCAGATCTGGATCAGCACTGTTCACTCCTTATCAGAAATAACCAAATGAATCTAAAAGACAACAATGCAGATCCTGATCAGGCAGCACGAATGTGCCAACTTATCTGGATCTACTCTGTTCGCCATGAAGCAGTATCCACAGTGCAAAGAGTTATAGTGTTAATCTGTACCTTTGTAATGGTATTTACATTCATATTTATGTTTGATGAGAAAATGTTTGATGCTTTTTCCTGCACAGATTTTGTTCATCACTATACTGATTTCTATATTTTGAAACATGTGGTAAAAAGAATCTACACTTGTCATGCAATGCAAAATATATTAAACTGGTCCAGGAATATTGCAAAAATAACAATTTGCAAGAATTTATTTAATATTCCTTGTATTATTTGTATAACAGGACAATTCAATTCTGATTCTATATGTCTAAGTATTTTAACTGCCGAGCATTAGTGGGCCAGAATAAGTCTTTCATTTTTCTAATATTTTTGAGACATCTTGTCCTTCACAGTAATACTTGTCTATTAAATACATTGTTAAATGACATCATGGTAATGTAATGCTAGTGTATATTGTTTAGGGTATATCAACTCTCTGTGGTGCTGGTGATCCCCTCTCCAGACATGGGGCAGCTGTGTATGTTTACACGTGTAATTCTCCTATGGGAGACAGGTGAGTTAAGCTACAATAAATTGTAAGTGAATTATTTAGGGTATATCAACTCTCAGACTGTGTGGTGCTGGTGATTCTCTATCCAGACATGGCGCAGCTGTGTGTACGTTTACAAATTGTGTAATTCTCCGATGGGAGACAGGTGAGTTAAACTTTATAAACCGTAAGTGAACTTAAGTGTCATTGGAACGGAAAATATAGGGAACTTTGACCAGTGTTATCTGTATCAGTCCTCGAATCTGCACTTAAAACTACCAATCTACAGTGTTCTTCAAGCTATGTACAGAACCACTCTGCTATAGATGGATGCAGATCCTTGCTCACACAGAATGGAGCTTCTGGTAAAAAGCATAAGATTGGGCTGGTATGTGCTAGCAAAATAGCATTATTGAACCGAGTGGGGAGTTACAGTACGTCTTGTGCTAGAATTGTACGATGTTTTTGTTCAGTTAAAATGTAAAGCAACCAAACACTGGGTTGCATTTCTTTGATAAAATCTTGTTAATTATCTATGTGCAAAGTTTGAAAAGTGTTATGAAGAACAGAAAATCTCCTAATTTGCTAAGATCAACTCAGATGCAGGTTACAGATATGATTAATATTATGCATAATTATATAAATATGTGTTAAGGAAAAGTGCTATGAGTTCTATCAACATAATTATTTAAGTCTATCTTGATTTTTCCTTGCAGATGTTTTTACAGCTCAGATGGGGATTTTCTCATAGGTGAATGAAGCTTTTTTTTTCTATTAAGATGACTGTTGTGGGGTCCTTGATACATAATTAATTTAAAAAAAGGACTTAATGAGATAAAAAAAAACACAAATGTTTTACTTGTCTCAGATCTCAGGCATCTGATTGGTTGAAATTGAGACCAGTCTTCAAATGAACTAATCAGATGCAAGAGTTTTAAGACTGGTCTCCAGTATTAGTTTTATGATCTTGGGTTCTAGGTCTCAAATGATATTGTAGGTTGCTGGGAATCGAACCTGTACCATATGGCGACATTTGACTGTTCATTTGATAAAAAACAAGGTCACCAATTCCAACCTTAAAAAGAAAGAATATCTTGCAATTTATAAATTAACTTTTAATGGTAGTTAGTAACTAAGTAAACATATTATTGAAATATTTTTGATTGAAGTCTTAGATTTTTAATAAAATTGGGTTTAAAACTAATTTTGATCCTGTTTAACCAATAGTAGACAGTTTCCATTTAGCCTGATTTGTATGTGGATAGAGTTAGGTGTTCGCGAATTCTACTTCGTTTACAGTAATGTATAATGTGTTTCAGTGCCCCAGCAGGGAGAGCTGGACATTACTACAGAGTTTGGCAAGATGAGGGTGGAGCCAAACGAGTTCTGTGTTATACAGGTACATGTACCAGACACCTTAACTTCCTGATATTGAGACGAGACATAGATCGTTTATAGTAAATACAAGTATCAATATCAGAAAAATGTCATAGTCCCTATGTTTTTGTTCTTCTGATATGGATGAACTTTTGTTGGCAGTTAGCTATCTTTGATGACATGCAAAATGTGCTGCAAAATAAGTCACCTTGTCAGATACTAGACAATTTTGTGGTTACTATAGTTGTGGATAAATCTAGCTTTTGATTAAATCAAGATGCATGACCTAAATGATTATTTTTGTATACTACCAATAAAAGTTTGTTTAGCATACAATAAACTATTTTGTCAACCCTCCTACCTATACATATTCATTACATGTTCTTGGGGAGGCTAGGGTAAAAGGTTTTAGAATAATTTTGTTATGCTTACATTGGAGATGTGGAAAGAGCTATACTGTATAAGATTCAGTTTTGCCTTGTCATGCCGAGTAGCAGTGTCATATGTTTTTCAAATCATTACTAGCTGCATTAGCTCAGACATGTTTCACAATTCTTACTTATTACATTTTTGTGTTGCCCTTTTGAAGAAAAGGGGATACACAGGGATTGCTTTGTCCATACTTCCATTGGTCCTTTCAAAGAAACTTACTGTTGGTTTAAACTATTGCCATTTCATAATCTATCTCCATTTAACTTTTACCTTACAGATCTATTGCTTTTGACACCATGTTTGTGATGTAGCCGAAGTAAGAGGGTCATGGTCACATTTGAGAGACTTATGCCCCTTTTTCTGACAAAGTATCCAAGGATGACACAAGTGTTCCAATAAACACCCGTCTTGAATAATAATTGACTTCTTGTTGACTGTGATACTGACTTGAACCAATGTTGTTATATTTCAGCAAGGTATGCGCTTCAATGTTTCAGTGAACAAGCCGTCGAGAGGTTACATGCTCGAGGTGTTTGACGGACATTTTCAGCTTCCAGATCTCGGACCTATTGGTAGGTTACTGAGGGACTCAGTTCAAAAATCTGCTTTTATCCACTTTGGATGGACATTTTTAAAATATACAAGACTTAATTAAAAAACTGTGCAAAGTATTAATATATGCAAAAATTTTATTTTATACTTTTTGATAAATATGTTTGTCTAAACACCTGGAAACAGGTTTTTTGTCTAAACACCTGGAAACATGTAATTCATGAAAACAAAATAATTTTACTAAAATTAAATTAACGTCTTTCTTTATTAAGGAGCCAATGGGCTTGCTAACCCTCGTGATTTCCTGACACCAGTGGCATGGTACGAGGATCGAGATGTGAAGAATTACCAGGTGGTCAACAAGTACCAGGGACACCTGTTCAGAGCTACACAGGTATGTCATAACCGAGAAATGTGTGCAAATTATTTCATTTTAGTCAGCTTTCATTTATACTATCATCAGCAACCTGTAACCCTTTTCTCCTTGGGTAACTCAAGGTCAACCTGTGTAGATCCAGATCAACCTGCACATCTGTGCCGTCTGATCAGGATCTGCGCTGTTTGCTTTAGATTATAACTGACCAAGAATTGAACACTGTAGATCTAGATAAGACTTTATGGATGTGCATACTGATCCAGATCTATACAGGTTGCACTTGATATAAGTCATATTCATGGAGTAAAGGTTTAAGGTAAGCCATCCATCATATCCAGAAGAGTATCCAAAGGAGGTAACTATAGTAGTAAATTAGCATAGATTTCTGTCATGCAGGAGGACCAGGGTTCAAATCCCACTGGAAGCTAATTTTTTTTGTGAGCCTAGAGCTTAAATACTTGGCATATTTCTTTTTTTCCTGTGTATTCTGTCATTGACTATAAAATTCTCATGATTTAAACTTAAATAAGCAAAATAATCAAGATTAAAGGGGTTTTCGCTATCAGAATAGTGTATATTCAAGTCATCAATTTGAAAATTTCTAAAACTGGACGGTAAACTTCTCTGAAATTTTGTTTAAATTTTGTTTAAGGTATATAGTTAAAAATGGTAAAGTTTTGTATATTGCACCAATCAGGATTTTGCACAATTTTCATTAATTTAGTCTCGTGAAATAGAAAAAAATGCATTTTTTAAATCTATTTGGTCAAAAAATGTCATTTTAAGATAAATTCTGTATTTATATATTATATCTTAAATTGGTTTAGTAAAATATAACATATTTTGGATAAACTGTCAAAAATTAGGGTTGAATTTATCAATAACAAAAAATTTTGTCACCGATTAAAGAATTTGGATACTTTCACGTTTTTTCTCACTTTTTTAAATAAAAAAAGCTAAAAATCTCAAAAACTACACGGTGAAAATCATCAAAATTTTGCATACAAGTCAGTGGTATGAAGCAGTTGATGAAAATATAATCAGATGTTGGTTCTTAATAGTGCCTATTATGGATGGCTTACCTTAAGGAAAATTTATAATACTTAAAGTAATGTGAAAAGTATTGTTTTCATATTACTGCAGTAAACTTGAAATATATTCTATTATTTGAATGAATGGATCAATATTTTTATATAAACATGTTTCAATCATAGAGTAAAAGGATTACACTTTAAGCTGTGTTATATTTATGCTCTATTAAGCAAGAAAACCATTTAAACCAATATAAAATAATATTCTAAGTTTTGTTTAGAACATTAACTTTACAATGTTGAAGGCTTTAGCTCAGTTTTAAAATATTTGAAAAAGACATTAAAATTTTTGGTAACTTGATGTTCCCTTATCCAATTTGCCATCAATTACAAGTTTATATGGTTACAGGATCATTCACCGTTTGATGTTGTGGCTTGGCATGGTAACTACTCACCATACAAGTACAACTTGAAGAACTTCATGGTGATCAACGCTGTTGCCTTTGATCATGCTGTAAGTACTTGCATGTGAATCTCCTTCCATCATGCTGTAAATATTCTCATGTCAGCAGAACTATATCCTGTTGTTTCTGTCGGAGCCAATTGTTAAAACATCATTAAAGACATTTTCAATATTCAATTTATGGACAAATTATGATAACTGCGAATTTTCTTTCCTGTTATCCTGTTGTTGTCTAGTGTGGTTGATAATTCTTCTGAATAGTGTTGAATAATTTTCGATTTCTTTCAAACTTGCACAGATAATCATGCAGGATGTGTAGATGATCGTAAAGACAAGATTTTTTCCTGCAACCATTTTGACTAGAGTTATAGCTCTTTGTTAATTTCAGTAATTATTAACAACTGATATGCAATTTTGTTACAAATGTTCTTGCAGCAGTGGGGACATCAGTGTCCTGAGTACACAGTCTAGTATATGCATAATTTCATTTCTAAAATGTCATACCTACACATAATTAAAATGTTTGCCCTTGTATAATCCTGTTATGTGTCCCCAGTTCCTGTACACTTAACACACATATTTCATTTGTGGTGATTGTTAAATTGTCAACTGTTTTAGGAAAAAGGGTGGTTTTAAACCTAACTCTAATTTGTTGAAGCAAAAAATAATATTTATATGTATGATATTATGTGAAAACTGCTCAAATGCCAGGATAAAATATCTCAAATTGTATTGTTTCATAAATCTGTATTTCTATGTGATGCATGTGCTAGTTGCCTTTCTTTTACCTACCAGCCATGAATTAGTTGTTAAAACTCTGTTTTTATTTCAGGATCCCTCCATATTTACAGTGCTGACATGCCAGTCTACCAAACCTGGCGTGGCCATTGCAGATTTTGTATGTTTCCCACCACGCTGGGGAGTTGCAGATCACACATTCCGACCTCCATATTACCACAGTATGATTGAACACTTTATTTATTTGCGATTCTGTTTCATTGTAATTCTTATTAAATGTATGTATTATGTAAGTATAGATGCAGACTTGTCAATTAGTTGCCATATATGTAAATGCAAATCAGTCTTTGTCTAATTTAAATATTAGGAAAAAGTAGTTGTTGTAGGTCCTTTTGTGAAAGGCAGTTTAAACAAAACAAAGGTAAACTATATGGAAAGGTTTTAATACACAACAGTTACTAACCTTTCATGCTTAGCTACATGCCTTGTACCTAATGTCTAGTTCCTGTCAAGAGGCAATTTACCAAGCAGGGACCAAACTACCTGCTGCTCAGTCTGAATTCTCTTACTATTTTTATGCCCCCACAAAGTGGGAGGCATATAGTGTTGCCGTCTTCCGTCGGTCGGTACGTCCGTCTGACAGTGTACATCCGTACGTACGGCATCAACTCCTTCTAAACTATAAGGCAGATTTCTTTCAAACTTGCACAGATGATCAAGCAGGATGTGTAGATGATCGTAAAGAAAGGATTTTTTGCTGCGACCATTTTTACAAGAGTTATGGCCCTTTGTTATTAAAAATTATGTTGCAGTAGTGGGGGCATCAGTGTCCAAGGACACATTCCAGTTGTTATCTACAAATGAAGTAATTGCCCAGTGTTCATGCCTTGTTTTTAAATGAAATTTTGTTTTCAGTCAATGTATGTATTTCTAGAGCTTTATTTGTCAGTTTAATTTACAGTTAACTGACTTAATTAGGTAACTGAGCTGTGGATGAAGGTTTACTTAAATTGAATCAAGAAGTAAAATACTTGCTGGATCATAGAAAGTGATACAATTCAATTTTTTTCAGGAAACTGCATGAGTGAGTTTATGGGGCTGATACTGGGAAAGTATGAAGCTAAGGTGGGTACCTTCAATTTGTTCAGAACTGTGATATTTGGTCCCTTGCTTTCTTCCAGAGCATTAACTTTGTTTAGTTTTGTTTGCAATTTGGCAATTTGTTTCCCTTAAGCAATATAAATGTAATATTGCTTCCTTTTGGTGTAGCATAGTACACAAACTTTTTGAAAACGTGTCATGCATGTAACTTACTAGTAAACATTTGACTATAACACACAATTTCAGGAGAGTGGTTTTCTCCCAGGTGGTTGTACATTACACAGTATGATGACCCCTCATGGACCTGATGCGGAGTGCTTCGAGAAGGCATCCAATGGAGACCTGAAACCTATCCGAGTCGCTGATGGTACACAGGTACGGTAGGGCTGATGATTTTGCTCGCCAGGGTAAATGCTCCTGGTAGTACTGTAATGAATAGACATTCAAGGCACTGTTAATAAGGGATGTTCAAATTAGATATTACTTGGTAATGCTAAGTGCTTTGTTGAACACATGGCTTACACTGGTGTTATGAATATGGTGTGTGTGTCCTGTCAATTACTTTAACATTATTTATGTGGACTTGTACCAGAGAAATTGGAACAATGCTGTTTCATTCAAAATTATCTTTTTTCCATGATCATTTCCATTTAATAACCCTTTACTCCATAGATACAATATAATTGCATGGATGAACAGTGTAGATCCAGATCTGTACCATCTGATCAGGATGTACACTGTTTGAATTTTTTCTAACCATGAAGCAAACAGGGTAGTTCCAGATCAGACAGCACAGATGTCTATACTGTTTTCCTATCAGATGAAAGGCTTATGCATGGAGTAAAAGATTACCGTTTATTAACAAAGAGCTCTATTTCTGGAATTGTTGAAGACTGTTAGAAAAGAAAGAGTCAGATTTTTTTGTGTGAACCTAGGAGAAATACTGTGGATTTTTTTAAATTTCTAAAAAGTTCTTTTTACCTAGACTGTAGATATAAGAAAAATTAACTGGTATCTTTTTTTCCATTCTTCCTATGAATTTTACAGCTGTAAGAAATATCCTCTGTGAGATATGATGTCATTTTCAACAAGAATATTTTGCAAATACACATTTTAGGCACGTTATTTAAAAAATATCTGGTAATTTTACAGAAATTTCGTTAATCTTTTATCACTTTATATGCCAGAGAAACATTCTTGTACGTGCATGAGTTAAGATAAATTAGATTGATAAATTAGATTATTTCTTGGTCCAGAGCCTCGATACCATATGCAACATTTGTTCCTCGGAATGAGATTTTTCTATTGTTTGTAAGATTCTTATTTTAACATTACTATTATGGTTAATTTCAAAATGTTGATTCCAGTCATTCATGTTTGAGTCATCCCTGAGTTTCCGAGTCACGGAGTGGGGCAATAAGACGAAGGTAGATGATACTTACTACACTTGCTGGCAACCACTGAAGAAACATTTCAACCCTAACCAAGCTTCACCAAAATCAGCAAACATGGATGGTAAGTTAGACTAAATACAAAATAACAAATAATTTTTTTGGTGTCATGTTACACATGGTTTTTAATTTCACTTATTTTGCACTTGTGTTAATGTGGGAATTTAAACCATTGGGAAAATACACCATGTTGTAATATGTCTTAGAAGAAAAATACAGTCGCACAAATTATGTCTGTGCAATTGAATGATTTCTTGTTTTAGCGCAAATATTCATCCCCACAAAGTTATATGATACTACAGTAATGGCCATGAAATGCAAGCATTAATTGAAACACAGTTGGGCATATTGCCTGATACATAGGGAAGCTGGTGAGAAAAACCTGGTAGTTCAGTAGACCTTAATTACAAAGATTAGATTGATTGAATCACCAATCTTACAAACTATGAACTTAACTGTCACAGTGGTTAATAATCCATGATAGTGTTTTATTATTTATGTTTTTCTTCATTTATTGTGCAGTGATGAGCTATGGTTATAATAGCAAGAAAAAATTGGTTATAAAGGACAGTTTCTATTTGGAGCTAAATATACATAAAACAAAACTTTTCAATACTCCAACCTTTTGTTTTCCCATTAAGTTCAAATGACTCATCCAATTAAATTAAATTTGAAATATTTTAAGATTGGAATGTATAAGATTTGAAATTATGAAATTAACATCAAAAGACAAGCAAAGTTAAAAATATGTAGTCCTATAAGTACAAGTCTCATAATTCTAAAATTTAACAAGTCTACATTAGATATCTGGTTTTACCACAGTTCAAATTTCATGGAGTCAGTGTAACTTTATGGTAAAAAGATAGTTGGAGACTCAAACTTTGAGTGCTTATAAAGTTAGCAGTAAAGTGCAGTTAGCAAGCAGTGAAGACAATGAATAGTTCTCATTGCTTTGTTGTTTGCTTTTACATTAAAAACCTTGAATAACAATGAATGATTTGAAGGAAAGGTAAAAGGAAAGTCAGTGACAGTTCTTAAGGTATTTTAACAGTATTATGTAAGTTGTGAAAAAGCTGCTTAAAATACGATTATTTTCTCTTCAAATGCAGCACTTTGATCACTGTAAGTGCAATTCAGTTTGTATTTTATTACGAGCATACTTCACTCATTGGCAATGCATTCATAATAGCAGTAAAATTCATTCGAGAACGTTACATTGCTTACACCATGTTATTATATATGCCTTTCTTAAAAGCAAGGAAGGAGGTGGGGCAGGGATTGTAGTGGGGGGGGCGGGTTGGAGGTGGGGGGTCTGTTAAACATATTACTTTTCGCATCTGTTGGTAGGTTAACAGGTCAAAGGCAAAGACCACAATGACCTTTATTGCAAAAAAAACAACAACTTTTTACGTATCAATCACTAGAGAATGTTGTGACATACCGGTAATGTCCTTAAAATTGGCCAGTATGTTTGTCATGACAAAAAGATCACTGGAAGTCAACAGCTCAAATGTCAAGGTCATCATGACCTTATATGCAAAGTTACCTCTGATCAGTACCAGAACAATTATGGGGCCTAGTTTCCTTCATCTTGGTAGGTTGGTTGACATGAAAAGTAGATGAACTTTATTGATCTTGAGGTTAAAGGTCAATAGCATGGTGACCTTGATTGCAAAAACACTAATCAATAACTAGAGACTGCTTGGGCCTGTGGTCTCAGGAATTAATACCAGTAGGAAGGTTGGTTATTTAAGTGACCTACTTATTCTGAGGTCAGAGAAAAGGATGTTACTCCAATTAACCCTTTCTTCCATAGATACACCTTTATTGCATGGGCGAACAATTTAGATCCAGATCATGCACAAAACTTTTTGCTTTTTGATTTGTTACGTTATTTCTGACCTAAGTGTGAACAGTGCAGATCCTGATCAGACAGCACTTATCTACTGGCTGATCTGGATCTACACTGGTGGCACATGCGTAAATATGCGTATATATGGAGGAAAGGGTTAATATGTTGTCATTGTCTAGGTGAGCTACAGTTATTTGTAAAACTTGAAAACTAATAGGCTGTTGTCAGGGTTGGGTTGGAAGTCATACGTGTTATGTGAATATCGCTTGTGTGTTTTTTATCAGTCATTTGTCGTTGCCTGCATGCAGCATGTTGGATATAAATGTAAAGAATACTGTATTGTTTAATCAGTTTATTTTGTTATTTTTCAAGTTTTACTTTCAACAACAGCAAAATAAACAAAACGTAATTCTTTCGTCACAAAGAACTAAAATATCAGAAGCATTAACTTATATGAGACTTCATAAACTAAATGACATACATATCATATGAAATAGTTCATGGGCTGTGATGCCCAATATGGCAATATCATGTTAGAATTTAAGTAATCATAAACAACCAAGATTTATCTTCAAAGGTATCTCTGTAAAACATCAGCCCATAGGTGATAATTTCTTAACCCTTTCCTCCATATATACATCTTTATGGCATGGGAAATGTAGATCCAGATCAGCCAGAACATTGGTGACATCTGATCAGGATCTGCTCTGTTCACTTTTTGATTTCTCAGGTTATTTCTGACCAAAAAGTGAACAGTGCAGATCCCGATCAGAATGCATGGATATACTGGCTTATCTGGATCTAAAATGGTTGCACTCTGGTTAAAACACATATTTATGGAGGAAAGGGAATGTCAATCCAAAAATGTCAAAATGTCGAAATTATTCAAATTCATCCTCAAGACCTTGTTTTCAGGATGTGAATTTATTTTCCTGGCATGTTCCTTAAGTTGTTATTGAATAATAGAAATACTAGTGAGTAAAATTTAACACAGCATGATTTACCTAAAACCTTCCACATTATTATACAAAATAATTAACGAAAACATACCCAGAACTTACCAGAATCTTTATATTTGTACAAAACGATCCAGAATTGCTGATCTGATTTGCTAACATAAGCAACAAATAAAATAAAGATATCATTGGAGAATAAGTTTACTTTCAATTGTTTGAAGCTCTTTGTACCAGATGACATGTTTCATGTTTTGTATTGTCAAAGCAAACATGGCATTTATTAAGGAAATTCTGAAAAATGAGAATATTACACATATACACAGTTGGACAACCTAAAGACATAATATTATGGGATAGAATTGTAAACAATAGGGCTTTAGGCATGAAAGAGATGAATAATCATGTACCTTTTCTGTAATTTTCTGACTACCTTATTTACAATTGTATGCAAAACAAAAAGCTAGAATGTCAATAGATAATATCTGTTTGTTCATTGCTTGGCTGATATACATAGTTCCCACAACTGCAAAAATTACCTCCATTATCAGTTGTTAGCCGCCATCTTGCATGGCAACATTATGGTTTCAATAGCAAAACTTGATGAAATAAAAGATAATAATTAGCAAGAAAAATAGCATAGTGACAGTGCACAAGGAATGCTTGCAAGACTGGTTAGCACCACCACACTATGTAATTTGCGCGACTTAAATCTCATAATCCATTTAATTTTAATAAATGAGCGATTCCCCCTTTATGTTAAGCATATTGCCATACAAAATGGCCGACAGTTTTTGCCTGTGGGAACTATGTATTGGTATTAAAGACAATAAATGTAACGTTGTTTCTTGCAGGACCTGCACAGAAGAAAAGGAAAAAGTGATTGAGATTCCAAAGCTGAACTTTTTTGTGAGGGCCAAACAGTATCTCTGCATAGTTATCAATACCATGATTGTGTACCATTAACAGACATGGGGCGATTATTTTCAAAAGTAATGCATTAAATTATCATTATTTGCCAAATTTGTGCATTAAATTAAATTAGCATTACTGTATTTTTAGAAAGTAATGCATTGAATTAGCATTTTTCAAAAAGTAATGCATTAAATTAAGCATTATTTTATTGGCATGTGAACTCGCAATAAATACTTAAGTTAACTGTCAATATATAATAAAAGTTATTTTCTTCCACACAAAAAACAACACAAGTTTAATAATATACAAAGTGTCAATATGAAAGTGTTAAGATCTAAAGTGACACCTCAAGGGCTTACAACAAAACTATTCTAAGTAGACATGAATTAATACAGTACAGGTTTAGCTTTTTACACACTTTAGTTATTCTCAATTTATTGCTGTTTTTAACACATTTGGAAAGTCATATTGACCAAGAACATAACTGGCAACTAATCTAATTAAATTATTATGTAACTTGCATCTGCATTACATGCTGATCTACTACTACATGTACTTAACAGTTATATTCATATTTTTCTTTTGCTATTATGGTATTATTTAGATATGTAATAATTATAAAGTAATAACATATTTAATCTTTAGAGCATCTTAGTATTAAACAAGTAACGATTACCGGTAACATACATGTATATTTTCATATTAAATAAATCAATTAACATGTATAGTGAAAATAATCCATTATAGGGAGCAACATTCAATTAATGCCCAATAATGCTAAGCATTACAGCATTTTGTCATAGGTAATGCATTAAATTACATTAAAATAATGCTAGATTTGTTGCATTAATCATTACCTTGCATTATTGGAAAAAAGTAATGCATTATTAATGCATTAGCATTAAAATTTAATTCGCCCCATGTCTGACCATTAACAATATCAGTGTAGATCTCTTATTAATTTGGGTTATCCAAGAGACATTGCCATTTTGTTGAAGGGATTAGGGTTGTTTCTATCAAAATTAATTATCATATTCGAATAACTATGTAAATTTTCAAATTTCAAATTATTAAATTTCCAGACTTTTGTCCTTTTAAAAGAATAAATACATTATGTAAATTCTCTTAAAAGTTATTGCACACCTCCCATTTGAAAGAAATTTTGCATTTGAAAATTAACAAATAGTTTAATTTAAATATTTACCATAAAAGACTTGATACTGTGATGGGCGAGAGAATATAAAAAGCAGATATTCTGTAAATGATTACAAAATAAGATAAACTGAAGAAAATCTCCAGTCTTCAGCTGCTGATTGGTTGAAATAGAGCTCAGCTTTAATTAGTACCTACACATAGTTATGCAGGTTCACATTATGCAGAATGTGGGTTTTACTTAGATGTAATCATGGGATAAGGTTTTTTCAGTATTAAAACTGCATTTGGTGCCTTGACAATTTCAACATAGTTTTCTTGTATCATTTACCATTTATTCATCTTCGTTTTTCTAAAAATTTTATTGAACAATCTTTTCTATGCTCCCCTGAAAAATATTTGGAGGGGTATAATTGTAGCTGCTTTGTCTGTCTGTCCAGCTATTCTTGTCCTGACTATTTTGCAGAAATCACTTGCTCAAGATCAAAGAAACAATATGGCTATTTCGCAGAAGCCACTTGCTCAAGATCAAAGACACAATATGGCTATTTCGCAGAAACCACTTGCTCAAGATCAAATTAAAGAAACAATATGAAAACCTTACTAACAAGAGGAGATGCAAATTTAATCAGCTTGTTCTGCTGTTTTATTGCTCAGAGTTAATGCCTTTTGAATTTCTTTATAAGTGTACTTAAGCACCTTCCCTGGCCATTTCTTTGCAACCTTACAGTGTAAATCAGTAAAACCCTATGAGAACAGCTACACCAGCAAGACGAGATAGGCATGTCTCTGCTGGATGATTTTTCATTAAGTAGTGGTATTTTGAATTTGCATGTACATGTAGCATATTATAAATACCAATTCATGTCCAGGCCATTCCAGCCACTGTCACTTTATGGAAAGATTTTGTTTTTTGATGTTTGTTGCTTGATGTCAATTTGGAACATTGTATAACTGGATGTTTGCTTTTGATTTTTAAGAATATTTTAGAGCATTTTTAAAGGTAACGGTAATACCAATACTAGATGGTTATTGATGAGATTATTTATGTCACTGTTTACTATAATGATATTATAATTATGATCTGACAAGTATTAAGTCCTTTTGTTATAATTTGTGTATTATGTTTAAAACTGAACAACAAGATAAACACCGGGGCTTATATTTACTACTGTTGTTGAGTTCATTCTTTGTTATGCTTCCCTTCGAAAAAGCGGGGGATACAAGTAAATTGCTCTGCATTTGTCGGTCGGTCGGACCATCCGTCGGTCATTCTGTCAGACTGTCTGTTACTACCATGTCCGATCAATTACTAGACGATGCTTTCACCTATGGTCCTCAAATTGGGTAGAAAGGTTTGTCATCACTTGTGATGACCCCTGTTGATTTTCAGGTTAAAGGTCAAGGTCACAGTGACCTTCAACACAAAAATATTGTCCAATCAATAACAAACGATGCTTTCACCTATGGTCCACAAACTTGGTAGGGAGGTTTGTCATCATGTGTGATGAGACCCTTATTGATTTTCAGGTAAGTAGGTCAGAGGTCAATGTCACAGAGACCTTAAACACAAAAACCTTGTCCGATCAATAACTAGACAAAGATTCAATCTGTGGTTCTTAGATTTGGTAGGGAGGTTTGTCCTTACTTGTACATGTTCCCAATTTATTTTGTGTACATGAAACCTTTAACACAAAATTCTTGTCTGACCAAAAACTTCACGACGATTTTACAAACTGTCCTCATAGTTGGAATGGAGGTTTGACATATGCAGATGAAGCATATTTAGTTTAAGGTCACTAGGTCTAGGGTCAAGGTCACTGACCTTGGACACACACAAAAACCAGTAACTAGACACAATTTCATATAGAGTCCTCCGATTAAAATCGGAGGTTGATCATCAGCTGTTCATTGCCCCTATTGATTTTCAACTTAGTAGGTCAAGAGTCTAGGTCACAGTGACCTTTCACATAAAACAAACCAATAACTACATAATGATATAGCCTACGACCTTTCAATTCGGTAACGAGGTTTGTCATCACATGTATATATATTCTATTCAGTTTCAGGTCAGTAGGTCAAAGGTTAAGGTCACAGTGACATTAAATACAAAAATATTATCTTGTCAATAACTATACTAAGATTTAGATGATCACTAACAGCAGTTTTCTATCCAGTTATAAACATCTCTTGTTTATGTATTATGTTGGTTTCATCTGTGTTAACCTTGGATCGAGATTCTAAAATTAAGAATGGAGACCAGTCTCAAATCTCAACCTTCTGATTATTTGAAATTGAGTTTGTCTACATTTTAGCCGATCATATGCTTGAAATTTGAGACTCTAATTTACAATCAATAAACCCTTGGAAGACTTGTAATAGTGTATTGTGATCATAAACCCAGTGATCCATTCATAACTCTGTTCAGAAAAGAAATAAGAATAACAAAAATCTTTCAAAACGTTACATCATCCAAAAGAGACACGAAAAAAAGGGAGAGATTTTTGTTTTTTAACACTGTTAAACTGTCAAGTTTAATCGAACATTTCCGATTGAAGGTATTATAATATTAGTATAATTCTATCGATCAGTGGTCTACAATACTCACCATGTTGGATCTACTGCAGGCTGTAGTGTCATTAAAGTTAGTCTCAAAGTGGTTGATAAGCACAGAATCTTTTGATGGAAATATGTACTCGTAAACACAGGTATGTTTAGTTATTTTGATTATTTTCTTCTGAACAATTATATTTTCATGTTGTTTATTGAAGTAAGAGATCACGCCGATTTAACTGTGTGTTGTTTCGAAATAAATGAAATATATATTTTTAATTGTTTTGTGATTTAAAGGTTACCTAATTATTTCATTTTTAATGTTGTTTAAAAGATAGATGAAAAGGGAACTTTGAAAGCCTACGAACACGACAAATATGAAAATATTGCAGACTATGTTTGATTGAGCCTGTTCATGGGCAGTCATGGAATGCATATTACTGCCCACGCCGTCTAGCCCCGGGTTGAGCGCAACTCGATATTTACACCAATAAACAGTACAATTTTGATCCATCTTAAACGATGGTATGCATATGGCGGTGAACATGGAACCTTCAATGTGGTATTTTCAGATTAATACCATTCCATGTTCAGCGGCGTATGGTGCCCAGGTAAAAGAATGGGTTTACCCTAAACGAGAAAACAATGGGCGAACTAAACAGAATAGAATTTTGACAGGGGATCTGAGAATATAAATCCTGCATATCGCAGACAACGCCAATAGCAAAATTTAAAAAGCAGGAAGTATATCCTAAGGGTGATTGAACAATATCCGAACCTGTATAGGCTGGGATATTGAAACCACCCATCTATAAACTGGCCGAAATATTTAAACAAAGGCAATTTTAGAAGTACTATTGACATAGTACATAAGTATCGTGCTCAACGACCATCAAAGGACGTAACTGATAACAGCAGTGATTGAATGTACGGGGTAACTTTTTACAGCCTCCACACGGCACAAACAACGCTTCTGTGATACTGAAATAGATGAAAAAGAGATTGTGATAAAATATACGCTATAGAATAGTTTAAACAACGATTTCTGTAAAGCGAGTATAAGAATTTGAATTATTATTGAAAGTAAAATTACTTCTGTGTTCTGTGTATGTCGATGAACAAGACTTATACTTATTAGTATATATTGGATATAAATGTCATTGTCACGTTTGCCAGAACACACGACTCAAGGGCTGGCCACACTCCTCCTTATCCTGTTCATCGAATAAAGAAAATTATCAAAATCTCAATAATGGCAAAATGCCGTTTAATGAAACTTTGCACAAATGAATGTTTCTAATGTATCTTGATTTTGCATACAGTAAGACACGTTAGAATAGTAAAGAAAACAAGCTAGACCGTAAAATTTCTTTAAATTATATTTACATAAATTCACAAAAACTAAGCAATACAAAACATAATTTTAAATTCCCACGTGAGTGCAATGTTATTGACAAAAATAATGTCTACTTTGTAAAAAAAAACTTAACTACTAAAAGAGAAATCAGTGATCGTCATTCGTTTACGCGACCAGGAAGCGACTAGATAATTGAAGGTCAAACACACTTTTACTAATATATCGTAAAGTTTACATATGTAAGTCACGAGGACACAAGACAGTGTTGTCAGTATCATATTCACTGTATATAAACCTACCGGATATAGCGCACCGATTGTCACAAAAACATAGTAGACAGTTCAAAATTGAGCGAGATTTTGTTTGTATTGTAATGAGAAATTCAATCGACACATACATGTTCAACAGGCGATTCTCGTGGCACTTGTTATGAAAGACGTTGCTACCTTTTTTTTTATAAAATATACTTTTAAAACATCGCTTAAATCACTCACACAAAGTACGGTTTGCACTGTGTACCGTTATAAAATCAGCATAAATGTTTATGTTTTAACAGGTTTTGAGATGTATTCTCATGCTAGCGATGATGAAACATATTATTTTTATTCTTCCAATAATAAGAATACCATTGCTGATCAATTAAACATCAAAACATTAGACCAAACATGCATGTAGCTTCGACCCAGACTGTATCATTTATTGAACATGTTAACTCAATCATTTGTATGTTTCTACTGATCTTTGTGTATCATGCAGTTATGACGATTTTTTAAAGATGATTTTAGTATATTTTTCGGATTTAAGAACAACGGCTTGATGTAAAAATATGTATTAAAAGTGCTTCGTACAGAAATATGATGCGTTATGAAATATAAGGGCCTCGGTGCCTTTATTTACTGCGGCGACACGAAACAATTGGATCTACCTGTCTTCATCAGTTAACACCCAGGCTGCTCTGAGAACTACAATTTACAACAAGCGATAATTAATATCATCCCAAAATGTTTTGGATTTGATAAACATAGTCTAAGGTTTTTTAAAAGTAATTGTTTCGAAACTCAAGGTTCGCGATTATAATGCATACGCAGGTAGACGTGACATACAAATTCTGAGGCAAAGCAAGTTATTTAAATTATACTGATATTTTAAGCTGATGACAAGCAAATTCGTTGAATTTATATCCCCCGCCGAATACTGGTTATTACTAACACAACAGCTGAAGACATAGGGCTTTATTTAGATATTTATCATGGATTAAAAAAAACAACTTCAGATGGTGAAAAGGGTTGGGCAGCTCACCAGAATATAAAAATAAGACGAAAAGTCTTCAAGTTGTTGAAATGAAGAACACAGTAGTAAAAATATAGCGCTGTATTTAATAGAAATCCATGCAGAAGTTGCATAGAAGTGGCATGGAAACGAATACTAATCTATATGCATATTGCATAACTTATCAAAGGGCCATAACTGTGTTAAACGGTCAGACCAGAACAAGACAACAATATGGGCATCTTGTCTTGGTATTGATGGTTTCCATAGATTCCTGCCGAGAAATAGCAAGGAAACAAATACTGCTCTACATGCAAAATGCATAACTTATCAAAGGGCCATAACTCTGTGTTAAAGGATCTGACTGAAACAAGATGACAATATGCGCGTCTCCTCTTGGTATTGATGGTTCCCAGAAAGTATCATTAAAATCCACCCAGTAGTTGCAGAGAAATAGTGCGGAAACAAATTCTGCTCTATATGCATAATGCATAAGTTATCAAAGGGCAATAACTTTGTGTTAAACAGTCTGACCGGAACAAGATGACAAAATGCGCATCTCATCTCAGTATTGATGTTTCCCAGAAAGTTTCATTTCAATCCATCAAGAAGTTGCAAAGAAATAGAGCGGAAACAAATACTGCTCTATATGCATCATGCATAAGTTATCAAAGGGCAATAACTCAGTGTTAAACAGTCTGACTGGAACAAGACAACAATATACACATCTCTTCTTGGTATTGATGGTTCTCAGAAAGATTAATTGTATCTTAATTGCATCCAGTAGTTGCAGAGAAATAGAGTAAACGAATACGGCTCTATAATATGCATAATGCATTAGTTATCAAAGGGCCATAACTCGGTGTTAAATAGTCTGACGGGAACAAGAGGGTGATATGCGCATTTCCTCTTGGTATAAATGGTTTCCAGAAAGTTTCATTGAAATCCATCCAAAAGTTGCACGGAAACAAATACTGCTCTATATGCATAATGCATAAGTTATCAAAGAGCCATAACTCCGTGATAAACGGTCTGACCGGAACAAGACAATGATATGCGCAGCTCTTCTTGGTATTGATGGTTTCAAGAAAGTTTCATTGAATTCCATTCAGTAGTTGCAGAGAAATAGCTGGAAAACGAATACTGCTCTATATGCATAATGCATAAGTTATCAAAGGGCCGTAACTCTGTGTTAAACGGTCTGACCAGAACAAGACGATGATATGCGCATCTCCTCTTGGTATTGATGGTTCTCAGAAAGATTTATTGAAATCCATCCAGTAGTTGCAGAGAAATAGCGCAGAAACGAATACTGCTCTATATGCATAATACATAAGTTATCAAAGGGCAATAACTCTGTGTTAAACAGTCTGACTGGAACAAGACGATGACATGCGCATCTCTTCTTGGTATTGATGGTTTCCAGAAAGTTTCATTGAAATCCATTCAGTAGTTGCAGAGAAATAGCAAGGAAATGAATACTGCTCTATATGCATAATGCATCAGTTATCAAAGGGCCATAACTCTGTGTTCAACAGTCTGACTGGAACAAGACGACAACATGCGCATCTCCTTTTGGTATTGATGGTTCTCAGAAAGGTTCATTGAAATCCATCTGGTAGTTGCAGAGAAATAGCGCGGAAATGAATACTGCTCTATATGCATAATGCATAAGTTATCAAAGGGCAATAACTCTGTGTTAAATGGTCTGACGGAAACAAGACGACGATATGCGCATCTCCTCTTGGTATAGATGGTTTTCAGCAAGTTTCATTGAAATCCATACAGTAGTTGCAGAGAAATAGCGCGAAAACGAATACTGCTCTATATACATAATGCATAGGTTATCAAAGGGCCATAACTCTGTGTTAAATGGTCTGACCGGAACAAGACGACGATATGCGCATCTCCTCTTGGTACTGATGGTTCATCGTTGAAATCCATCCAGTGGTTGCGGAGAAATAGCCCGGAAACGAAATTCGGACGGACAGCGTGACAGCGTGACGACGTGACGGACGGACAACGCCAAAACAATATCCCCCTCCCGATTTCATCGCCGGGGGATAATAAACTCTTTACTCAATGCACGACCAATGTAGATATCGTCAGCTGAAACATCCATGTCATTTGATCGGAATATACAATGGTCATTTGTTTTCAGAAATATTCTAATAAATGTAATAGCAAACAGTGTACAGCAAAAACAACGTACACCATATCCCATGGAGTAAAGGGTCAAATGGAACTTAAGCAAAGGGATCAATGTCTTGTTTTCCGCCCATGGATTGACTATCTTAAAGGTCTTCCCTTGAGAGTCAGGTATTTCCCATGCTGATTTCAGTTAGAGAAATTAACGAATTCGCTTTCTAACATATTCTCATAATACATTTATACTAGACATTAAAATACTGTTTTGACAACTGATTTGTGTAAACTATGTGTATGCCAATTTATCAGTTACAAAAACAGTTTATAGTTTATTACGAGGTTTGTATGAAATATTAACAGTCGCCCAGCTGCGTTGGGCCTGACAGTATAATTTTTATACAAGCCTCCAAACCAACAATAACCTATAGTCACTATTCTTGTATTATTCTGTTTAATTATTTTAAAGTTCTTCTCTACGTGTTTTTGACGCCATGATTTATTATTTCTCCAAATATACCCGATTTGTATAGATAATATATGTAGCTGAACTCCTCCATCTTACCAAAAAGCATAAACTTGATAAAATCAGCAAATGCGCATCGCCATAAGTGATATAGATTATTGGAAAATCATTCAACGGAGATCGCACTAAATGATACAACAGAAATAGGTGTGTTTGCTAAAAAAATGATAGTATGATAATGCTATAGATGATACAATCATTACAAAACACACCCTCAAACATTTTAATAATTTACACTATCTATACATTTAAAGCAATATTGTAATGTAATAATCTTTATAGGAATGTCATAGAGTCATATAATTAGTATGTATTCGTGCATCAGAGCGTTTATTTGTAGAGAATAACAGTATTTTGATACAATCATGTGGGTCATTTGCCAGACCTTCTTGTGATTAAATGCAATTTTGCAAGTTTTTATCCCTATTTATGCGCAAAATAAATGGTATTACAACCAATAAGGACTACACAATATATACCGTACTTGTTTTTGTTGAAGGTACTTAAAATGATCCTAATAATTCCGTTTTTAATGTGTTATTTACGAATTATTTATATCGCAGCCATGCAATCAGCTTTATACATATAAATCTATCAGGATCAATATGACCTCATATTATAAAAGTCATGCTCAAACCGATTTTTTTCGGTTCAAATATTTTAAAATACTTTAGTTGACATCGATGAAATGAACGCAACAGTTCATTTCGGTTACGGCATTTCCTCTTGCAAATCAGTTAGTATGAATTTTTCCCTGGGCGCTAAGTTGTTCAAACAGAACTATCAATCTCTATTACCTATTCGCCCTTTTAACGCCAAAATCTTTGAATTCGAAGTGTCATCTCAAACATTTACTTTGGCTGCCATCATATTTCCGAAAACTTTACAGAAGTGGACGATATGATATTTTGATTCAGTTACAAAAGGTCTCTATCATTGACGCAGACCGGTTTTTATATATAATGACAAATCCTTCATACGAATTTACAAAACATTTTTTATTGAAACTGATAATTCTTTAGGGCATAGGATACGGACAAATGCGCTGAAACATAGATCTATTCTTCTTTTCAATGACGAAACAAAAACAAAAGAGCGCTTCATTGATTAAGTGTCATCAACTTACATGCTTTTCAAAGCTATACTTTCTACTGCGTTAATACAATGACCCATTGAACTACACTGGTCTCGCTTTGCTTGTTGCCAAATGCTATAGGGGATTTTTTGTGTCGCCTGCAATAGCAGGTAGATACATAGGGATCCTATTGTCCGACGATGTCGTCGTCTTCGTCGTCGTCGTCGGCAGTGCCGTCGTCCGGTAATCCCCCAGCTTTAACATGAAACTTATTATTGCCTATAACTTTGAAAGTACTTGTCCTATTCACTTCATACTTAGAATATATCATCAGCATGAACGATGCCATCTGTGACGACAAGAATGATAACTCCAGTTTCAATATTTTGGAGTTATGCCCCTTTTAAATGCAACTTTAACATGAAACTTAATGTTGCCTATAACTTTGAAAGTACTTGACCTATTCATACTTGGAATATATCATTAGCATGAACAACAACAGCGGTAACGACAAGAATCATAACTCCAGTTTTAATATTTTGGAGTTATGCCCCTTTCAAATGCAACTTTAACATGAAACTTAATGCTGCCTATAACTTTGAAAGTACTTGACCTATTCATACTTGGAATATATCATTAGCATGAACAACAACAGCGGTAACGACAAGAATCATAACTCCAGTTTCAATATTTTGGAGTTATGCCCCTTTCAAATGCAACTTTAACATGAAAATTAATGTTGCCTATAACTTTTGAAAGTACTTGACCTATTCACTTCATACTTGGAATATATCATTAGCATGCACAAGAACAGCGGTAACGACAAGAATCATAACTCCGGTTTCAATACTTTTTGAGTTATGCCCCTTTCAAATGCAACTTTAACATGCAACTTAATGTTGCCTATAACTTCGAAATTACTTATCCTATTATATTAATACTCAGAATATATCATCAACATGAACAACGTCATCTGTGACAAGAAAGACAACTCCTGTTACAATATTTTATGAGTTATACTCCTTTCAAATGCAGCTTAAAGATGAAACCTTTTGTTGCATATAACTTTTAAAGTCCTTGTCCTATTCACTAAATACTTGAAATATATTATCTGCATGAACAACGCAATTGGTGACAAAAAGAATGAAAACTCTAGTTGGACTATTTTATGAGTTTAGCCCCTTTCAAATGCAACTTTTATTTGAAAATGCTGGCTTTAACATTTAAAGTACTTGTCCAATTCACTTACTCGGTCATGCTTGGAATATATCATTTGCATGCACATAACTATTGGTGAAGAATGATAACTCAGGTTTCACCATTTTTTTAGTACAGCCCATTTCAAATGCAATTAAGGTGACACACATGTGTTCCATGGTTTAGTATTGCAATAAACTTGAGTTAAGTCTTTTTACATATATGATTAAACATAGGCCCACGTTTCAACTTTTTGCAAGCAGGCGGCGCATGTGTTCGGCGGAACACCAAATTCTAGTTTTAATTTTGTTGTAGCTTAAGGTAATTCCAAACAAACTGTTATTATATTGTAACAAACAGATGAATATTGATAATAACAGGAGACAATTGTTGAAAAAAATGAATTGTGTAATGTAATAAAATGTGGTACCTGCTATGTTGTCTAATCCGAGTGTAAAAAATAAAGCACTTTCCGCTCAAATATATCAAAAATAATAAATTACAATATCCAGTTCAATATTCCATCTAGGGTCAACCAGTGTTACTTAAATAATAAAATAATAATAACGGACAGTTTAAAACGCTAGCTTATTTGCATTATGCCGCAGCCTGTCCGTGATGCGCATCTAAAACAAATACCAATATTTATATGTTATATATCACACCGATGAACCACCGAAGGGCGGGCGGGACTGTACACAAACTAAATAAGTGACGCTGTCAAATATAAAACCTCGAGTGATATTTTAACACACAAGCAGCCTTTATATAGGCAACACGAGAAAAACGAGAGGCGGGAAACTAGGATCATAACAGGATAAACCGGACCAAATATCTATGCGCACTATAGACTATCCACACAGCAATGGTAACATGTAAAACGTGAATAATTTTATCTACTCACTTTCAGTCGTGAGTAAAACAATTATTCACTAATTACATGTTCCTTTTCAAAACAATCACCGAGAATTTAGGATATGGGTATTTATATTTGACAGCATTTCAATCGTGCAAAACAAAGAAGGGAATAGTTACACCGAGTATGAAAAGTTGATATGCCCGCATCTCTTGCAACGATTTACTAAAATTTCTATCAAAAATGACCATCAGACTAAAAAGAAAAGGTTAACCGTTCCAGTCCAAAATTAATTAATCAATCAATCAAGCAATCAATAGACCAACCAATTAATCAACCTATCAATCAATCAAACTATCAATCGATCAATTAATGTAATTATCAAATCAATCAACAATTCAATCAATCAACCAAACAATGCTAAAATGTTTTGCAGTCACAAACATCTAAAAGACTTTCCAAAGTCGATTTATATCTCTGTAATTCCACTACAAAACTCATTTCGATTATTCCGAAAACGATCTGCAAGTGCATAAAAAAATAACCAAAGTTAAAGTGAACAAAGCCAACGCCACAAAACGAAACAAGGTATACAATCTACAATGATCAATACCACAAATGGCAAAAAATTTCAAATATATTCAACAAAATTTTATCTTTGAACAACACGGCATGTCTAGTAAATTACAGTCTTTAACCAAAACGCCTCACTACCTTATTCTATAAAGTAATATTCAGTTTCACAAGTAATATTAAAATTATAAGCATTTGCACCTCTTACATATATAAATAATAAGAAACACAGTACTTATCCAGAGATGCCAAATGCCCCTTTCGATTTCTTTACAGTCCCGTAACGACTACCATTACGGTTTTAATACCTTCTGTAAAAACTTAAGTTTTCGGGTTTCAATGCTAAGTTCTGAAATAAAACACAATATGTCAATACTTTGTATTAACTTTACAAAGAGACAATAGCCAACGCCACAAAACAGCACAGCCTGTCTCTGAAAGGTCAGCGCCAAACAACGGCACAACCTTGTTCAATCAATCATAGTCAAGCGCCACTCAACGGCCTTTTCAGTCAATCATGGTCAACGCCAAAAAAAACGGCACGACCTTTTCAATCAATCGTGGTCAAAGCCACAAAACGGCACGACCTTTTCAAGCAATCATGGTCAACGCAACAAAACGGCATGACCTTTTCAATCGATCATGGTCAACACCACAAAATGGTATGAATCCATAATCAAACAATTCATTTCAATCAATCCAATCAAGTGAAGGGATTCAATAAAGTCAATCACTTCAATCAATCCATTAAAAAATTGTGCAGTTTGTAGTCCCTCTGGACTGTTAAATCAAAAACGACATGACTTACAATTTTTCAACTTATATTAACAATATTTCAGAACAAATTATTAAATATCATTATGTCTATGAATAACATGATTATAATCAAACCCCAAAACAGCACGAACTTGTTCTATTAACAAGAGCCAGTCGGAAACGACTGCACGCTTGACTATTCGAAGTCAGACATATTTAAGCACATTTTAAACTGGGCTTCATTTAAACTGGGGGGTGATTCAGGAGTTTATGACACCCCAACACACACACATGAACAAAAGTTTGTTAATCCAAGTAGGGAAATCAATAAATTACACTTAATTTATTCTTGTAGTTTTTTTAGAGGGTTTACATAACCCAGCCCATACACCCCTGATCCCACACCCATCAACCCACTATCCCTGCCCACCTATAGTGATGTGGTGTGGTGTAGTATAGTATGGTATGCTGGTTGCTGTTGTTGGTGGTGGTGTTGGTGTTGTTGCTGTTGTTGGTGTTGTTGTTGGTGTTGGTAGTGATGGTGTTGACGTTGGTAGTGATGGTGTTGTTGTTGTTGGTGTTGTTGTTGTTAGTGGTGGTGGTGGTGGTGTTGTTGGTGGTGGTGTTGTTGGTGTTGTTGGTGGAGGTGTTGTTGTTTGTGGTATTGTTGTTGGTGTTGTTGTTGGTGGTGGTGCTGTTGTTGGTGTTGTTATTGGTGGTGGTGTTGTTGTTGTTAGTGTTGTTGGTGGTGGTGTTGTTGACGGTGGTGTTGTTGACGGTGTTGTTGGTGGTGTTGTTGTTGTTATTTGTGTTATTGTTGGCTGTGTTGTTGATGTTGGTGTTGGTGTTGTTGTTGTTGATGTTGTGTTTGGTGGTGTTGTTGTTGGTGGTGTTGTTATTAGTGATGTTGGTGGCGGTGGTGTTGTTGTTGTTGGTGGTGGTGGTGGTATGTGGTGGTGGGGGGTGGTGGTGGGGGGTGCAGTACAGTACAGTAGATTAAGTGTGGTGTGGTGTGGTGTGGTGTGGTGTGGTGTGGTGTGGTGTGGTGTGGTCTAGTATAGTATAGTATAATAGTATAGTATAATAGTATAGTATAATAGTATAGTATAGTATATGCCCCCCCCCCCCCTTCAACCACTCAACACTTCAACCAAAGTATGTTAAGTACATCTGTTTTAAACCTTTTCTACAGCATTACATATCAAAAACACTTAAACATTGAAACTTGAACCATAATTTCTAAGTCTTAATTCTAATTTCTAAGCGAAAAAGGGCAAAAATTAAATAAAAAAGCAAGGATGAGTTATGGGCCTTTGAACATCAACCTGATGTATGATAAAATAAAGGTATACAAAGTTTTAAAGTTGTAGTTTTAATAGAATGAAAGTTATGAGCTCTCACCAGCTTGCACGCAAACTTTAACCTTAATTTCTAAGTCTAAAAAGGGCAAAAATTTGATAAAAATCAAAGAAAGAGTTATGGTTCTTGGCATACATAGTCAGGGTCATGATAGTGAACAAGTTTCAAAGATATAGTACAAGAAGTATGAAAGTAACTAGCTTGCACGCAAACTTTAACCTGAAATTCTAAGTCAAATAAGGGCAATAATTTGATAAAAAATCAAAGAAAGAGTTATGGTTCTTGGCATACATAGTCAGGGTCGTGATGGTGAACAAGTGTCTTTAGTTTCAAAGCTATAGTACAAGAAGTATGAAAGTAACTAGCTTGCACGCAAACTTTAACCAGAAATTATAAGTCGAAAAGGGCCATAATTTGAAAAAATGGAAGTTAAAGTTATGGTTCTTGGCATACACACTTGGGCTATGTTGATAAACAAGTGTTGAAAGTTTCAAAGCTGTAGTATAAGTAGTATGGAAGTTATGGGTTTGTACTCTAGCTTGCACGCAAACTTTAACCTGAAATTTTAAGTCGAAAAAGGGGCATAATTTGATGAAAATGAAAGTTAGAGTTATGTTTCTTGGCATACAAACTTGGTTTATGATGATGAACAAGTGTTGGAAGTTTCAAAGCTGTAGTATAAGTAGTATTGAAGTAATGAGTTGTACAGTAGCTTGCACGCAAACTGTAACCTGAAATTCTAAGTCGAAAAAGGGCCATAATCTGATCAAAATGAAAGTTAGAGTTATGGTTATTGGAATACACACTCGGGACATGATGATGAACAAGTGTGCCAAGTTTCAAAGCTGTAGTTTAAGTATTATTGAAGTTATGAGTTTATATAGTAGCTTGCACGCAAACTTTAACCTGAAATTCTAAGTAAAAAAAGGGCCATAATTTGATCAAAATGAAAGTTAGAGTTATGGTTCTTGGCATACACACTCGGGACATGATGATGAACAAGTGTGCCAAGTTTTAAAGCTGTAGCTATAGAAGTTTTTAAGATATAGGAAGGTTGCTCGTAAACTTTAACCAAAGCGGGACGCCGACGCCGACGCCGACGTCCAAGTGAGTACAATAGCTCGACATATTCTTCGAATAGTCGAGCTAAAAATACTTAGTTTCTTAAGTTATGTTAAAATTATAAGCAATAATAAGAGACTAAGTAAACTAAAAAAGACACAGTACTTATTCTTATCCAATGACGCTAAATCTCTTTCGAATACTCTTTACCGTCTCGTAGACTACCATCGCGGTTTTAACAACTTCTGAAAAACCTTTAGTTGTCTGTTTTCCATGTTATTTTCTGAAATGAAACACAATATGTAAAATCTTTGTAACAGTATTAAAAAGAGACAATAGCCAACGACACAAAACAGCACAGCCTGTCTCTGAAAGGTCAACGCCAAAAAAACGGCACAACCTTGTTCAATCAATCTTAGTTAAGCGCCACTCAACGGCCTTTTCAATCAATCATGGTCAACGCCAAAAAAACGGCACGACCTTTATAATCAATCACGGTCAACGCCACGAAACGGCACGACCATTTCAATCAATCATGGTCAACGCCACAAAATGGCACGACCTTTTCAGTCGATCATGATCAACACCACAAAATGGTATGAATCCATCAATAGAACAATTCATTTCAATCAAATCAATCCATATAATCAATTCAAAAGTCAATCATTTCAATCAAGTTAATAAATTCGTACCTCTAGTTTAATAAAAACAAACGACATGACTTTTACAATTATTCAACATTCCATTAACAATATTCAGATAAATATTCAATATCATCTTGTCTACGAATAACGAGATCATAATCAAACCCACCAAGAGCTGTCCGAGGAGACAGCGCGCTCGACTATTCGAATCATTTGAAACAAATGCAATTTGAAGATTAAAACAATAACAACTATGGTCAAACATTCATGTGCAATCAGGAAAAGTATTAACAAGTGAATGGGAGAAAGTAATTTTTAAATAACAGACATAATTCCATAATGTTCCATATATATTGAACTAAAAAGGGGAATAACTATGAAATATTTTTTGAAGAGTTAAAAAAATTTGTTAGTAATTTATGATTGGAGAAATCTACTTGAATTCAATATCAATTACTTCAGTTATGTTACAGAAAAGAACTGAAATGAAAAAAAAAGCATTACTTAATATGGACCAAGTGCATAAAAACTTGAAAACAAAATCTATTTTAAAAAGGACATAAATTTTAAAAAAATGTAGCAGAGTTTTCGGTCTTGGCGGTTATTGTAAAGATTATCATAGTGACTATACATGCATATTCTAAGTTTGAAGTTAATATCTCATGTTGTTTCAAAGTTATGGATCAAGCGCATTTTTCGGATAATACAAAAACTAAGTTCAAAAGGGGCATAACTTACAGAAATATTTCCGGTAGAGTTATGGGTCTTGTTGATAATGATTGAGAAACTGATGTCAAACATATATTTCAAGTTTCAAAGTAATATCTCTAGTTGTTTAAAAGTTATGAGAGAATTGCATAAGTGAAAAGGGGCATAACTTGAGAAATATTGGTAGCAGAGTAAGGGGTCTTTTTGATAATGACATAGATTTTGATGATGAATATAAATTCTAAGTTTCAAGGTAATATCTCAAGTGGTTTCAAAGTTATAGGCCAAGTGCATATTTTGCTTAACACAAAATTTAAGTGAAAAAGGGGCATAACTTGAAAAATATCGGAAGCAGGGTTATGGTTCTTGTTGGTTATGATGTAGATTTTGATGTTGAATATATATTTCAAGTTTCAAGGCAATATCTCAAGTAGTTTCAAAGTTATGAGCAAAGCAAAATGTAAGTGAAAAAGGGGGATAACCTTTAAAAATAATGGTAGCAGAGTTACAGAGTTATGGGTGTTGTTGGTAATGATGTAGAATTTGATGGTGAATATATATTCCAAGTTTCAAGTTGTTTATAAGTTATGGACCAAAGTGCATATTTTCCTTAACGCAAAATTTAAGTGAAAAAGGGGCATAATTTGAAAAATATTTGAAGCAGGGTTATGGGTCATGTTAGTTATGATGTAGATTTTGATGGTGAAAATATATTTCAAGTTTCTAGGCAATATCTCAAGTAGTTTTAAAGTTATGGGCAAAATGCATATATTGCTTAACACAAAATATAAAAAAGGGGTATAACTTGAAATATATTGACAGCAGAGTTATGGGTGTTGTTGGTAATGATGTAGAATATGATGGTGAATATATATTCCAAGTTTCAAGTTGATATCTCAAGTAGTTTATAAGTTATGGACCAAAGTGCATATTTTCCTTAACACAAAATTTAAGTGAATAAGGGGCATTACTTGAAAAATATTGGAAGCAGAGTTATGGGTCTTGTTGGTAATGATGTAGAATTTGATGGTGAATATATATTCAAAGTTTCAAGTTGATATAATAAGTAGTTTTCAAGTTATGGACAAAAGTGCATATTTTGTTTAACGGACGGAGATGCCGACGCCGACGCCGACACCGGGGCGAGTAGGATAGCTCCCCTATTCTTCGAATAGTCGAGCTAAAAACAGCACGAACTTGTTCTATTAAATACTCAGTTTCTTAAGTTATGTTAAAATTATAAGCAAAAAGAGACTAAGTAAAATAAAAAAGACATAGTACGTATTCTTATCTAATGACGCTAAATCTCTTTCGAATACTCTTTACCGTCTCGTAGACTACCATCGCGGTTTTAACAACTTCTGAAAAACCTTTAGTTGTCTGTTTTCCATGTTATTTTCTGAAATGAAACACAATATGTAAAATCTTTTTAACAGTACTGGCGTTGACCTTTCAGAGACAGGCTGTGCTGTTTTGTGGCTTTGGCTACAGCACAGCCTGTCTCTGAAAGGTCAACGCCAAAAAACAGCACAACCCTGTTCAATCAATCATAAGTCAAGCGCCACTCAACGGCCTTTTCAATGAATCATGGTCAACGCCAAAACACGGCACGACCTTTTTAATCAATCACGGTCAACGCCACAAAACGGCACGACATCCACAATCAAATCAAATCAATCAAATAAATAAGTCAACAAATCAAGTCAATTCAATCAAGTCAAATATTGCAATCAGTTCAATGAAGTCAATCAATTCAATGAAGTTAATTCAATCAATCAATTTCATTAAGCCAATCAATATATTCAAAATTTTGCATTTTGCAGTCCCTCTAGAATGTTACATCAAAACACGCTACGACCATTACTATAATTTTACATTCAATCAACAAAATTCAGAGCAAATTATTCAATATAATCTTGTCTAAAAAGCATGACAACATTTCGAATATAATCAAAACCAAAACCAACCCGGGCATTCCTTGAAGTAATCAGTTTCTTAAATTATGTTAAAATTATAAGCAATTAGACGTGTACAGTAAGACAAACAAGCACTTATCCAATGATTCAAAATGCTCCTTTCGAGTATTCTTTACCATCTTAAAACGACTTCCTTTAAAACTTCTGGAAAACATTTAGTTTTCCGCTTGCCATGTTAAAGATTTTAGGACGTGAAGCCAAGTTTGTCTGTCCTCCGTTTTCATAACGTCTGGAACGTCTTGTTTTTTCATTTGAGATTAGTAGTTCTAAAACAACTAGAATGTTGTGTTCCGCGGAACACATGTGTCGCCTGCATGGAAAACGTTGAAATGTGGGCCTATGTTTAATCATATATAATATTTTTTTATTTAAGTTGATTTCAATACTACACTACTGAATACATCTGTCATCTAAAATGCATTTAAAAGGGGAATAACTGAAACCTGAGTTATCATCTTCAAAAATTGGTTTGTAAATGCAGATGAATTATTCAAAGTATTAAGTGAATTGAAGAAGTACTTTCCATTTTACAGGCAACACTAAGTTTCATGTGAAAGTTGCATTTGAAAGGGTCATAACTCAAAATATTGAAACTGGAGTTATCACTCTTGTCGTCACAGATGGCATTGTTCATGCTGATGATATATTCTAAGTATGAAGTGAAAAGAACAAGTACTTTCAAAGTTATAGGCAACATTAAGTTTCAGGTTAAAGTTGCATTGAAAGGGGCATAACTCAAAAAATATTGAAACTGGAGTTATCATTCTTGTTGTCATAGATGGCATTGTTCATGCTGATGATATATTCCAAGTATGAAGTGAATAGGACAAGTACTTTCAAAGTTATAGGCAATATTAAGTTTCAGGTAAAAGTTGCATTGGAAAGGGGCATAACTAAAAAAATATTGAAACTGAAGTTATCATTCTTGTCGTCACAGATGGTTTAAGTGAAAGGGATAAGTTCTTTCAAAGTTATAGGCAACATTAAATTTCATGTTAAAGTGGTACTTGAAAGGGGCGTAACTCAAAACATATTGGAACTGGAGTTATCATTCTTGTTGACACAGATGGGATTGTTTATGCTGATGATATATTTAAAGTATGAAGTGAATAGGACAAATACTTTCAAAGTTATAGGTCACATTAAGTTTCATGTTAAAATTACATTTGAAAGGGGCATAACTCATAAAATAGTGAGAGGAGTTATCGTTCTTGTTGTCACTGATTGCTTTGTTCATGCTGATGATATATTCCAAGTATGAAGTGAGTAGGACAAGTACTTTCAAAGTTATAGGCCACATTAAGTTTCATGTTAAAGTTGCATTTGAAAGGGGCACAACTCATAAAATAGTGAAAGAGGAGTTATCGTTCTTGTTGGCACAGATCACTGTGTTCATGCTGATGATATATTCCATGTATGAAGTGAATAGGACAAGTACTTTCAAAGTTATAGGTCACATTAAGTTTCATGTTAAAGCTTGGGGACTACCGGACGACGCCGACGACGCCGACGCCGACGACGCCGACGGACAATATTGCATTTGAAAGGGGCATAACTCATATAATAGTGAAAGAGGAGTTATCGTTCTTGTTGTCACGGATCGCTGTGTTCATGCTGATGATATATTTCAAGTATGAAGTGAATAGGACAAGAACTTTCAAAGTTATAGGCAACATTAAGAGAATAAAGGAACAGACAAAATGATGTCTCCGTAAGATCAAAGTCACAAAACAACCACAGTTTCAATCAACCATGGTCAACACCACAAAAACGACGTTACCAATAAGGTCTGGTCAACAACACTTTTCTACTTAATTCAGTCGGCAAAATAAAAATTTATATATTTTTAATATTATTATTTGATAAAAACGTTAATTAGAGTAAACTATTATGCGATTATTTCTATAAAATGTCTCAATAGAAAACCAAAAGATTTAATGAAAATATAACAAACAGCCGTGTACGCAGACTAGGCACGGCCTATTTGCATTCAAAACCTGCTAAGAATTGCAGGCTTGAATGAACCACACATGCTCAGGCGTCATCCTCACCAACACAATGCAATACTGAAGTTGATTAAAAACAACCGCGAAACACCCATCTTATGAAGACTGGTCAATACCATCAATATCATTTGACCAAAGACGCTACGGCTGAAACATTCAAAATAAAATTCATAATTTAGTTAAAAAGTAGTTGCTTTATGTACAGACATTTTCCTTGGATCGTTCAAGTAAGCGACTCAATCAGTATCAATTATCTTACTATTTACTTTAATCAATAATAAAGAATTCATAATACAAAAGGATTTGCTAAACAATTACTCAACATCACTCATTCGTTAACTGTCGCTTAAAAATAAAATAACTAAGCATCATTCTTTTCGTATTAGGTCGCCATCGGAAGTGTAAGCTAAACAAAATCTGCCATTGCCATGAGCACTCCCTGCCAACGTCATTTAAAACATTTCAATTTAACCAGTTAATTATACCCCCGCATACGAAGTATAGGGGGTATATAGGAGTCATCATCCGGTTGGTTCGTTGGTTGGTTGGTTGGTTGGTTCGTTGACCCGGTCTGTCTGTGGCACTTACAGCGTCAACAGTTTTCAAGATATCGACTTGAAACTTTAAACATTTGTTCGTGAGTACATTTGCGCAAACTATTTTTTTTCTCATGTGGATCAGTCCATTATTTTTCGGAGGGGAGCACGATTTAACAAAATCTTGTGACGCGAACTACTTCTACAGTTTTTAAGATATTGACTTGAAACTTGATACACATGTTCGGCATAAAGTGTAGATGTGCGTGACATATTTTTGGTGTGGATCAGTCCATTATTTTTTGCAGGGGACTTGATGATTTAAAAAAATCGTGTTATGCAAACTTCTTAATCTTGTGATGCGAACTTCTTCTACAGTTTTTAAGATATTGACTTGAAACTTCATACATTTGTTCGGCATGAAGTGTAGATGTGCATGACATATTTTTCGTGTGGATCAGTCCATTATTTTTTGCAGGGGACATGATTTAACAAAATCGTGTTATGCAAACTTCTACACTTACTACGTCAACAGTTTTCAAGATATCTACTTGAAACTTTAAACATATGTTCGTGAGTACATTTGCGCAAACTATTTTTTTCTCATGTGGATCAGTCCATTATTTTTCGGAGGGGAGCACGATTTAACAAAATCTTGTGACGCGAACCACTTCTACAGTTTTTAAGATATTGACTTGAAACTTGATACACATGTTCGGCATGAAGTGTAGATGTGCGTGACATATTTTTCGTGTGGATCAGTCCATTATTTTTTGCAGGGGACTTGATGATTTAACAAAATCGTGTTATGCAAACTTCTAAATCTTGTGATGCGAACTTCTTCTACAGCTTTTAAGATATTGACTTGAAACTTCATACATTTGTTCGGCATGACGTGTAGATGTGCGTGACATATTTTTCGTGTGGATCAGTCCATTATTTTTGCAGGGACATGATTTAACAAAATCGTGTTATGCAAACTTCTTCACTTACTATGTCAACAGTTTTCAAGATATCGACTTGAAACTTTAAACATATGTTCGTGAGTACATTTGCGCAAATTTTTTTTGTCTCATGTGGATCAGTCCATTATTTTTCGGAGGGGAGCATGATTTAACAAAATCTTGTGACGCGAACTACTTCTACAGTTTTTAAGATATTGACTTGAAACTTGATACATATGTTAGGCATGAAGTGTAGATGTGCGTGACATATTTTTCGTGTGGATCAGTCCATTACTTTTTGCAGGGGACATTATTTAACAAAATCGTGTTATGCAAACTTCTACACTTACTACGTCAACAGTTTTCAAGATATCGACTTGAAACTTTAAACATATGTTCGTGAGTACATTTGCGCAAATTTTTTTTGTCTCATGTGGATCAGTCCATTATTTTTCGGAGGGGAGCATGATTTAACAAAATCTTGTGACGCGAACTACTTCTACAGTTTTTAAGATATTGACTTGAAACTTGATACATATGTTAGGCATGAAGTGTAGATGTGCGTGACATATTTTTCGTGTGGATCAGTCCATTACTTTTTGCAGGGGACATGATTTAACAAAATCGTGTTATGCAAACTTCTACACTTACTACGTCAACAGTTTTCAAGATATCGACTTGAAACTTTAAACATATGTTCGTGAGTACATTTGCGCATTTTTTTTCTCATGTGGATCAGTCCACTATTTTTCGGAAGGGAGCATGATTCAACACAATCTTGTAACACGAACTACTTTTACAGTTTTTAAGATATTGACTTGAAACTTGATACATGTGTTCGGCATGAAGTGTAGGTGTGCGTGACATATTTTTCGTGTGGATCAGTCCATTATTTTTTGCAGGGGACATGATTTAACAAAATCGTGTTATGCAAACTTCTACACTTACTACGTCAACAGTTTTCAAGATATCGACTTGAAACTTTAAACATATGTTTGTGAGTACATTTGCGCAAATTTTTTGTCTCATTTGGATCAGTCCATTATTTATCGGAAGGGAGCATGATTCAACAAAATCTTGTGACGCGAACTACTTCTACAGTTTTTTAGATGTTGACTTGAAACTTTATTCATGTGTTCGGCATGAAGTGTAGATGTGCATGACATATTTTTCGTGTGGATCAGTCCATTATTTATTGCAGGGGACATGATTTAACAAAATTGTGTGATGCAAACTTCTACAGTTTTCAAGATATAAGACTTTAAACTAAAATTGTATGTTCTGCATGAAGTGCTCATGTAAGCGATATATTTTTTGTGGATCAGTCCATTATTTTTTGGAGGGGAGCATTATTAAACAAAATCTTTTATTTAAAATCTTATGACGCAAACTACTCTCCAGTTTTCGAACTTTAAACATACGTTTGTGAGTAGATTTCCATGACATACTTTGTTTCATGTGGATCAGTCCATTATTTTTTAAGCAGGGGAGTATGATTCAACAAAATCTTGTGACACGAACTACTTCTACAGTTTTTAAGATATTTACTTGAAACTTTAAAAATATGTTCGGCCTGAAGTGTAGATGTGTGTGACATATTTTTCGTGTGGATCAGTCCATTATTTTTGGCGGGGACATGATTTAACAAAATCGTGTTATGCAAACTTCTACACTTTTCAAGATATCGACTTGAAACCAAAATTGTATGTTCTGCATGAAGTGTGTATGTCAGCAACATATTTTTGTGTGGATCAGTCCATTATCTTTTGCAGGTGAGCATTATTTAACAAAATCTTTTATTTAAAATCTTATGATGCAAAATACTTCTCCAGTTTTCAAACTTTAAACATAAGTTTGTGAGTAGATTTCCATGACATACTTTGTTTCATGTGGATCAGTCCATTATTTTTTAGCAGGGGAGTATGATTCAACAAAATCTTGTGACACGAACTACTTCTACAGTTTTTAAGATACTGACTTGAAACTTTAAACATATGTTCGGCCTGAAGTGTAGATGTGCGTGACATAATTTTTGTGTGGATCAGTCCATTCTTTTTTGCAGGGGACATGATTTAACACAATTGTTTTATGCAAACTTCTACAGTTTTCAAGATATCGACTTGAAACTGAAATCATATGTTCTGCATGAAGTGCGCATGTTAGTGACATATTTTTTATGGATCAGTCCATTTTTGGTTGGAGGGGAGCATTATTTAACAAAATCTTATGACACAAACTACTTCTCCAGTTTTCAAACTTTTAACATACGTTCGTGATTAGATTTGCATGACATTTTTTTTTCATTTGGATCAGTCCATTATTTTTTAGAAGGGGAGCACGATTCAACAAAACCTTGTGACGTCAACTACTTTTACTGTTTTGTTTACATCCGGTGAAAACCCAAGTCGCTATTTTTAAACACAACTTTTGCAACAAATTTTCAGGATTTCAATTATTTTTCAACTTTCACCCATGAAAGATGCAAACATCATTTCTGTATACTCTGACAAAGCAGTATTGCGGGGGTATTAATCACCTTCAGTGATAGCTCTAGTTCTATTTATTTTACACAAAATTTTCCAAAGTATGGTTTAAATTTGCTTTACCTTCTTTTACACACCGGTCCAATGAACGTTTTGTCATAGAGTCCAGTAGTCCTCCGTGAAGTAAACTGTACACAAACTAAATAAGTGACGCTGTCAAATATAACACCTCGAGTGATATTTTAATACACAAGCAGCCTCTTTATAAAGGCAACACTAAAAAAAGGAGAGGCGGGAAACTAGGATCATAACAGGATAAACCGGACCAAATATCTATGCGCACTATAGACTATCCACACAGCAATCGTAACATGTAAAACGTGAATAATTTTATTTATAAGAATAACTCGTAAAAGGATCGAGGATTCGTATTAAGGCTAGGCGTTTTAGCCATTTGCCATTTTACAGCCGTATTTTTGCAATCTTAAAAAAGGTGAAATAAGCACCACATATAAAACATAAAAACTTCGAATCACCACGTTGCGGTAAATACACGTAAATACGTCAGAATCACCCATATATAGAAATAGTAATAGCGCTCGCTAAACTCGTGTGATTGTTTCTACTCCTCACTTACAAATGAACCACCAACCACTCCACGAGCCAAAAACAAATACTTTTTAAATTAATACTTAGTCTATTACTAAAATCACAGATTCTTGTTTCAAGTGTCAGTCTCTACAGTTATAAACTTAAAGGTGCTTTCAGGGATGGGTACCATTACAATTATAATTTAATTAATTATAATTAATTATAATAATTCAAATAATTGAAAATAATTGTTATTTAAACTACAACTCAATTATTTTAATTGTAATTAATTAATGACAAAGTAAAATTATTGATAATACACTCTCACTGATTTCTCCTAAAGGTACATAAATGACAGAAAAGTGCTTTGTTGATGGATTAATGTCCAATACAAATTTTGTAAAAAAGAAGAAGAAAAATATGACTCAGACCTTTATCTGCATGTTGGTCAGTTAATGAAATATGATAGCCAACTTTGTCCAAGTTTGCAATCGATGATCTGGTACTTCTGCTTTGTCTGCACCAACAGACAGACTTTTCTCCATATCTACCGGTAGCTAGTTTTTTTCCTGTTCGCTGTAATATGTAAATGTAACAAGACCTTGTGAACAGTTTTCTGTGAGACTGATGTTTGTACAGGTCAGATAGCAGACTTAAAATCTCAGTTTAGATGTTGAAAAAAAATGTTCAAGATCTAGAGACTCTCACGTAACTATGTGTTTTTTTTTCATGTTGATCTAGTATCTTTCCCGTAACTTTGTTATTAAAGCAATTTTGTTTGAAAATATTAATAATAGTTAATAATTTTGCTCAAAATAATTGTAATTAATTATTACAATCTGCAAATGCATGTAATTGTTATGTAATTTAATTGAGAAGTTTTCAATTTAATTGTAATTAATTAATTAGTTTTAAAAAATAATGGTACCCATCCCTGGGTGCTATGGAAGCCGTCATTGACTGTCGCGTAAATTATAACAAAAATGTTGATTTCTCTCTACATAACGGACAATTCATTTAAGCGTCTATATTTTTTCTTTTATATGACCATTTCAACATCCTGCCTGATCATCCCTGCAAGTTTGAATGAAATTCGCCATACTGTAAATGAGGAATTCACGCAAAAATGTTGTATTACTGAAATAAACAAGGACAATATCTTACTGTAAAATGACAGGAACAAATCTTTTCTTAAACCCAATCTACATACATGTATTCTGCCTGATTATCTTTGAAAAATATGATTCCACCAAACAGACCACTGTTTGATAAAATAATGTTTCTTGGTGGCGGTAAATGTAAATTTTGTTATATAGTCAAACCTGTTTCAAGCAACCCAAGGTAGTCACAAAATGTGGCTGCTTAACACAGATGGCTGTTTTAGACAGATAAAAAAGAACAAAACAACAATTTATTACATATTCAAGATGGCTATTTAAGGCAGGTGGCTGTTGAATGCAGGTGGTTGTTAAGACAGGTTCAACTGTATTTACAAATCATATGATTACAGATTTTCGTTTCTTTTTATCGTAAGGTATAATATACTTAAACAAAAAAGAAACTTTACATATTTAGAGGGTTAAAGGAGACTTTATGTAAACGTTATCGATATATACCAGGGTGGGGAATCACGTGAAAAAAGCATGGCCGCCAACTAAAAAAAATCTCTCGGTTCGAGGTAAGTTTTTTCTTGTTTCACTCTTATTCCTGGACCATTTTGAATTAAATAAACACTTAAGTACACCGTACGCGAAGACAGATTGCATGGTGTATTCCAAATTTTGCCAGATTTTGTAGTTTATGCGGTATTTCGTGTACAGTGTTTTGTCAGCTTCTATTGCTAGGGGATAGGGTACACTTGGATCTTGATGAAATCGTTCTTCTGGCAAGTTTTCGCAAGTGAGCCGATTGTTGCATGAAAAATTTGTTATATCCCGACAGACTGAATGTTACTGGTGCTAAAATATCCAGTTTCTGTGTGCAACTGATGTAAAAAAAAGCAAAAATGGAAAAGGATAGGGAACACTGGCCGCGACGTTGAGGATAGGGAACACTTGTATTTTTGAGAAGCAAACTGTTTGCCAGTCAGTGCGATCAGTTTGTGAAACGGAGCGAGTCCGTTGTATTTTGTTTAAAGTCTTAAGATCAGCTCAGAAGTTGTTAGAAAGAAGTATTATTTAAGACAAGTGAGTTTTGATTCACTAGAAAATGTAAATCTTTGAAACGTTTGCATTTATGAAACAAAGCACTAGAAAAAATACCATAATTAGTATTAAGCATATTTTCAGAAGATAATCAATGAAAAAGTGAACGTAAAGAATTATGATGATGCGCCAGATAAATAATAAGCACGAAAGCGTGATTACAGTTAGAACTTTTATATAATCAGTAACACAGATATTTTAATGTCATGTATTTTGAAATTTTTTCCATTTTTACAAGATTTGATGCATTAAATACTCAAGAAGAGTAAAGTCTTGAAAACCAGACTTAGGAAATTTAATGAGTCGACGTATTGATGCACGTGACTTGTTAAATCCACACTTTGCCCGTGAAGTAAAAGTGTATTAAAATTGCTTTGTACGCATGAGCATTCGACCGACAGTAAAACATGTTTAAAAGCCTTTGTGCCAATCTGTATTAATGTCACGGCTTATTGTTTAGCATCGTATGCGTAATTTACAGCATGAAGGGCACGGGCACATACAGCTGTTCACACAAACGACATCAATATGATAGACTAGCTATCCTTGTCTTCAGTAAATGTTAGTGGTAGTCTAGATTGCTGGTGGCAACCACGTCTTTGATTGTTTTCCGCTTTTCACAGTCAAATCTTGTCGACTAGATTATTTTAAGCCTGTAACATTAGGAAATTCGTAAAACTCGAATTTAACATGCTTATCTCTTACGCTTTCAGACGACTTCGTGATCATGTCCGTTCATTCTGTTAGCAATGACACAGTTAAATGCCCCCTCACGCGACGGTTGAGAATAAAACCAATATTTTTGTACCTAAACATGGCGTACAACGCATGCGCACAACATATTGAAAAAAACTCTATTCAAGATTAAAATCTTCCCAGCCAAGCTTCTTCGACTTGTTTTAATCAAATCAAGTTCCCGACTTTTTTATTAAGAGAAGCAAAATCTTTTAAATTGGTTGCAAATGACTTTGCTTTTGGAAAATCACAGTCGTTTTATCACTGTCTCTGATAAAGCCTGCTCGTTAATGTGGGTTCCTGTCATCCTATCCCGAAAAACATATACATGTATAAAACTAAAATAATTGCCAAAGCATTTGTCATGTTTGTTGAGTAAATATTCTAAGAACCGCATCGATATTTATTGCTGCCTGCAGCAAAATAAATTTTTATTTAAACAATGTCTATACTATCTTATAATTCACCAAGTTTCAAATATAAAATATATTATTACACCATATCTTACCTGTATAAAATATATTATTATCTTAGCGGTGTCCAGATTCTTTATTTCCTGACTAAAAAGACAAAAACATATTTAAAAATATCTTCTCTTTTTGAATTTCGGAAACAGAAAGTCGTTTTTCATAAACGGAAATTGAATTTTCAATCTAATGTTGCAAACAAAAAGCCCTTGTTTGCTTTTACTTTTAATACACTATATAACACTAAAACTGGTAAAGTTAGTGTTTTGTATGTGAACGTTCTAACTTTAATCATGATTTCGCAAATATGTTGTTTTCTGGCGCATCATTATAATTCATAATATTCTCTATTTCATTGACTATCTTCAGAAAATCTGCTTTTTACAAATTATGATATCTTTTCCATAATGAATGTTAAATGTTACTGGTGCAAAAATATCCAGTTTCTTTATGCAACTAATGTAAAAATCACAAAAAATGGAAAAGGATAGGGAACACTGGCCGCGACGTTGAGGATAGGGAACACTTGCATTTTTGAGAAGCAAGTCCGAGCGACTGTTTGTAATCCAAGCGATTCCGTTGTATTATTTCAAAAATAAAACATGAAAAGTTTGTTTTCTTCGTTTAAATTCTCATGATCAGCTACGAAGTAATAAGAAAGAAATATTATTAAACACAACTGAGTCTTGCTAAGCTAGAAATGTAAAATCTTTGAAACGTTTGCATTTATTAAAAAAAATCTAGAAAAATACCATAATTTGAATTAAGCAGATTTTCTGAAGAGAATCAATGAAATAGTGAACGTAATAAATTATAATTATGCGCCAGAAAAAATATGCACGAAAGCATGATTACATTTAGAACTAAGTACATTTAAAAACTTAGATATTTTAATGTCATGTTTATTGAAGATTTTTCCCGGTTTTTTCCAGATTTGATGACTCAATTTCTCAAGCAGAGCTGTTTGCAAAGTATTGAAAACCAGACTAGTAAATGTTAATGTGTTGACGTCATGATGCGCGTAACTTGTTTAAAATCCACACTTTCACGTCAAGTAAAAGTGTATTAAATTTTCGCATGTTTAAAACCCTTTGTGTCATTCTGTTATAATGCCACGGCTTATAGTATTGTTGTTCTTACGTCAGCATCGTATTAGTAATCTACAGCATGATGGGCACGGGCACATACAGCTGTTTTCACACGTATTTTCTTAAAACAAAATAACATCAATATGTTAGACTATACTCCGATAGTCAATAGTTATACACTGCCGTGTAACACAAGTTTTCGTGGCCGTGGCAGTAACATATCTGGTTTCTAATAATTTGGTATGAAGGTTGTGTGTTTGAACGACAAGCACTGACTGACGAATGGAATAAAATGCCCCCCCCCCCCACCAAAAAAAAACCTCCAAACAAACAAAGTCCCAGTAGTTTAACCTCCCTGTTGTAGGCCATTGGCTGGGTTTTCATAGCCTCGTTTGTCCCCGATTTATTGTGCATTTTTGCACTCTTGGCCATATTGGAGTTATGGATGTTTTTATTATGTTACCCCTGAAATTTACAGAAAATAATATGTATTTTGAATCTTTAATTCTGTTTTAATTCAGCAGCTACGAATAAATAAACATATGTTTTATAAGACAACTTGAAAACTTAGATTTCAGCCCAAAAACTTAATTGTAGATGTTTATTCGCCAGCCAAGAATAGTTATAGACTTTTGGAAGTTTTATGATAATAAACATCACGAAACAGTATCATTGTTTTGAAATTACAGTATAAAAAATTATTAATTTTACATAAATAATATTTTTAATACATTAAAATAGAATTAAAAGATTCAAAATCTTCCCAGCCAATGGCCTACACAACTGATGTTAAGCTACTAGGACCTTTTTCATCAAATCTAAGTCCCCCGACTTTTTTATCAAGAGAAGGAAAATCTTTTAAATTGCTCTAATATTATTAGTTTCGAAATGATTTTGACTTTGGGAAATCAAATCGTTTTATGACTGTCTCTGTTATTGCCTGTGTCCCAGCAAGCATTATATATCGAGCCAACATTGGACCGATAATGTCTTCAATATCGGCCCATCATCAGAAATAGATATCGGCCCACAATCGGCCTTGCAAAGTTGATGTAATATCGGCCCAACATACTTTCCGACATCAAGCCGATATTGTTCCTAGATAAAATCGACATCGGCCCATCATCAGATTTTAATATTGGCCCGTCATCAGATTTTTATATCGACCCATCGTCAGATTTTTATATCGACCCATCATCAGATTTCTATATCCACCCATCATCAGATTTCTATATCAGCTTGGCATCAAATTTCATTATCGGCTCTAGAAAAGAGCATATTCCCCTGCACAGTCATTCTTGCAAAAATTTACACAATGATTCAAAAATTCAGATAAAATGTGATCTTTTCACTTGGCTCATCTAAAATCTTTAATCGTTTAATATACTTTATCTAATCATATTTTGATTTTGCATAGAACAAAGTCGCGAAAAATTGTGACAATTGTAAACTGATGTGCCAGCACATTTACTGCAACAGTAACATAATAAAACGGAAAGAAAAATGACTGAAAATAGGAACAACATTAAATGATTTAGTAAAAAAAAAGCTTACTGGCAATTACCGAGTATATCACTGAAAGTATTGCGATTTTAAATTTCGTGTTGCATATGTCGGAGCTAGTCCCGAAGTGAATGAAGAGAATAAACTAATCAAAAGTTAATCATTTTTGTCCGAATAATTTCACAATATTAAATTGTTTACCAGATCGAATTTCAAAAATAAATATAGAACATAAAATTACCGGTTTCCAACGTGTCTTCTTCATTTCTGTATCTGACATCCTCCCCGCAGAGTTGTCGATTTTTGGATGTACGTTCGTATATCACACCGCAATTGGGCCGATATTGAAAGATCCGACTTTTTAAAATGAGAATTAGTATGAGAAATTGACGCTAAAATTTGACGGAAAATATGGCAAATATCAATAAAATATAGAACGGAACATATTTTCACTATATAATTGCACTATACAGTTGGATGCTTATATCGGGAATATATCGGACCAATAACATAAACTGATATCAGCAAGCCTATATTGGCCTGATATACCTGTGCTTGCTGGGGTGTTAATATGGGTTCCTGTTATCATATACCGTAAACATGCCTATATAAAACTATAATAATATTATAATTATCAATGTATCTGCCATGTTTGTTTAAGTAAAAAAGAACCGCATCGATATTTATTGCTGCCTGCAGCAAAATAATTTTTTTGTTAAACCAATTTCGATTTTATCTTTTAATCCACCATGTTGCAAATATAAAATATATTGTGATAGTCTATCTTGCCGGTTTTCAGATTCTTACTTGCTGACTAAAAAGATTAAAAAACACATTTCAATATCGACTCTTTTGGTATTTCGGAAATAGGAAAGTCGTTTTAATGATCGGAAATCGTATTTTCAATCTAATGTTGCAAACAAATTTTCCTTGTTTGTTTTTACTTTTAATACACTATATTACACTTTAACTGGTATAGTTCGTGTTTTGTAAATTAAACTTTAAGAAACTGGATATTTTTGCACCAGTAACATTCATTCTGACGGGATATACTCAATGCGTTAAGGGCCCACAACACGCTTCCCCTGCACATTTATCGATAAAAAGAAAATTATCAAAATCTCAATAACGGCAAAACGCTGTTCAATGAAACTTTGCACAAAAGAGTGTTACTAAAGTATCTTTATTTTGCATATGGTAAGACACGTTAGAACATAAAAGAAAAATAGCGAGATCTAAAAATCCTCATAACTTCCGTTTACATAAATTCACAAAAACTAAACAAAACAAAACATCATTTTTAATGCCCACATGAGTAATATAATGGCAACATTATCGTGTATCCTCGTGACTTACATATGTAAACTTTATGAGATATTAGTAAAAGTGTGTTTGACATTCAATTTCCTGGTCACGTAAACGGATGACAATCATTGATTTCTCTTTATGTAGTTGAAAGTTCTATACAAAGTACACAACATTTTCTTGTCAGTATCATTACACGCACGTGGGAATTTAAAATAATGTTTTATATTGCTTAGTTGTTGTGAATTTATGTAAATATAATTTTAAGGAATTATTAGGTCTAGCTTTTTTTCTTTACTTTTCTAATGTGTCTTACTGCATGCAAAATAAAGATACATTAGTAACATTTATTTGTGCAAAATATCATTGAAAGACATTTTACCGTTATTGAGATTTTGATAATTTTCTTTTTATGGGTGAATGTGCTGGGGAGGAGTGTGGTAAGCCCTTAATGTGTTCACCACCACTAAATAAAATCACTAATTTTACCTAAAACTCCGTCAGTTTTGTTTCTATCGCCCTCTACCATTATATCACCCACCAAGCAACCACCACCCCTTATCCAAGCAAAAATCAAAGCGACTTCTTTTTCCTTGTAAGTTTATATTGCTTTTTTTCTTTAAAAATTGTTAACAACTACGGATATAACCCCGTCCCAAAATATTTATTTTTTTGTTTTCTCTGACCACTTGTTTTCCGACTTTCGAATGGCCGAGCATGCTTTCGTTGTCCGACTGGCTCTTGGTTTTAAGCATGTTTATTGAGGAAGCAACAACCCGTGATATATAAGTGTTAGTAAAATGTTCCGCATATTTCGTGTGTTTGTTAAACAATTCTAATTGTAGAAAAAAGGTTCGTTTACAGAAAGTTTAAAGATCAAACTTTTAAATAAGCTGAAAGCAGAAACCAACCCAAAGGGAATTACGAGAGAAAGTAAAATTAACGTAACCGAACTTTTTGAATTTGTTTGACGGGTACAATAATTTTGATGCAAGTATTTTCAGTACTAATATACAAACAGCCTTTCTGGACTCAATCATTCCCGAATCCGAAGTACGTACAGCAATGTTTTCATACATTCAAAGAAACCAAATAAGAAGTCACCTGATAAAAATAGATTGATAATCGAATTAGCACCATAATATTATTCGACATTTATTTATTTCATCGTTTGTCTTAAATAAATAAACAAGAATGTTTCTAAATTAAGAATATCCAGAAACACGAGGTTAAGGGTCCGCTACACTCGTCCTTGCACGTTCATCGATAAAAAAGAAAATTATCAAAATCTCAATAACGGCAAAATACGGAATCCTAAACGGGCCACGTTAAATATCGCTAGTACAATGCGATAATTATCGCCCTCCTGTACACTTCTAATAGCGAAATTTAACAACCTTCGCGAGGTTTTTTAACGATAATTATCGCGTAATTTTCGCATGTTGTGTGTCAGAAGAGACCATCGATATTTAGATACTAGCGAAATTTATGCTCTTAAATTTCTCTTGTCTTAAATCCTATGGTTATTTTATCGAGTAGAACAATTGGACCGAGTAGGGTAGGACGTACGATTCTAGCCGGTGTTAAGTGACACCGCTGACACCGCATCACGTGGTTTAATTTCCCGCCAAATCACGGTGGGCGAAAATTAAGATAAAATTCGCATGTCCATTTATTTCGCCTCTCTACACAAACGAAAATTTAACAAAATAAGCGATAATTTTCGGATTTCAAAACACACAACATGCCAAAATTATGCGATAATTATCGCTCAAAAACCTCGCGATGGTTGTTAAATTTCGCCAGTACACGTGTACAGAAGGGCGATAATTATCGCATTGTACTAGCGAAATTTAACGTGGCCCGTTTAGGATTCCGTAGCAAAATGCCGTTCAATAAAACTTTGAACTTTGCAGATTAATTAAAATATAATGCTGCTACAGTTTAAAATCACTAATGCAACAATGTATTTCTAAGGCACTGTTTTATGGAAATTTGATTTATAAATAAAAACAAAATAAATGGCGATTTTAATTTCTCAACGTTATTCGTAAAACCCATCAGTAAATTCAAAATGAAATGTTACCAACATGATTGTCTTAAGTGTCATCATGCCTGGTATTTAATCTATCAAGAGTTTATATGGCAATTTTGTAAAAGAAAAAGTAAGCTCGATCTGTTTCTTTTATTCCTGCGGTCGTGTTTTAGCTGATTTAACACCCGGGCTCTGATTTCGGTAAGGTCATTGAATACCCACATTCTAAAGTTTGCTTGACAATGCTACATCTACTAGTTCTTATTATGTTTGTGTTCTTTTGCATACAGCATTCTCGGGTTGATAGATGGGTTTGAGCTTATTCAACAACACAACTTGTAATTGTTTGTTCATATGAAAACATATTGGGACATGTGTCAGGTTGTTGTACCTTAGAATCTGCTTTAACCCCAGGTTCTTATATCGTTTTAAAATTGAGTGTGGTGTCTATATTAAAACTGGCCATTTATAAGCTCATGCTCTCTTTTCCTTACTGCTTTTCAGCAGTGTGGGGAATGCTGTGTCTTCTGGATGTGGCCGTTCGCGATATGCATATTTCACATTTTTAACAGGGTTATAATATGAAAATGAACACAAAAGAAAATAATGGACCCACAAACTTAATTTACAGATATTTTTTGGCAAACCCTTTGACCAATTATATATACGATTACGAAAATTGCCAATGCTCTAAATTTGATGTATAGTGAGTTAAATCTGTGTAAAATGTAATTTTCAATTTTCCGACTTGAAGCAAGGGGAACTAAACATTTATATTATAATATTTAAAATAAATATTTTAATGTCGGTGAATATTCTATTCGTATTCGTAATTGTTTCAATGTTGTAATTTTTTTGCTTGCAGCACCGCTTTAACGGTTACGTTTTTCGTAATAATACTTTAACTACTGTTTTGTAGTTCTATTGCTTCTTTTGATAATTTACAAAACAGCCTAGATATAAGTATCACATTATAAGATTATTGCAACAAAATAACTATTCATTTTTTTTTCAGAGCTGCTGAATTCTGCACCACATTTGCGGTTGTTGTCATTGTATGGATATTTTGTGAAAATAAATACTGCTGCTAAGGAATTGCTTGAGAAAAATCTTAACAAAAACATTTCATTCTAATTTAGACATACAAGAAAATGTGTTTGGAAAAAACAGAAAGAGCAAATTTTCTTCGTTATTTTTGTTTTTTCATCGACATTGGAACCGATACATTACTTCAACTGTTCCTGCACTTTGTACACCAAGAGACTGTTGTGGCGTTTTTCTCTTCTGATGCTGTGCAAAATAAATGTCAAGAGCTATGTTTACGCAATGTTCTATCAAAAAAGCAACTGAGTATCATAAATCATTCTTGTCCGGACATTTTACAGTTTGACATATCACTTTTGATAGTTTTACTTTCTAATGTATTCCCCGAAAAAATAATTCCACCTAAAGGCGGATGGGAGACAAACAAACCACACAGAGATGACCTTTCAGTGGCAGCCGACATTGTACGATTGAGGCTCATGAGAAATGCAGTAGTTGGACATAGTTCAAGAGCAAAATTATCAGATGGTTATTTTCACGAATTATGGGGAAAATTAGAGACAATAATCATAAGGCTTTACTCTTTCCTTAATCCAAATTCTACATGTGATATAAGTAAACAGATAGACTCTTATAAAACAATGAATTTAGACGAGCAGAAGGAATGACAATATCAAGAAAAACTCAAGACATTACAAGACGCATGTATCGAGATTGTAGAAATTCAAGACAAGGTAATTTTATGATTTTTCATAAAAGTCATCGTTTTGAGACCAGTATATGTAAGAATTTCTAATATGTAAACATTGTTTCTTTGAACTTATAACAAATTGGACTGATGGTCGTTTTTTTTGGCACCGACGACTATTGTATCATCGAGCTTTGTAAAATCTTGTTGAGAAAAACAGTTATTAAATAAGTTATTTTCTGTTATTTTAGGGATTTGTACTTGTACATTTGGGATCGTCCTAAACAATTTAATTAAACATTTCGTTTTTGCTTAAGAACATTTAAGTTTTACATGTGTTATATCGCTTTTGCATTTCAAAATTTCTTCGTTTTCTTCGATACATTTGTGTTCTGATTCGGTTTCCTTGCGTTTTTACCGAAAACAAGTAACCGTGTTTAACTTCAGCCATTATGCACCCATTTGCGCTGTTCTGTACGTTTACTTCTGTAAAAACGAATTTTTGTTACTTTTTCTTTCGACTTTGTTTTTGAATGTCAAGATTACATAAAAAACAGCTACTATAAAATTGTCGGGATGAAGTGTGGGTTGAAGCAAATTCTCCCAGCAACTTATACGTATTTGTTCATATACGGCACGTGTGTGGTTGGTGTACACAGAAGAACCTGGTTCATACCTCCACTGGGAATTGTTTTGCCACTGACCGTTCCAATGCACTGACGTCGCAGGTTCTCATTTTCGGTGATTGTTTGTGGTGTCTTATTTGAAAATATTCGTTCTATAAACCATGCTGTATTTCCTCTCAGTGTTAGGCTGTAAGGGTAGGCTGCGTTTTCTGAGTGTGGTTATTACTGATATGCATATTTCACTTTTTAAACACCATCTCGAGTTATCTTGACGATAAAAATAGATAATAACCATTTTCCAGGTTGTGTCAACAAAATATGCTCTACTGAACTCTAGCTTTTAATAAAGCATATACTAGCTGAAACATTTCTAGCTATTAAGACATATGATCCAACAGATAGATTTTATGTATTTTACAGATTATTTTAGTGATTGTGACAATGTTAAAGATTTCAATAAACCCAATCTTTGCATAACAGATAATACACTGATATCGCGAACACATATTATTATTAATTTCCCAATATATAGCTTTAAGTTAAAAAACAGTTGCAGTTTAAGACCACTACTACAAAAACCCTAGTATATGGAGATTTTGTTTATCAATGTAATAAAACAAAAGCAATATCAATTAGTCCACGTTATTCTTTAATCATCTGCACGCTATAGTTGATCGCTTTGCTAACCACTTCCTGTACGACTCTGACAGGGATTTGAAAGTTTATAAAGATTTTTTTGATCGGGAAGATAGGAATAAAAATAACGAAAGGCTCGAACTATTCTTTTTGTTCATGTCATCATGTTCTTTAATTTAGATGCCTCACAATTTCAAACTCATTTCGCATAACAATGCCATTACATTTTTATATTGTTTTTTAATATATTTTTGTACTTCTGCATGAAAAATTGTCAAGACGTTTGGTGAGTTAGACGGAAATCACCAAGGCAACTTTTACTTGTTTGTTTATATGAGAAGCTGTATGAGGAAGATGTACCCTAGAACCCAGTGGCAAGCTTGCGATAACCCCTCGGGTTCTCAATTTCGTCAATAGTTTGTGATACGTTTTTGAAACTGGTCTTTTTTTTACCCATGCTCTAATTTTTACTCTGCTTGTTGGCTGACTCTTCTGGATGTGACAATTCCGGATATGCACATGTCACCTTTTTATCATCTCGTACTCTCTTTTCCTTTTCCTGTGTAGTTTTGGCTGTGTTTTCTGAATGTTCCTTACATACCTATTTCAGTCTTTTTGACATAAACCCTTTCATGAAAAATGAAAACAACAAAACCAAACCAAAACATTATAGTCTGTATATGAAAACACCCGACATTTTTAGGTCTTTGGAGGAAACCATTTTGAATGGTTATCATTTGCATCATTAATTCTTGTTTACAAATATTAAACTAAGAAAAGAAAATCGCAATATAGCATTTAGTTTAAAATCTAGTAATATTTGAAATTTATAATAATTGCTATTTAAAATATTTGCTGTCAATTTTAATTAGAAATCAATTCCGTAATACAAATTCTTAATGAAAAGTCGTTTACATAAATTAATAATGTCAGCGCTAAATCAAAAAGGCCAAAATACCTCTGCAACCAGTGGGCCGATTTCCTATTTAGACCTTTAGCTGCCAATAGACCCCCCTCCCTCCCCACCTTGGGGAATTTTGAAGGGTATGTTTTTCTGAAAGCCTATACCATTCTACGCATTTTGCAATTTGTTTGCACTCTGGCGACTGGGGCGTTTTTCCGTAACGCCTGTTTCACCGAGTCCAATCGTTCACTATAGGTCACAGGAGGAGAACGTATGGATAGACCGCTTTTTTCAGGAGGGAATTGGGTACTGTGGTAAGTAAATCGTCTCGCATTTCTTTGGTAATGTATATATCAGATTAAGAATGCTGATCTCTTATATTTACTCTTAACAATGGTCATCTCACATTCGCCAAACATTTGATATCTTCTGAGAACATTCTCCACAACTGCACTAGATAATCGCAAAAAATGGCAAAATCACTCTTTAAAAGCCAATATTTTGATAATTAAGCAAAGTCCTGAGCATTTATTTCGTTCTAAAGATTCGTTTTACACGTGTCTTCATATGTCATAAGCCTTCACAATTTTAAAGTCGTTTTAGGAGGATTTAGACCACAAGTTAGAAAATTTTCAAAATGAATGCATGGGTAGAAGTTTTCATCAATTTTCCAAATGAACGCATGGGCAGGAGGCATTTTAGAAATCAACGTTTTTTTTCGTGAATATCCCACATTAAATCGACTTTTTGACAGTTATATTTCACAATATTTCATTCTGAACTGCTAAAATATCATAAAGATCAGTCTGTAGTTTCGTATCGGTAATAAGCGATACCATAGGGCCTATATAGGTTTTGAGATTTACGTGGAATTATTTATCATGCTAACGAAACTCCTGACATCTCATAATAACTCCTATGCTTTCCGTGATGATTCATTATTCTCTGCTACAGATGTAAAATTAAATATTCATTTATGTTGACATCAAAAAGCAAGAAACACTAATGTTAAAGTATTTACTTCGACACTTCATGATTAACTCCCCTTTTTGTAACCTCCGCCATTTGTAATATTTAGAAAGAATTGAAAACAAACATTATTATAGTTGCTTTGGTCATAAGTAAGATGAGGTAATATGACTGTTACTGTGATAAAACAGTAAACTAATCAGTGCCAGTTTTGTTTTAATAAACCAGTATCTTAATCCAGTAAAGGTTAACAACCCTCCTGCACTTTATGTATCTTGTATTAAAATAGGTCATATATAAGAGTTATGTTACAAAAGGAAATTAAGGTATTGATGCTGGTGATATTAAACAGTAATGTATTTTAAATTTAAATATTGTTAAACTTTAGAGGTTAATGATCTGTGTACTGCTCAATATGTCTTGAAATAAATGTTTTTGTTGTAGATAGTCGTTCTTTTTTAAATCTTTTTAAATTAACAATAAGTTATCAATATGGCTCAGTGACAACATTGTAGTACAGCTTACGTTTGCACTAACTATTATGGGTTGTTGCATTCAGTCTAAAGCTAAGTCCAGATACTCTGGATTGAGACAGATAACATTAATTTGTTCTAACAAAATGTAGAAAAGAAAGAATAAAACAAAATTAACATTTTTTATCATTTTATTGTTCTATTTATTTCTTTTGTCATATTATAATATGTTACCAATTTTTACTTTAATAATCAACAAAAATAATAAGAAAAGAAAAGCAAGAAACTGCAAACAATTAGTTAACAGTTCGATATCTTTTTATAATATTATATTGTGTTTATAATATTTTTTATATTGTGTTGAAGTTGACCTATAACAATTTAAAAGCTACTTAATTTAAACTTTACAAAAACTAGCTGATTAAATTATCTGATGTTAGAAATGTTTATAAAAGTAGTTTTATTCATCTAAAATACTAAGGTTCAGTGTAGAATTTGTAAAACATTGAAACAGCATGAGCATTATATAGCAATTTTTGAACTCAAGTAAAAAAATTACCTAAAAATTATTATACATAAGTTTGTTTATAAGCTTACCATCACCTGCATAACACAGATTATCTTTCAAATTTGGATGATTTTCTTTAACAATTATTTGTCTTTAAGAAAAATAAAATTCTACAAAGATCTTAAGGAATTCTGAACAATTTCTTAAGCTTTCTTTGAACAAGGGAACAAATAATGTTTCATTTAGGACAATTTTTTTCTTATTTCACATGTTTTATTTAACAGTAGTATAAGTTGTTATTGCTCTAAAAGACCAGAACTGGTGCTTTCAACTTTGGTTTTAGTAAATATAGTTTATAGAAAGTTCATATTCACATTATGAATGACTCTACGGTAATCTAGATACAAACTTTAACACGATTTTGAAATTTGTTTTCTTTATCCTAAGTCATCTTTCTAAAAACACTAATTAAATTATTAGGTAACATATAATTAATTTTAATTACTTTTGTTTGTAACCACATAACATAACAAAGTACACACTATAAACTACTTACTGTTATTTATATTATAGTTTAATCTAAAATGATGGCATAGTTGTGATACAGTTTTGTAAATGTGTTCAGTTCTTTGAGAAAATACTTCATTCAATCAGTAATATTAGTTAAAAAAAAACGACTGTCAATGTAATTAGAAATCTACATAGGCTAATAAACATTAGGACATTGCAAAGAGCACACATAATTAATTTCTTCAAATACGAAAAACACACTGCTTCATATGCTTGATCACACAGCTTTCAAAAACATGTATTATTGCCTAAGTTTGCTTACAAACAAAAATCCTACAGGTAAGTTTCTGACATAATTTCATCTTTTTAGGGTTATGTATGTTACACACTAAATATATTAGGTTAGAGCGAAAATTTTGAAATGAAAACTACATCAATCAAAAGAGAATACATCGTCCTTATACAAAAAATAAGTTTTATGAAATCATAGCTGGAATAGAGCAGAATTAAAGGTTTAAAATCCATGTATTTTTTCTACAATTTTTTGGGATAACATATTAACACCTCCGTAACACCCTTATGCCCCACTCGCCAGAATGCAAACAAACTGCAAAATATCCGGGACATAACATGCTTTCAGAAAAATCATGTCTACAAAATTCCTTAACGGGGGGAGCAAACATGTTCCTGGCCACCGGTCTAATTATTTCTAATTTTTTCAGGTTGCTGACCTTTTGCAGAGAAGTCAAGGTGAGAGTTAAATTAGGCCTTATTATAATAATAACTAGAACGATTTTAATTTTCGTTCTTAAATCGTAGTGGTAAGTTTTAAATAATTCTGATGTTCCATGTCTGTAAGAATAGCTTATTTTGATGTCATACAATTTTTTTAAGACGACCGTGGATTGTTTAGGACAGACAATGCCCGTTGGGTTCTAGAATTATACACTTAAATGTCACAAAATATGACCGAAGGTACCTTTTCCCGTGGCGTGCCCCAAATTATTTTTGAAATAATGAAAAATTTAGTAATATAGATCTAGTAAAAATTATAGTTACAATAAATTTTAAAATTGTGAAAATAATAACGGTTTTATAACAAGTCAGTATGAAAAAAACATGTTAGCATTTCTTCCATTCATGTATAATTTATAATTGATAAAACTTGTATATGAATTCGATTTTGTATCTAGAGTTTGCACAGTTCTTCAGAACAAAACCCCATCGCTTTTCTCTGTACATCAGACTTCTTCTAGACGGTGGACGTTTGGTTTTAACAGCTTATCTACAAACAGAACTTTCTAAACGCAATCTTAGCATACAAGAAGTAATTTTAAAGAAAAGGGATGATTTAGAAAAGTATAGTACCGGAGATTTAAATGAAGCGGTAGATAAATGGGATCTTCAGGACCTTGCCACTGTCATATTAGTGTGTTTCGAAGACACTGTCAGGCCAAGAATTAAAAAAGCTATTACAGGTATACAAGATGCTTTCCTTGGATATGCACGATTAGCATTTGTATCTTTAAATGCTGACAAATTTAGTGATGATGTAGACTTAGTAAACAACCTGACAAGACTTTCAGTGTATCTTGGAAGTGATGTCGAGTCAAAGTGTGAAGAGATTATTGAAAGATATACTAGTGGACGAAAGAAACAGGAAACTGAAACAGATACTGATGACGATTTTGATCTGATTAAATCTCATGGAGTGAAAATGAAATCATTGGAGGACATTTACAAAGGTATGGCATCAGCTGCATGCATTCTATCCATATTTTATAAAACTTCAAACTTCAAACTCACATCTACACTACCTGCAATCTTTCCTGTTCCCCTACGCCGCCCTATCACTGGACACCAAGATAAATTTGTATGATTAAACGATAAGTTAAATATACAACAACAAATAAATAGATTAAATTGAAATAACTATCACTATAAAATTATTACTATAGACAAGGTGGAGAAACTTCTTCCAACCCTCGATCATTTTGTTTGAAACATCAGCCATTAAATAAATTTAATTGATATTGGCTCGTAATAATATTATCGTTGTGATATCCGAAAACCGATCGTTTACATATAATTATGCTTGTTTATCAAGATCAAAAATGACTTGCGTCTAGCGACATGGATTATGTAACATTTTGAACACTCAAAAATGAATGCGTTAATTAGATAACCAGGTATAAAGAACAAGGTATCAATTTTTAAATCGCGTTGATTATGTCAGATGCAGGCTTTAAAAATTGATACTTTGTTCTTTATACCTGGTTATCTAATTAATTACAAAAAGCCAACCATCCCAATGAAATACCTGTTTTTCATATATTTCACATTAGCGTTGATTGTGCGGTTTGGTGGCTGTAAAAAGTCTCCCCATTAATTCAATCAGTGCTGTTATCGGTTACGTCCTTTGAAGATCGCACGATAGTTATGTATTACATATATGTTACTAGTAATTAGAAATTTACATTTTTTAAATATTTCGGCAAGTTTAAAGATGGGAGGTTTCAATATCCCAGCCAATATACATTTGGATATTGTTCAGTCCCCCAAAGGATATACTTCCGGCTTTTTAAATTTTGCATTTGGTGTTGTCTGTAATATGCAGGATTTATATTCTCAAAACCCCTCTCAAAATTTTCTATTCTGTTGAGTTCCGCCCATTGCTTTCTCGATAAGGGCAAGCCCAATTTTTATCTGGGGACCATACGCCGCTGAATATGGAATGGTATTAATCTGAAAATACCGCATTGAAGGTTACATGTCCACCGCCATATGCACACCATCGTTTGGGATGGTCAAACTGCCCATAAAATGTATTGTTTTAGGTGTAAATATTGAGATGCGCTCAACCCGTGGCTAGGCGACGTGGGCAGTAATATGCATTTCCATCAATGCACATGAACAGACTCAATCAAACCGAGTCACTAGTATTTTCATTTTTTCCGTGTTCGGTGGTCTTCAAAGTTCTCTTTTAATCTATTTCTACCATTAGATCATAATGCTACTATGTTTTTGTTCTTTAAAATTTTGATTTTCTGACTCTCCTTAATTCAAAGCAAGGTTTTTGACTGGACGCAGTATTGTTTAAACAAAACTGAAGGTATGCATTGGATATTGAATGACTATTCGTCTCGTGTAGTGTGGAAATTAACGTGATTTTGAAAAAACGAAAAAAAATCAAGGCTGAAAAGGCAAGAGCAATTTTTCCCTACAAAAATATCTAAAATTCTCTAATCGCAATGATATTCAGTCTGAGACAAACAATAAATCACACTTGTATATCAGTTTATTGTTTTGCACCGGTACTTTCGCGGCATGGTTGCTAAAATTTGATCGTCCGCCGAGGCAACATTTCCAAAATGTATAAGTTCACAGCATCCCCACCTGGGTATATTTTGTAAAAGTTATGTCATGATGTTTTAAAATATTTTTCATGAAGAATATTTCAATAATTTTTTTATTTTTTTTTTTAGTCGAGGGGCTGGTAATTAGTTGTTGGGGTGGGGGGTCGGATTTGGTCAAATACTGCCGCCCGCGGTTATATTTGTCTCCACATGCAAACTGCTCTTATAACGTTAAAATCTCAGGTCATGCGTTAATGCATCAACTTAAGGAAGGTAGTTTGCGCCCAGGGTCGAAAAACGACGTCAAAAAAAAAAAATTAAAATAGACACTTGAACTGGTAATCCACAAAAGTATGGAAAACGATCAGAGCATTTTAACAAAAAACAGCTCTGCCTGCCTTCCATTGAAATGGTGTTAATGGAAAGGGATCTTAACCACTGAGGTAAGTTTGTTTTAACGCGATCATTTCTTTTTATCCCCCCCGCCAAAGGCGAGGGGGATATTAAAAATGCCCTGCGTCCGTGCGTCCGTCCGAAACAATTTTGTCCGGAGCATAAGTCCAAAACTACTCGAGGGATTTTATTCAAACTTCATACACTGACAGAGCACATTGGTAGGTAGTGCAGTGTGCAAGAATAATAACTCTACCTTGCCTATTTTGAGAGTTATTCCCCTTTATCATATTTACTTGATAAATTTGTCCGGAGCATAAGTCAAAAACTACTAGAGGGATTTTATTCAAACTTCATACACTGACAGAGCACATTGGTAGGTAGTGCAGTGTGCAAGAACAATAACTCTACCTTGCTTATTTTAGAGTTATCTCCCTTTATCATATTTACTTGATAAATTTTGTCCGGAGCATTAGTCCAAAACTACTGGAGGGATTTTATTCAAACTTCATACACTGACAGAGTACATTTGTAGGAAGTGCATTGTGCAGGAATAATAACTCTACCTTGCCTATTTTAAGAGTTATTCCCCTTTATCATATTTACTTGATAAATTTTGTCCGGAGCATAAGTCCAAAACTACTTGAGGGTTTTTATTCAAACTTCATACACTGACAGAGCACATTTGTAGGTAGTGCATTGTGCAAGAATAATAACTCTACCTTGCCTATTTTTAGAGTTATTCCCCTTTATCATATTTACTTGATAAATATTGTCCGGAGCATAAGTCCAAAACTACTTGAGGGATTTTATTCAAAGTTCATACACTGACAGAGCACATTGGTAGGTAGTGCAGTGTGCAAGAACAATAATTCTACCTTGCTTATTTTTATAGTTATTCTTCTTTATCATATTTACTTGATAAATTTTGTCCGGAGCATAACTCCAAAAATACTTTAGGGATTTTATTCAAACTTTATACACTGACAGAGTACATAAGTAGGTAGTGCAGTATGCAAGAACAATAACTCTACATTGCCTATTTTTTATAATTAATCCTCTTTATCATATTTACTTGATAAATATTCTCCGAGCATAACTCCAAAACTACTTGAGGGATTTTATTCAAACTTAATACATTGACAGAGCACATTGGTAGGTAGTGCAGTGTGCAAGAACAATAACTCTACCATGCCTATTTTTAGAGTTATTCCATTTTATCAGAATTACTTAATAAATATTGTCCGGAGCATAAGTCCAAAACTACTTGAGGGATTTTATTCAAATTTCATATACTGACAGAGCACATTTAGTAGATAGTGCAGTGTGCAAGTCCAATAACTCTACCTTGCCTATTTTTAGAGTTATTTCCCTTTATTAGATTTACTTGATAAATTTTGTCCGTAGCTTAACTTAAAAACTTAAAAGGATAAAGTAGGTAAATTATATGAAAGTATAACCTTCATGTAACTTTTTCCGGCAGGGGGATTGACCATGTGTAACATGGCTCTTGTTTGTTATTCAATTAGAAATTGTGTTAAAAATTTATCATTGTAGAAACGTTGATCCAGCTGAAGAAAGTTATAACGGAAATGGAGGAAAAAGGAATTCCCTTTAAAAAGGATTATGGTAAGCCGAAATTACTATTATATTATCAATTTAGCTGTATGATAAAGTAAGTGTATTTATTCCATGAAATAGACAGGTTCAAATGTCTATTTTGCTTAACTGACGACTGTGATACAAATTTAAAAGAGAAATATAGTTTCTTACAAATGGATAAAATTATAGATGGACCTTATAAAAAAGCGATATAATTATGCATATCAGGAATCGCCACACTCAAAAACACAGCGAAAAAGAAGAGAGGAAGAGAGAGAGCATGTTTTTATAAGTCAGTCAATTCAAATAGGACGCCACAAACAATTAACGAAGAAGAGAACCTTTAAGGATACCGCCTTGGAACGGTCAGTGGCAAAACAAATTGCCGTTGGAGTTTAAACCAGGTTCTAGGGTGCACCAACCTCACACTTGCCCCAACAGGTTTTCGTATTACAAAACAAGTACAAGTTGTCTTGGTGAAATAACTCCAACCCACCCATCGGCTCAACAATGTTGCATGCAAGAGCAAGGAAAAAATGCCATATCTTAAATTTTACGCAGATTTACGTTATGGGCTTTAAAATCGTAAAAAGCATACGTTTAAATACGTTTCGGGCGTCCTCCAGTGAAACAGGGTCGTGTTTTGAGAAGTCAAAATTTTGTCACGTTTTAATACTTTTCGGGCGTCCGTCCGGAATCAGGGTCGGGCGCGAAAAGGATGTAAAATAAAAGTAGCTAAATGGACTTGCAAGTAGACGGCTATGTGGTAAATTTTTATAGACCTTAGCTTTTGAATTTCAATCAACGAGGTTTTCGCAGCAGCATTATAAACGTGGTTTGAATTATTAAAAGTTTCTTAATAAAAAAATTGGTGCTGCTGTTGCGATCTTATTTTATAATTTTTCTTTCATTCTTTTCAAAAGGGCTTGTAATGTGTACAGGCGTCAACCATGTATTTATACAAATATTATTGTGTCAGTATCATGTTGTGATAAGATTTAAATCTGAAAGCAGGACTAAATTAACAAATTAAAATCCAGAAACTACATTTTTGTTTTTTGGAACATTTTTTAAAATTCTGTTACGTTTTAACAATGAAGTTAAAACTATGTTTCTGTTATATTAAATCCTACGTGTTTAATACTTCACTTGTTGAATGTAGATATATAAAATTAGTTAATACATTCGAATTTACTGGTGTAATAGAATATACTATTATAAAATTTCAAAAGTTGTAGCGTGAAATGTTTCTGTTGTGTATACATGCGTACTGTTCAAGTTCCTCATTGATGCTATGTATACGCTATTTCTCCTTTTTACAAGTGCATTAACAAGAAAAAAAGTAATCCTAGTTTTCATATAGTCACACAGTAACATTTTAAATATATTTGTGAGATAAAACGAATTTAAAGAAAGTTTTTCATTAGTTTTGCAGTTACAATTGATGACGTATGGCGAGAGGAAAACGCTAGTGGAAGATATCCTTGCAACTGTTTTTACAGCAGTTTTAAGGAATGAAGAAAGTACTAGCGGATCTGAAGATATTTCGGAAGCAACACACTTATTTCTAGATCAAATCAACAACATACCCGGTGTTAAAGTTGAATCAGTTGAACAGCACTGCATCCTGATTTCAATAACATGTTCTTCTAGCCAAGGATTGTTGAAATTGATAGAATATGTGGAGAGTACACTTTTCCAGGAGATGCTGTACAAGCTGTCGACAGAGCTAATGGCTTATTTCGGTGAAGTACTTGTTGTTACAGGAAATTTTAACTTTGAATCTTTGCATGACCTGGACAATTTTCTGTGTAAGTATATTTAATATGGTCATAAAGCATTTGGATATTTAAAAAAGAAGTACTACTGAAAATGTATTATTCTTTGTTTTTTGTCGTGTTTATAATATTTTTCTTAGTACAAAAGTGTAAGATACAAATATTTGTAGTTGGTATTCCATATAAGAAAATGGGCATCTGATAAATAAAGTTGTTAATTTACAATAATTCCATCAAACAAAAACTATCTATGAAACTGACAATTTATGATTCCATTAAGAACTGGAAAATGCTCTTGCGGAGAGTATAATAGGTCAGACCGAACTCTTATGTTCAGCTGAAGAAACAATGAAAAATAATCAATAAATTCTTGTCTATTTTTTATTAATCTACTTATTCAATAGAGCTTTATTAAAACGAGTAGCACATAAAATTAATTTGAATACTGTATAGCGCTTAAAATTGGCGGGGTAAAATTTTGGCGTATTTTGAGTTGTTTTAAATTGGCGAGGTCATATATTGGCGAAAACAAAGCAGACCGCCAAAATAAAACACTTGATGAAAAATGGCGTTAAACATTTACATTCAATATTCAATTATAATAACCGCGTGAAACATAATCACAGCTACCCAATAATCGTAGATTGCTGTCTTTGATTCACGACATATTCTTATTATATTCTTTTTGTATAAAACTGAGAAATCTGCGACATAATATATACTAGTGCATCATAGATGTTTACTTTCTAGATATTAAAATGGCAGTGTGATGATTCGACGGTGATTTAATTGGCGGTATTTAAAATTGGCGCAAAGTTAACAGACGTTGACCGCCAATATAGCCAAAATTAAACCCCCGCTAAAGTAAGTACTTAATATACAGTAATCTTTACTGTTTCTTTCAGCGTCTTGTTCTGCTTCTGAACATAAACCAGGTGGTCTTACACTAAATGTTGCATGCAGTTCTGTAGAAGGTATTAACCAAGTTGTGAGACTAATGAAAGCTGATACAACTAAACACAACGTGAAACAAATAGCCGAACATCTTTCTGAGCAAGTACAGGAAAACGTATCTCTTCAAATTGACTTTCCAGATCTGCAAGATTTTTTCCGAGAAGTTGGAGACAACGGTAATTTTTATTCAAATTCTGACTTACATATTAAAAAATCAGTTTTTACGACGAATATCAGAAACAGGTCAGTTTTATCATATAAATTAAAGCTTAGCGTTGTTCGCTGATTATGATGTGTTTTTTTCGGATTAGACAGCTTGAATGCAAAACCTCGGCTAACATTTTAGTATCATTGAATCAATGCTCACTAGCATTGATGTCAGTCTGACTTTGTGCCCTTATTGTGTATGTTATATAATATTTATAGGTGTTCCACTCTGGAAGATTTATAAATACATAAGAGTTGTTATTGCATATTTTACAATCATTTTTCATCTACAGCGAGCTAAAAATAAAATGTCTTTGTTTTACAATTTATTGAAAAACACCCCTGGCCAACCTTACATTTTGTGCATTACCGTTTTTTGGTCCTATTTTGTTGATAATATTTAAAGCAAAACATATTCTGTAGCTTAATACAAATATTTATATTATTCATCTGCATATCAAAACAGGTACCAATCTGTCTAGTTCGCAATTTGAAACAGCTCAGCCTAATCTTTTCTCAACCAATGATGACAAAGATCCCACAAGTCCTTGGAAGAAGTCAGAGGAATTTGGGGTAAGTAGCTCTATATCACACCTGGCATCTATGAAATAATTTATCGTATTTTCAAGGTTTAAGTGATGGAAATATATGCTAACAAAATGGTTATGGCGAATGATAGGGTACTTTATATGCATTTTAAATAGACGATAAGTTTTAAAATGAGGAATCGATACAATTTGCAACAACAAGAGGAAACAGAGAACAGTGTTAATTGTAAACATTAGAAAAGCAGCACATATATGTACAACTCTTGAAAATCCCTCTTGAAATTTTGGATAGTGATTGCCATCACAAGCAAGACATTGACATAGTTCTGAATTTATTTTATTATGTTAATAGTCTTATATGGAGATAAATAGGAATATCTGAATAATTTAGATATTTATAATTTTAAATTCTGCTGCAGAAGTGATTTTAGGAAAATAGTTCAGTTGGGCTGTATTTGCTGGTACATGTATTAGCCAGTATCTACCACTTTATAAAAATAGTAAAAAAGTTGTTGACAATGCCAAGCACGGTAAGGCATCTATAGAAGACAATTCCAGCTAATGTTTTAAATATGATGCATCTCTTTTATTTATACACATTTATACATTATTCTTTTCATTCTGTTTGAAGCATTTGGAACAAAGACATTATTAACCCAATAAATAAATCTTCTACATTCGACCCAAGAGACACTCTTTCATCCAGAGGGACAGCTTTAGCCCTGACTATATACAAGATGTTTTGTTTTATATATGATGGTAAATTGACTTCATGGTGTGTAATGTAAATGACAGGGTTATACATGGACAGAACAGAAATTGTCGTTGTACAATTGACAACGTCCTTTTTGTTATTTTTGAGTCTCCTATGTTACTTAAGAAATAAGTGTTCTGTGCATTCTCTAATTATGCACCCCCTCCATATTTGAAGAAGCTTTTTTTTACCTTGCACATGTCGGTCGGTCCGTCTGTCGATCGCAGGTCACTGCGATCTTCAACATAAAAACCTTGTTCGATCAATAACTTGACAATGCTTTCACCTATGGTCCTCAAATTTGGAAGGGAAGTTTGTCTTTACCTATGGAAGACCTCTATTATTTTTCAGGTCAGTAGGTCAATGTCAAAGTTACTTTTAACACAAAACCATTTCCAATCAATATCTAGACCTATGGTCCTCAAATTTGGAATGCAGGTTTGTCATCACCAGTAGAGGAATCCTATCGATTTTCAGGTCAGTAGGTCAAATGTCAAGTGGACAGTGGCATTCCATCCCAAAACCTTGTCCGATCAATAACTAGACAATGCTTTCACCTATGGTCCTCAAAAAATTGGTATGGAGGTTATACAAGACCCTTATTAAATTTGAGATCAGTAGGTCAAATGTCAAGATCACAGTAACCATCAACACAAAAACATTGTGGGATCAATAACTAAACAAAGCTTTCACCTACGGTCCTTAAATTTGGTAGGGAAGTTTGGCATTACCTTTAGAAGATTTTCAGTTAGTAGATTCAAGGTCAAGGAGATCTTCATTACAAATCTTTTCTCTCCAATAACTAGATTAAGCGATATATAACAGCTGTTTTCTATCCATTTAGCATATCCTTTCCGCGCCCGACCCTGTTTTCCGGACGGACGTCCGTAACGTATTTAAACGTGACAAAATTTTGACTTCCCAAAACCCGACCCTGTTTTACTGGAGGTCGCCCGAAACGTATTTAAACGTGTGCTTTTTTCACGATTTTAAAAAACCATAACGTAAATCTTCGTAAATTTTATTTTAATGCCCGTTGAAAAGTGTATGTTTAAATAAAGCATATACGCTTTTGTCCGTTACCGATATTCTACCTTTTAAAGAAATTCGGAATTTTCAACATGGTAAGAAACCCGTGTAAAACACGTTATCTAACGTTACGGTCTTTCTTCTGTAGAAAAAGGTGGAAAACTGCATATCAAGAATAGTGCATTAAAATCCGTAATTTCAACGCTCTTTTACGTAATTGGTGAAAAATTCTGTTTATCGCAGGAAGACTGTAACGTAAAATTCCGTAAATTAATTAATCTAATTAACAGTAATTAATTTTTATTCCATTGCAAAAAATGTCATTTTTAAGTAATTACTAGGTAGACATAGGATTTTTTTAAAATAATGAATAACTGTTTTGGAGCAACTTTTTTTTTGACAATGAAAGATGAAGAAACAGCAACACATGTAATGAATTTTTTTTCTTAAAATTGAACTTTTTAAAATTACTAATTTTCTTATCAGATAATCTAAATCAAATGTATTCAATTTCTTACTAAATTATATTTGAGAGAAAATATGCGATGCATTCAAAGGACTAATAGTTTTAAAATACCGATTGATGATTCCGCGTTCTTTTAAATAGCCACCAAAGTAAGGACTTTTTTAAAAATGAAAAATAAATCGACGTGTTTCCGACGAAAAAACAGGGTCGGGTTTTGAAAAGCGATTTTTGATACGTTTAAATACGTTTCGGGCGTCTTCCCGTAAAACAGGGTCGGGTTTTGGGAAGTCAAAAATTTTGTCACGTTTAAATACGTTATGGTCGTGGAAAGGATATGGGGGCATATATGTTTTACAAACATCTCTTGATTTTGTTAGATATACGATTGGTAGTCATTCGTCATAAACTTTGGCAGCGTCTTTCAGATATTGGAATATCTGGTAAATTGTTTATTGTTTAAGGTTATCGTATTCAACCCCATACTCTTGAGTAAGAGTCAATAATCTATATATAAATATGTTTGAGGAAACATGCGGGTTGAATTAAGGTTCTGTTCTTTCGCCGTTTTCATTTTAACTGTATAAAAATGGTATTGATGCATAAAACAAGCTTTTAATGTTGTGTTTTTATGAAAAGATGTTATTAAAAGTTTGAATACTGATGTAAGCTGTTGATATAGTTCTCACAAAAGAGCCATCAAATGATTTGCAAAATTTAATTGAATGTCTTAAAGGACGGGTGTGGTAAAATGATATAACATTCATTGTTGAAGATAGAAATCAACATTTTTATTCTGTTGTCTATAAATACACGACCAGGGGTGATTGTCTCGAAAAATTGTCGTATCGTGAGGATGCGACAAAAATTACGAAATTGCAACGATGAAACTAGGTTGTCATTGTTTCATTGTCTGGAAGACCATAGTAACGTTCTCGTTTCTCAGACCCAACATACGAGGTCGTATATGCTAAGATGGCTCTGTGTAGTTTATAACTAGCTCGGTTTTCGCCTTGTCACAAACAAGTTTTGCAGCACTGTATACAAACTAAAAATCTGTGCGGAAAATGGCAGATTAAATAAAATGTCGGCTACATTTTACCACAATCATATAAACAGTTCGACACCAAAGCCATTCACTGTAAATAAAATACTTTCACTTCATCAATGGCTGCCAACGGTAGTAGGAGAACAGCGTCTACGACTCTGACAGAGGCTGATCATGGCGGTGTTCTAGCTTTAAAACCAGAGAAACTGGTAATAAAAGTAAAGTATTGAGAAAGAAAAGAATAGGCTCGACATTAAACAAGAGCGCTTAGATGTTGAAAAGAATGTATTGGTATCGTTAACTGACATTCTATGTCATTTATTAGATATCCAACTAGCACAGACGGGAGACGACGCTTTTTACATGAACAGGAAAGGTATGATTATTTTTTAATTTAAAGTCGATTGTGTTGAGTGATTTTGAAGGTGTGCTTCGAACCAACTATCACAAATATACTATGGAGAGAACGCCCGTATAAAAACGCGGCTACATGGCGCGAAGTTCATTAACGAAAAAACAGCTTTAAAACAAGGTACTATTATAAGGGCATTTAACACCATGTTAAAATAATTTGCATCTACATTTCAATTGCCGGATTACTGAATTAATGCGGCCAATATGATTAACTAATCATATGCTCGTAATTTCATTTTTTTTTTGCTTCGGTCTCTTTTATTTTTAACTTAATAAACTTTAACTTTAAAACAGACTTTAAGACGTTCTTTATTTGACACAACAGCTTCCATGATCATTTGTTATCGCGTAATCAAAGACTTAAAAATGTACAATCTATCTATATACATGTTTGTACCAAATATTCAATATTCTTCTTTAAATTACAAATAAATAAATAAATAAAAGTTTAGTATAACGTGCGTGCTGCGTGTATTTCTTTTATTAAGAAGTCCACAAGATGATATTAAATGGAAAAGGTCAACTGAAGCGAAAGGCCGGTATTCCATAGTTCCGTGATACGTAATCCGTGTTCGTGTCCGCGTCTCTGTCCGCGATTTTTCACTCACCAATGATATCGTCGCGGACAGGGACACGGACACGGAGGTATGGAATATACCCAACGGTATCTTTGGAGAGTGAAAATCGCGGACACGGACGCGGACACGGACACGGACCAGGCATCACGGAATTATGGAATACCGGCCATAGAGTGCTATATCATCAGTTGCATAATAATAATTTTTTTGTATCACCTGCAATAGCAGGTAGACACATACGGATCCTATTGCCCGGCTGCGTCGTCGGCGGAGTATGCGTGCGGTAGAACCCCATCTTTAATAAGAAACCTAATGTTGCCTATTAACTTTAAATTACTTGTCCTATTAACTTAATACTTGAAATGTATCATAACTTAATACTTGACTGTATCACATGCATAAACAAAGCCATCTGTGACATTAAGAATGATAACTCTTGTTTTACCAATTTTTTAGTTATTCCCCTTCAAATGACCTTAATATGGAACTTATTGTTTCTTGAAAGTACTCGGCCTAAAATAGTATTAACTAAATAATTGGAATATATCATCATCGTAACCTTATAAAGATAACCTTATAACTACGGGGTCGATATTTTTACCGTAACTTTGCGAGAGTGTAACGATGTTGCGTAAACTACGAACTTTTCGAGACAATGAGAAAAATCACTACGATGGTCTTACGACAGAGATACGAGCGTCTTAAGAGATACGAGACTTCGAGACAATCACCCCAGAGGAAACTTAATGCCACTCGCTCATTTTTGTCAGGCCGTTATTTCTCATGTGTACACTCGTCAAAAGTTCTAAGTGCACACTTTTCAATTTTGAATATCTCAAAGTAAACTTATTCTAATTGAATGAAAGTTTGACATAATGTTCATTATGATCAAACAACAATTTTTTTGTTGAAAACCGTGCATATGTTTTATGTATTACGTCATCTACGTCGGCATACGCTATTTATGCGTAATCCCCGTGCAGCAATCGAAATTTATTTTTTTACAACCGTTTTTGTTTTTCACATGTTCACCGACTCCAGACAAACACGAAAAACACACCAACAAATTGTAACCATGGAACGGTTGCCGTCAGCAGACAACGACATTGCTGTCGAAATTGTTTTCACTGGCACAACTTCAAATTTGTTGTAAAAAGTCTTGACGGTTTTCGTAAATGCAAAAGAAATACCTTAGTTTTGCATATTTTATTAATTTAAGAAGAAAATCAAACGTTATTACTTTCTTGATTGATTACGTTGCTTACGTTGAACGCTGATAATACTCAATAACGTCATTAAATATTTACGTAAAACAACGTAAACTCGAAAATATTAGTGTAACATTTGTTAGATAAGTGTCCAATTAATAAAAATTTAAAACTAAAATTTATAGAAATTCAATAAACTTTACAATCGAATTATTCGAAAATGACGTTTATTTGGTCAAAAAGCGTGTCCGAAAACTGGTCAATTTTATCGAAATGAATACATTTTTTCGTTCGGAAAGGCTGTTACACATCTATCATAGCGAATTGCATCATCCCAAACTGCTAGAAAATTCAAAAACTTTTGGCATAAAACACTGTGAAAAAAATGGAATTTTCTCCTTGAAATCCTGTAAAAACGTTATGGATAAAATAGGGAAGCGTGCGCTGGCTCGTCGTGCCCAGCAGACCATTACAAGCTACAGGAAGATATTTCAGTGCAATGGAATGGCGAACTACAGTATTTCCTTTAAATGTACATGAAATTTAAATTATACAGAGATGAGAAAACGATCATAAATGATAGCCGATGCAATGATAATTAACATGAGAATTGCTCTCTGAGTACAAGTGAGCTAAAATGTTATTATTTTTTAATCTGGTTAAGCAGACCTAAATTTTTTGGTGTGCTTTAATAGAATATTGATTCTTCTTCATTGTAATTTACACTATTTTGAAAGATTCAATCAAATAAGTTGAAAAATCAACATTTATCAAGTGTGCACTTAGAACTTTTGACTAGTGTACATTTAAATTGATTTTTTGTATTGCATAGTTAATGTGTTTAGATGCAACAGTATCCAGTGGAGAATAAAAGGTGTAGGGGTATAGCATCGGATTCCAGATCAGGAAACTGCGTTCGAATTTCAACAGGAACAAGACTTTTGTGCAGTTTTCACAATCCGCACTTGACACGAATGTTGGTTTCAACCCAGGAAGCAGTCATCGAGGATAATTAATATAAATTTGAAGAGCTTATTTCATAATAATTGTTTCAGCTTCAACAAGAAAAGTTCGTCAAAACAACAGAAAAAGAAGCGGAAATATGCCGTACGGCACTTGGGCCTATTACCCAAAACACTAACGAACTGGTGTCAATACAAGAGCAGGAAAACAAATACATTGTTTTGAAACAGGGCGAAGCAAAGAAAGACATTATGTTGAAACAAGAAGAAGAAGAGAAAGGCGTCGTTTTGAAGCAGGAAGAAGCAAAGAAAGATATCTCAACTGGACATGAAACAATAGTTAAAACAGTTCAGGACCCTGAAGATACATGCAACAATCAGCTGGAAAGGGGTGATTTAGAACTCCGTGATACAGACAAGAAACTAGAATTTGAGATAAAGCCTTTAGACAAGGTAAGCATAATACTGATTGAAATATAACCATACTTTACTGGAAAATTCAAAGAGTATTGAAGCAAAAAAAATTTGCCGAATCTGCTGTAATGTATTTTCAGCTTTTCAAGCATATCTTTATGTCATTGAATTAAAACTCTTTCATATTTTGTCAAATTAATGTTATTTTCTTTGTCAGTCAACAATATATTATGATACACACATTATGTAGGCTTAGAGGTATATTAAAGTAATGATGCGACTGACATTTTCAATTAGGTCTCTGGTAGCCGCGTCATTGATAAGATATGACGTGTTTGAAACTATGTATATAGTATCTGTAAAACAACGATAACGTACATTGTAAAACACAGCTATTCTATATATAATAGTGTAAAAATGACTTAAAATCAAAAAGCAATTTTGTCTTGCTTGAGTATTATATCGTCTCCATGTTTTTTATTAAAATATAATACGAAACGTCTAAAGGATTTTAAAAATCCTGTTAGATATCAAGTTTAATTTTTTGTTCTCTAGCGTTATGTGGTTTTCAGATATGTTGTTATTATAAGCTCTGGATCCATATTTAATTTAAATCTCCACTAGTAATAAATTGTTAATTTCTTAAGTTTTCTTTTGCGGCGTCTGTTGTTGTGTGTGATGTTTATTAGTCTTCGCACTTAATGAGAAGTTTAATCAACATGGTTTAATTGTAAGGAAAGTCCCGAAAGCAAATGAGTTTTTAGCAATACAAGTTTTACAAGTTTTAGTATAATACTGAAAAATACAACAAACTCTTTAAAGATTGGTCGCAAATAAAATTCCAATTTATCTATTAATCATGACTAATCATTTGTTGAAGTTCGGAACAATCCACCAATGGACACAATTGTGTGACAAAGATCTAACAATACTTAAATAACAAAGTGTCATAACGTAGTAATGACCAAAATAAACCTTTCTTAAAAAAAGTGGTCGGAAATACCATGTGTGGAAATCATAAGACATCGAACAAATACTACTGAAATAAACAAAAGGTCATATCTTTGAAAGTTTTCTATTCGGACGATCGAGGAACATAGGTATAGGTGTAAAGCTTCGAATTTTAGATCCTTTGAATCCCACCAGGAAGGAAATTCTTCTGCAGTTTCCACAATCCAGACTTGACACGAGTACTGGTTTCAACCCAGGACGCAGTCATCGAGCATGATTTATATCAGTTTAAAGAGTTGTAATCGATGTAAAATAAAATAAACAAATTCACACATTTAAAATAAAGTGCGCCAGATCACCACACATTCTATTACTAAAATTAACAATGGACCATTAATACAAATGACTGCTGGAGCTAATCTTGTCTTTACCACTCTATACGTATTCTGCATAATCATCTTAAACCGGGTGTGTGAAAATGTTACTGAAATTAATAAAGGGCCACAACTTTGATAAATCTGGTTGCTGGACAATTTCTTTTCTTTAATGCAATCTACAATGGTTACATGAGTTTGAAATCCGCCAGGGTGTTAAAGACGAAATCATGTAACATCGTTTATTACTGAATTAACAAAGAGCAATAGCTTTTGTAAAATGGTTAAATGAAAAATATGCATCTCCATAACTGCCCATGAACAGGCTCAATCAAACCGAGCCTGCAATATTTTCATATTTTTCGTGTTCGTCGGCTTGCAAAGTTCCTTTTGTTTACGATCATCTACACATCCAGCATGTTCATCTGAACAAGTCTAAATGAAATAGGTCAGAAAAAATGAGGGGTTCGTGCAACAGGAGTATGGGAGACTTATGGACGAACTTAACAAGTATTTATATTTCCCACACAACCCCACAATTGCAAATGACGTTCGATGTTTACCAATCCTCCCTTCAACTATATATCCTTTCCACGACCATAACGTATTTAAACGTGACAAACTAATACGTTTAAATTTCTGTACAGTATAATCATTATATTCAGAATGAAGTTTGCGAGCATGTAAGTTTTGTTGCTGCATGTCATCATTTGCTTTGTAGTTAACGTGGCTAAAGTCGCGATGTTTTTGTGTTGTTGTTTTTTCAGAGGGTAAACACAATAGAGCAAGACGTGGAAAATCTCAAAACAGTCGAAGATAATACAACGGAACATCTCAAGAAAATGGACAATATAATAAGTAATTATCTTTGTTTTATTATATATAACTTCATTATAAGACTTTATCAAGGCACACACAGGTAAAGTAGAAAAAGAAAAACACGCCTATATATACACTTTAATCCCGTTGATTTTAAATGTAATTTTAAATCGTTATTTCAACACTTTTACTTGATTCTTTATAATCATACCTTAGATAATGAACTAGAGATTTCATTATGTAGAAAAAAAAGAAACTTCGAAAACAATCAAACACGACAAAAATGAAATTATTACACCTCACGTGATAAGTTTACTATATAGCGTAATGTGACGTCACAGGGAGATAATCGCTACTGTCACATATGCGACAGCATCATGTCACCCTCGCGTGGATCTAAAAATAAATATCTTGGAAATCCGATTAAAAATTAACTTCTACGCATGCGTAATTGACCAAGGGAGATAAACGCATTTTGTTCATTATTTGTAGGTGTAAGACCTGTAAATAGACTTCCCTATATAAACTATAGTAAACATGACATGTTTCAAAAGGCTGGCAATCATAGCTGGTACCATTTTAATAAGGGCTAACTTACATGCCTTTAAAGCTTATTATTTCTACTGTCCATTTCCAGCAAGAAAAGTAGGGGTCATTTATCAATTAACAGAGATTTGAAACCTTAAAACCGGTAGTCTGTTTTTTTTCCACTTCTGTGTGAACTTCAAAACTGTTTTACATATGCCGTCCTTAAACCAGGGCCTTTTTTCATATACTGCATTTCCAAACATAAATTTGCTATCAGTGTGTCAGTAAAAGCATCTCATTTACTTAACATGTTCCTTTCAGGCCATACTAGCCATTTAATGCCCCCAAAAGCCAAAAAAAAAATGGGACTATTTAGTGTCAGCCATTGTCTTACTAGCCCGAGTAGGAACATCCGCTGAACTATTTACAAGTAAATAGCCTTTAAGAAAACTTGTGTTTTTCAATATCTTATATTTTCTGTTTTTATTCAACAATATGATGTTTGCAATACATCTACCAAGTTTCAGCTTTCAGTTAGCAAAAATGAACTCAATATGAGGAATTTTCCAACACCACCTATTCTGGTACGCGTTTGCGGCCAAGCGGCTAAACCTTAGAATTCATTTCTTGCTAATAAAAATTGAAAAACATCAAATTTCTCAAAAACATGGTTATGAATAATAGTAAAACATTTCAACTAATAAAAGCAACTCACTTTTTGAGCTGACACATGCAAAATGGGCCACACAGGGTATCAATTGTGACATTTGTAAGTCAAAAACAGTTTAAAATGACCCCAAACCTAATTAAAACCTAAGTTTGCCTCCTGTAACAGAGTTATACTGATTTTTGACTTTCAAATTTGCTTAAAATTGGTCAGAACACAATTTTAGTGGAAAATAACATTGCAGACAATATAAATATTCAAATGCTGCCCTCCACTTGTACTTCTTATAGGTGTAAGACCTGTAAATAGACTTTCCTATATAAACTATAGTAAACATGACATGTTTCAAAGGGCTGGCAATCATTGCTGGTACCATTTTAATAAGGGCTAACTTACATGCTTTTAAAGCTTATTATTTCTATTGTCTATTTCCAGCAAGAAAAGTAGGGATCGTGTATCAATTAATAGAGATTTGACACCTTGAAACCAGTGGTCTGTTTTTTTTTCACTTCTGTGTGAACTTCAAAACTGTTTTACACATGCCGTCCTAAAACCAGGTTTTTTTTATATATACTGCATTTCCAAACATAAATTTGCTATCAGTGTGTCAGTAAAAGCATCTCATTTACTTAACATGTTCCTTTCAGGCCATACTAGCCATTTAATGCCCCCAAAAGCCAAACAAATTGGGACTATTTAGTGTCAGCCATTGTCTGAACATCCGCTGGACTATTTACAAGTAATTAGCATGTAGCCGCTTTTTGAGCATTATTGATTTTGGACTTCCGGCGCTTGATTTTGTTCCCAAACGACATTTTGTCTGTTTATGAAACAAATGTTCGGTGTATTAAAATAAATATCACATCCCATTGGGGAAAACAGTACGAAATGTTAACCCTTGAGAAGGTAATGTCAACCTCGGGTTACGCCTCGGTTGACATTCCTTCTCTCGGGTTAACATTTCGTACTGTTTCCCCCAATGGGATGTGATATTTATATAATATTACATCCTCGGCTTTGATTGAGCATATTCATGGGCAGTAATGAGAATGCACATAACTTCCCACTCCGTGTGGGCCCGGGTTGAGCGGAAGTAAAAAGTACAATTTAGATTCATATGTGGATATAATTTTTAGATCAATACCATTCCTTGTTCAGTCTGTTCCATATATGAAAGAACGGCTTGCCCTAAACAGGGCGGAAATTTGACAGGGAATCTGAGAATATGAATCCTGCAAATCAAAGAGAACGCCAAAGGCTGAAATTAAAAAGAAGGAAGTATATGTTAGGGTTGATTGAACAATATTCAAATCTATTTGGCTGAATATAGAAACTTCTAAAAGAATCAAATATAACAATGCAATTAATTTATATTATTTGACACCTTAACAATAATTTAGGCATCGCACAAGTTCATTAAAATAAATATAATAATTAGTTACTTTATTATTATTCGTTAACATTCTGAATATATACTTACGTCATTTAGGGATTACATGTATTAATGTATATTTCTATTATATGGACTATTTTTTGAATTAATCACATTTTTATATTTTTGCAGAATTGAAGAGAAAGCTGAAAGGAAGGTATAGTACATATTATATTAAAACTTCTAAATCCCCGCTAAAAACGACAGAAGACGACATTGAAATAAGTCAGGTATACGTCCCACCCAACATGACGAAGGTAACAGATATTACATCTGAAAATGGCGAGAAGAAAGAGCACACAGTTCAGATCATGGACTATAGCGAGATATTTTTAACAGAAGACAAACCTAATAAGAGAATTTATATACTTGGTGATTTAGGAAGTGGAAAAACTGCCTTCTGTAAAATGATGATGAGAAATTGGTGTCTATCGAGTGAGGAACAAAATGAATCGGCTGAGGCAGATGTGAGAACACTTGGACAGTTCGAACTTTTGTTCTACCTTCCTCTTCGTACCTTATCTCATGAGGATTCGCTATTAGAAATGATAACATGGTATTATGGAGATATTTGCGCCAAAGATGATCTGTTTAACATATTACAACTTATACCTGAGCGGTGCCTTGTTTTAGCTGACGGTATCGACGAATGGAAACCGAAGACAGTGAAGAGACGTCGAGCACACGAACCTCATGGATTGCCAGCTAGAGATAAATTGGATCATGTGACTATTGTGATGACGTCAAGAACATCCGCTCAAGGTATATTAAATATGGAGAAGTCTCATTACGATGTTAAAGTAAGATTAGACGGCATAAGAGATGTTGAAACTTTTATAGAAAAGTTATACCCGAAATCAAACTCAAAAGACATTGTTGTTAAACTTCGTGACGTACCCATAGAGCATCTGGAGAAAACCCCCAGGTTGCTTAAGCAGATTGTTTGGCTTCTGCAGCAAAATATCGATATCGGCAAATCGATAAGTGAAGTATATAGCAACGTGGTAAACATCGCTTTCAGATGGAATACAAAGCATGCTGATAAAGAATTGTATGGGCATACACAAAGCGCTGGTTCAAAATTAACAGAGCTGTCTTTTCCGGATGAAATAAAACATAACTATCCTGAATTTATATCACATTCCAGTGTTATTTTTGGATTGGGCAAGATGGCCTTTGAGATCATGACTCAAGGATCCCAGTTGTCATTCGGAACAATCGAATTAAACAAAAATGGTATCGAAAAATATCTTCTGACTAAAATGCTGGAATCTGGACTGCTTACAGAAGAAGTCCGTTTCGATACCAGCCAAGAAAATACCCAGTTTTATTTCACCCATACTTCGTTTCTTGAGTACTTTGCAGCCCTGTTTATAGCAAGCCACATAGACAAAGATAAAACGTCAGGTTCAGACTCCTCCACTTTTCACAGATGCATATTTGATATTATAATGGAGAGGTGTCATTCGATTCAAGATGTGATACGACTGGAAAATATGTTGGTTATTGTGTGTGGCTTGGCTCCAGCATTGGCCTATGATGTATGTATGCTAATGTACAATTCACTCATGCAAAATGACATTTACGAACCAAAAGAAATCTTTCTATCACGTTCTAGTTTGCGCGAATTAGAAAGGTTATCTGATCAGTGTAGAGATTTAGCTAACCGCTGTATTCATGAATGCAGATTGAGTGATCCTCAGTGCACTCTCAAGGTACCATATTTTGCTGTATTTCTTGGAAACAAATGGTTAGGAGAACCAGAGGAAACAAAAAAACTTTTGCAGTATGTTGACCCACTCACCGTGCGTTGTTGTATTTCTTTAATTTACAATCCTATAGATAACCTGGCCGTTTTCCAGAACCTACAAATATTGAATCTTGAATTTTGTTGTCACACAAATGACAAATTATCGGCCCTCACAGAATATATTACAAGAACAGTGACATTGAGGTGTATTAGTTTGAAACATAATTCGGGTTGTTCTGAGAAAAACATTCGATCACCTATGATTTACAATAGTTTGAAACATAATTCGGGTTGTTCTGAGAAAAACATTCGATCACCTATGATTTACAATATAGATCTCTCACAACATAAACGGCTACGTTCACTAGGACTATATAGATTAGGAAATATTCATGTCAGCGTCATCAACGCTGCAAAACTAAACCGTTGCATTAAAGATAATACCACATACTCAACTTGTTTGACACATGCAGAAAAAATGATCGATTTGGAAATAGAAGATATCGCACTTAAACATGACGAGCTTTCAAACTGGATGACATATATTACTGGGTCAGTGTTATTAAAAGCCATTAAAATGACCGACTTAAGTTGTTCCGATCACCCGGAAGGTTGCAGTCACGTTATAGAGCTATTACATCATAATCAGCTACAGACGCTGGGTGTCTCCATGTCCCGAGGTGTTCGCTTGCACTTAAAAGGTGTCAACACTTTGAACCTTAACCACTGTTTCATAAGAAATACCAAAGTTTCATTTTCCTCCACAGAATCGACAAAACTGCGTCACCTGACACTATGTTACTGTACTCTAACGTGCGATGAGCTTGCAGTGTTGATCATTAAGTCAGTTCTGTTGAGAAAACTGGAAATTCGAGATATCCAATGTTTAGTTCACAAGGGTTGCAGTAATGCAATAGATCTTTCCCGAAATAATCAGCTGGAGGTTTTGGAAGGCAAAGGTGTTCACTTCTCGAAAATTAGCACCTTGAACTTAAAACGATGTACATCTGATAATGCAGGAACATCGTTCTCCCTGACAGATTCGCCAAGTCTATGTGAACTTTGTTTACGCTTTTTTTCGCTAAAGCATGATGAACTTTCAGAGTTGGCAAAATTTATTACTAGTTCAGTGTCATTGAAAGAGTTGAATCTGAACCTGATCAAATGTTTAGATCACGACAACTGCAGCCATAAGATAGATCTCTCCCGATATACACAGCTAGAGAAGCTGACCATTGACGGTCCGTTTACCTGTGATATAATCAACACAGCGAACCTCACATACTGCTTCACGGACAACACAGAAGTGTTGCATTGTTTGAGAGATTCACTCAATCTGCACATATTGAGGTTAGGTAGTTTAAGTTACAGTAAGGATGTTCATGGTTGTGTTCTTACGCTACCTGAGCTATGTAGCCTCGATCTGAGGTATATGAACATAGAGGACGGTGTGCTGGTGATGATACCCGAGATGAAATGTCTCAGGAAGATAGAACTGTATAGTGTAAACATGAGTAAGTCCAGTTGTCTGCAGTTTATGGAGAGCCTTCTCACACTGAATCAGTCTGTTGAATGTCAGGTGTTGTTCAAGTGGGAACCGCCTCTTAAACAATATATAAACAATTATCTCTTTGTAAATCGGGACAAATTTCAAGTAGAATATAAAGGTAAAAGTTCATTCCGCTTCTGGTCATTAAAATAACTTGCTAGATATAGCATTAAGGGCCGTTCACAGTCCTCATTTCATCGATAAAAAAAGAAAGTTATCAAAATCTCAATAACGGTAAAATGCCGTTCAATGGAACTTTGCACAAATAAACCTTGCCTTACGTAATTTTAGTTACAGTGAGGATGTTCGTGACTGTTCTTACGCTACATAATCTACAAACCCTCTATCTTAAGTGTATGAACATAGAGGACGGTTTGCTGGTGATGATACATGATATGAAGTGTCTTTGGGAGATAGTACTGGATGATGTTAACATGAGTGAGTCCAGTTGGTTCCTTTTTCCTCACGCTGAATCATTCTGTTGAACACCGTTTTTTTTAATTATATGGAAAAAATATCTCGAAAAAAGAGAAATTTAGATAATCAGTAATGATAGAATTTTCGGAATCAGCTTCAATTCATTGAATAACTTGCTAAAAACACGCATTTACTTTCTATCGTGTATTGCGAAATGATGATGATGGAACACTGTATGAAGTAAACATGGAAATAAATTATAATTATAATAATTAATGGTTAAACTTTTAGCAGAAACTCCAAATGTAAGACACATAAATTTGCACACGCTCACACGCACACGCACACATTACTCACCCTTATATAAATACACTTTTTTACTAAAATTTAGGTGGCAATGAGTATTTTTCCTATTTTTTTTAAATTTTAGCCAGTTTTCGCCCCCTATGCAGTATTGTGTAAAATTCCCTGTAAGTTGTATCACTGCGGCAACAAAGTATTAGTTCCATTGTCTGTTCCAAGAGGCTGTTTTAACCTTGTTTAATAGCTAAGTTGTTTTAAGGAAAAAAAAACGCTGGTAAAAATTTTACGTTAGCGGTTGTGTATTTGATATGAAAATGCATGGAAAATTATGTATTAATTTGGTGTATTTCCAAAGGTAATTTTAAAGAGTTTTAAAATGTATTGATTATCACTTAACAGTTTGATAATACGTCCAAATGCGTTTGTTTAAACAGCATTTTTGGCGTTTAAGAAAGTGCTAAGAATAACATATAACTTACTAGAAAATTAGAACTAAATTTATATTGGTAGCTGTTATGATTCATATTTGAAAATATAATCTAGAAACCTCATTTTACATACTTGCACTTGTAATTTGAAAGTTGCATTTTATTTTAACTTAAACATGTTTCTTAAAGTTCGCTTTTTATATGTAGTTTGAACATATAAATGCTAAGAAAAGTTGATTTAAACTTGAATTAATTATTTCAAATCCAACAAGCTTTTTGTTTTTAGTTTTTCTTTAATTAAATTTAGTGGTGTCATACTGATAGTTGACTTATACTGACAGTTGACTAGTTAATGCTTGTCTAAATATCTTTGTGTTAAAAACCGCAGATTTTCACTTCTCTAAACATCCCCCGCCACAACACGTAAAAACAAATTTCTCTCGGTAGATCAAATGGGGCGCATCACGGGACAAGGTACATTCGGACAGTTGACGTCAGTTTTTTTAAATGACGTCACAAATTTGAGCAGACGATATTATTTATTATGCGTTTCGCGGTAAAAATACCATTTTATTTTCAAAGTGTGTAATCAAATCACATTTTAGTTATAAGAAATTGATTTAAAGTTTTAAGTTCTTTCTTAATTTAGTAAAAACTAAAATATCACTAAAAATGACCGAAGGTACCTTTTCCCGTGACGCGCCCCAAATTAGAATGTAACTTTTCGTATTGTCCTCATACCTAAAATGCCACGGTAACTGTGATCGATGCAAACAATATAGTCTGACCAATAAAGCACATAGAATCAGTGTCGTGGTGTAAACAAACAGAAAGTTGTCTGATCATTAACTTAAGAACACTGACCTAGTTTCCTCAAATCTGGTACGTTGGTTAGTGATCTTTGTTGATTTAAAGGTCATTCCAGATCATGGTAACCTTTAACGCAATAACATGTTTTCTTTATTATATTACTTTATAGTGAGGCATGAATGCTATACTATATGTTTTCTTAGTTGTTTAGTTTCATGCATTATATTTATTGTATATGGTGTGAACTTTTTTATTGGTCTCCCGGGAATATATAATTTTTTTTTTAATGTGTGGGTTGTTATATGATTTGTGACAATTGCATTAAATTGTATGATTCCTCTAATCAACCTGAATCATAACGGTATAATACAAGTGTCATTTGACGGAAAATACGAAAGTACTGTCATTTAGCCTGTTGTTTTTCTAGAGAACGATTGATGTATATTCGTATTCTATTAGTGAGTAACTAAAATCATAAACATTTGTATGTTATGGAGACTCGTTGACAAAGAGTCTCGTGCATTTAAATTTTTTTTGGTGAATAACGATATTCTCAACTATGGTTAGTGTTACAACTTGTTTACAGTCAAAGCAAGTTATATAACTGATTATGGATAAGTAGACAGTCACGTAGTACTCTGTTTAATATGGTAGATAGAGGCAAATTAAAGATTATTCAGTGAGCAATAGTTATCAAATGGACATATTTATATTACATTTGTAAATTTTAGAAAACTTTTTGCTGATTACACATTTAAATATACTTGCCTGTCACGTGACGGTCTGGTTATCGATAACGTACTATTACATGTGATTGTTATTTTGTTACTTAATATTTTAGCAAAACATTATCTATGTATTTTAAAATTTTATTTCAATAAAACATTGTCTGGACGTGATTGTTTTATACGTCTTTAAATCTTCTTCAAAGATACTGTGAAGAAAAAATAAATAATGTAATATCCTTTGACACTGTTCATTCAAGAAAAAAAAACACCATTCAGATTGTGGTTGTAGTTAAAGAAAAACAACTTGAAAGTTAAATATCTTTTGTTTACAGTGATTGGAAGCAACACATTTGTAAATATTTAGATTATGAAGATTTTCATCAAGTTTTGTTTTATGCTATAAAAATACATTATTGTAACATTTTGAAAATGTTCATAATTAATTAGTCAGTTAAATTATGTGTAACCTCTTTGCACAAAAAATACTGCCAGCAAAATTTAAATATACTGTATCATAGTGTTTCTGTTGCATAGATTTGTATTTTTTATATCCTGGAAATCCTAAGATCTCTGGCTTTTATTACATGTACATTATTATACGGATGCTGTTTACTTTATCAATGTGTAAATATAACAAGGTGTATTGAATAATATTATAATTAAAACATACACACTGCATTTTCTTATTGGGCAAGCAAATGGCTATTTTATGCATGATATCATTGTATGTTAAACCCTCTTTTTACTACATATAACTGAATTGTGTGTGCGAACAGTGTAGATCCAGATCAGCCGGCACATCCGTACCGTCAAGGATCTACACTGTTAACGCTTTGCATCGTTTGGTTATTTCTGACCAAAGTGTGACCAGTGTAGATCCTGATCAGAATGTGCAAGCTGATCAGGATCTACACTGGTTGCACATGTGTAAAAATGTGTTTATAAGGAGGAAATGGTTTTTAAAAAGTTATGAAATTATATTTGTAATATACGTAGAAACTTTTAAATCATAACAAAACATTTGATTGAATTAAAAATTGAATAATAATATTTCAACTGTTTATTAAATGTCAAAAACTAAGCGTAAATATGCACATAGGACTATTAAAGTTTTATAAGAAAAATTGTTAAATATTAATCTTCACTGACAACTGAAGTAAAAACTATTTTTGTTAAAATGTTCCTTATTTTCTTGTTTTATGATCATATTTACAGAAAATGCTTTCATTGTAACTCATTTCATTTCATTTATACAGAGCAATTAAATATCTCGTTTATAAGAAATGTTATCACGCTTTCTTAACACTTTAAACCCCTTAACTAATTAAATATATACTCAGCATTTTATTAATTTTGGAAACTAAATAGCAACTCTCATTATGATTAACATTAAGTTTAGGCAGCTAGGCCGCTTACTTTACGCCGCAAGGCCGTTAGGCGGCTAACTTAACGCCGCCAGGCCGCTAGGCCGCTAACTTCACACATCTAAAATATTACTAAACAAGACATTGATATGTGTCATCGGCTGGGAAAGAATGGGAAAAAACCGCGGCAGATCATCGTCAAATTCACCTCCAGACTGGTAAAAGAGCGTTTGATGCAAAGAAAAAAAAACAACTTAAAAAACCTTTCTTTGTAAGTGATGACTTAACAGCATTAAACTATAACGTTCTTATGTGTGTTAAGAAAAAGCAGCCAGACGATATTGATTATGATTGGGCAAGAAACACACCGTTCAACCCGATACGATGAATGCCGTGGGTAAGACGACGGCAGTTGCTTGTGTACATGAACGTTTTTCGGCGAAAATGAGTATTGGCCTGATTTTTACATTTTCAGGCAATATCTTAGCAGACAAAAAAATACATATTGATTCCCTGTTTGTTAAGGACTCTACTGACGAAATCTTGACGCCCACAGGATATTATTTACAAAGAAATTGCAGAAAAAGTGTGCAATTTTTTGACAAAATATGTCATTTGACGAATCAGTCGCAAATATCCTTTTTCATTACCAAATCTGAAATATTTGAAATATACCATGATAAAGTTCAATTATTTTTCTGTAATTATTTGAAACCACAGCTTCCAATTCGCTTTCTCTAGAAAGATATTTACTTTTAAACTTGGTACGTCGTGGAGATTTTGGTAACGACGACGGCCGTTAACACTAAAATATTGGTACAGTTGAATGCAGTTTCGTCAGTGGATTGGATAACGTAAACGGCCGTCAAGTGAAAATTAGCTTTGTCTCTACAATGATAAACACTGGTCATGAGAACATAATTAAATGTTTTTATTGCATCGTGATTTGACCGATGTTTCTTAACGCGCACATTGCCAATTTTGTTGTATATTTTTTCCTTAAACAGCTGTTGAAAATGCCATATTTACGAAAGTTTTTAAAATACTTACTGTTTTACAAATTGAGATTGATCTGACAGAGATTACGATTCCTTGTATTTAGACTATATTCTAGAGATATTACCATGACGTCTTAGCCGTATTGTCACCGAAGCAAAGGTGAAGACAATGATATATAAAATAAAAAATATATATAAAGTGAAATATGCATATCAGGGATGGCCACATCCAGCAGACACAGCCTCCCCATACAGCCAAACAGTAGAGACGAAAAGAGAACATGGTATTACAATAATCAATTTCAATATGGACGCCACAAACAATTAACGAAAGTGAGAACCCGAGGGGTTACCGGAACGGTCCTACGGCAAAACTTAGTCACATAAGAATAGTTGTTTTTCGTCTGTTACAAATATGAAGCAAAAGAACTTCAAATACTTCATTCTGAGTTGAATTTTACTTATTTTCGTTGTCTATATAATTTTATTTATAAATCAGAAGTAAATCAAGACCGCCTGCGCTTCGAATGTTCTTAAAGAGTAATGGCTACTAAATGAAAATAAAGAATAATTATAACATTTATTTCCGAATTTTAAAACTATAATATTGCGTACTCGGTATGGTTCGTCCCCAGATAAAATTCGAGCTGAAATAATATACGGTGCAACATTTTTTCTCGTCTGCAGGCGGCTGTGCAAGTGCATTAAATTTCAAGTTCGTAAAGTATATTTAGTAAATAATATAAGGATTTGTACAAAGTTAGATAAAATATGATATTGTTTTTCATTTGAATGAGTACAAACGCTTGTACTTCTCTTTTGACAAATGTACGAAATCATTGAATACTTAAAATTATTACAATTCTAAAATTGCATCAACAACAAAACTTTAGGTAATATATACAACATGGAAATCAGGTGTTTTGTTAAAAATATTTTTCTTTAGGTAAACATACTTTTCAATAATTATCTTGATTTATAAACAACAAGGAGTAGCCTAGATTTGTTAACACTAGAGTCTGATACACTTTACGCATAAAGCAGACAACAGCGACGTTGAAAATAAGTTCACTTGACGGCCGTTAACGTTATCCAATCCACTGACGAAACTGCATTCAACTGTACCAATATTTTAGTGTTAACGGCCGTTGTCATTACCAAAATCACCACGACGTACCAAGTTTAAAAGTAAATATCTTTCTAAAGAAAGCGAATTGGAAGCTGTGGTTTCAAATAATTACAGGGAAATAATTGAACTTTATCATGGTATATTTCAAATATTTCAGATTTGGTAATGAAAAATGATATTTGCGACCGATTCGTCAAATGACATATTTTGTCAAAAAATTGCACACTTTTTCTGCAATTTCTCTGTAAACAATATCATTAATTTTGTGCGTCAAGATTTCGTCAGTAGAGTCCTTAACAAACAGGGAATCAATATGTATATTTTTGTCTGCTAAGATATTGCCGGAAAATGTAAAAATCAGGCCAATACTCAGTTTCGCCGAAAAACGTTCATGTACACAAGCAACTGCCGTCGTCTTACCCACGGCATTCATCGTATCGGGTTGAACGGTGTGAGAAACGGTCAAATATTTTACAAGAATAAAACAGGAAACGTTCATCGTGTTCAATTTAGGGAGTATGAAACATGGCTTGATTTACCTTGGCCTGAGGTAGAAACATTGGAAAAGTGACTATTTAGTTAAACATTGGTAGGATACCTTTCATAGTGCTCTTATTTTATGATGCAATATTTTTGAATGTCATAATGTCATGATTAACTGACCATTATGATAAACAGTGGTACATGTAGGTACCTTTAGTGGTGCTCTTGTTTTATGATGCGGTATTTTTGGATGTCGTATTATTGTGAAAAACTGACTATTGATGTAATGCCGTTTTTTACAAATAATATGTGACAGGGGTATTGATTCATGAAGCACGCACTTTATAGGGACATAAATACCTCGAAAATCTTTAGACCTTTGTATAGAGATATGACAAAATATTGAATCATAAGGCTTGCACTATAAAAGGACATAAATTTCCATAAAGTCTGTGGACTTGTGTATAACCATAGATTTGTTTACAAGTACCTGAAGTAATTAATTCAAAAATATTGTCAGTAAAAATGCTCATGTAACCTAAAAACAAGCATATATACTATTGTATACCTATGAATGTAACCTAAAAACAAGCATATACTATTGTATACCTATGAATGTAACCTAAAAACAAGCATATATACTATTGTATACTCCTTATGCTATACATGTGCGCATAATTATGCATATGGAACCGGTGTTGATCCGGACCAGATGACACATGCGTGTGACATCTGATTAAGATCTGCTCTGGTTGTATTATATCATTCTTTTCACTTTAAAACAAGCAAAATTAATGTTGTAGACCCCTAGGCTTCTGAATTCCTATGCCTCATGTACACTTGTTAATGTATATCGGTCCGGTGTAGATCTGGATCTGATGACACAGTTTTGACATCTGATCGAGAATGGTCTGGTTGTATTATATTATTCTTGTAATTTAGGACAAGCAAAAATAATATTGTAGACCCCTATAGGCTTCTTATTCCTATGCCTCATGTACACATATTTATGTATATGGGTCCGGTGTAGATCTGGATCTGATGACACAGTTTTGACATCTGATCAAAATCTGCTCTGGTTACTTTCTGGTCAGAAATAAACAAACACAATCAAGGTGTAAACGGTGTAGACTATGTTCAGATGGCACAGTTGTGTCGACTGATCTAGATCTGCACTGCTCGCCCTTACAATAATGTTGCCTAAGCGAAGAAACTAGTATGTAAGTGATATACATAAAATGTACTATATGTTTTTGATGTTAATTACAACTTTTTTTTCATGAAGTTGATCCTAATAGATAAAATATACATTAAACATCTGATAATTTCGATGTTTCATATGACCTTGATAACATCTATGTAATGATCTAGAAATATCAAAGAATCTTATTATAAAAAACAGAACTGCTCCATTAGTGCGTACACACAGTGTAGGTCCGGATTGGATGACACACCCGGGCCCTCTGATTTGGATCTGCACTGGCTGCATTTTGGTCAGAAAAAAGCTAACAAAATTAGAGAGAATGGTTTAATCCGGATCAGATTTCATGGACTTGCTGGCTGATCTGGATCTACACTTTTTTCCTATCTAATAAGAATGTTAGTGTGGCGAAAAGTGCTAGGGGTAAATTATGTATAAATGTGTGATATATACAAAGTTATTAACTACTATTTTTTCTGTGGTTAAGTAAGGTTAATATTGTTAACAGGTAATACATATAGTATGCTTCAGAATAATAACAACAAATAGGATGTTTTCATACATCCCCGACTATTTATCAACACTATCAGAGAACCTTGATCAGACAGCGCATCCATGCTGTCAGATCTAGATCTGCACAGTGTGAATTCTGGTCAGAAATAACCAATTGTTCAAAAGGTGAACGGTTTAGGTCCAGATCAGATCGCACGGAGGTGCCGGACGATCTGTATTTCTGTGCTCATATGGTGTAGATCTGGATCAGACAGCGCATCCATGCTGTCAGATCTAGATCTGCACAGTGTGAATTCTGGTCAGAAATAACCAATTGTTCAAAAGGTGAACGGTTTAGGTCCAGATCAGATCGCACGGAGGTGCCGGACGATCTGTATTTCTGTGCTCATATGGTGTAGATCTGGATCAGACAGCGCATCCATGCTGTCAGATCTAGATCTGCACAGTGTGAATTCTGGTCAGAAATAACCAATTGTTCAAAAGGTGAACGGTTTAGGTCCAGATCAGATCGCACGGAGGTGCCGGACGATCTGGATCTGCACTATTTTTGGCCCATTTAATAGGGGTGTTTATATGGAGAAAAGGGTTAAGATTAAACTAAGTGTATCTGTGTGATGAAAACAAAATGTACTATCTAGTGTTTTACTGCTAATTGCAATTTTTTCTCATGATTTTGATTTGGCAATAAGGTAGAACATACAGATAACCAAATTGTTGTAAAGAAACCCACACATCCTTTATGTATATTTAAATAATTTTTGTGTGTGATATACACAATTATGCAACATACTATTTTGTTGATTGTTTTGTTCGTGTGTAATTCTCAAACTAACCGTTGTAAAATTAAAAATGTCATTTACAATCTGCTCGCTTAACGTAAGAGGTCTGGTTAATTTTAAAAAAGGCAAGAAGTGTTTCAATGGTTAAAAAGTAAGAAGTTCACAATAAGCCTTTTGCAAGAAACACATTTAACGGCTGATAATATATATAAATGGAAAACTGAGTGGCAAGGGGATATTTTTGTTAGTAGTCCAAATTCAAACAGTCAGGGGGTGGCTATTTTGATTTCTCCAGATATATCAAATGACATAAATAGTTTAAACTATAATGAAATAAGTAAATTACGCTTAATTGCACTAGAAATTGTAATAAATGAAGAAGAGTTTACTGTCATAAATATTTATGGTCCAAATAATGATGATATATCTATATTTACCATTCTAGAAAATTATCTCTATGCAAATTGTGAAAAGAAATTTATTATCGGCGGAGACTTCAATACGATTTTGGATTTAAATCTGGATAAACAAAATGGGCGATCAGACACGCACAGAAAATGTAGAGAAAAAATACAATGTATTACCAGAAATTTTAACTTAATTGATATATGGAGATTTTTAAATCCAAACTAAAACAATATACATGGGTTTCAAATAATAAACCTCCAATCTTTTGTAGATTAGATTTCTTCCTAGTAACAGACACATTGTGTAATGCTATTAATAACTGTTATATAAAACAGGGTTTCCGAACTGATCACTCAGTGGTATACTTTCACTTTGATATACAAAATCAAAAAAGAGGACCTGGATATTTCAAACTAAATAATAGCCTTTTACTAATTAAAGAATATAATGAAAAAATAATACAGTGTATACAAAGTACAGTTAATTTTAATAAAGATTCACAACCAGATGTATTATGGGAATTGATAAAAGGGAATATCAGAAATGTTACCATTAAGTTCGCTTCTAAAAAGAAAAAACAAGATACCGAAAAAGAAAATGAACTTTTATTAACAATAGAAAAACTAGAGCATAACATTCAAAGTACAATTAACCCAAGTCCAGATTTGATTAATGAATTAAATAAAAAGAAATCAGAACTTGAAGTGATGTATGAAAATAAAATAAAAGGAATAATTTTGAGATCAAAGGCTATAGATATTGAGATGAATGAAAAAAAATACAAAATATTTTGCAGATTTAGAAAAAAGACATGGAGAGAGAAAAACTATTCAAAAACTTACAGTTCAAGGTAAAATTATTACAGAAACAAAAGATATTTTAGAAGAAGAAACGTCTTTCTTTGCTAAGTTATATCAAAAGCAAAATTATGAAACACCAGAAGTAAACTTTTTTCAAGTTCCAATAAATAAATTAAGCCCTCAAGAGTCACAGCAGTGTGAAGGTCCTTTAACTGAATATGAATGTAAAATAGCTTTGCAAGACATGAAAAATAACAAAAGTCCCGGATCGGATGGTCTCACAATAGAATTTTATAAACACTTTTGGGAACACATCAAAGTTTTTTCATAAAGGCTATAAATTACTCTTGCATAAAAGGTGAACTTTCTGATTTGCAAAAACAGAGTGTCATTACTCTGTTGCCAAAACCAGGAAAAGACTCTACACTTTTATCAAACTGGCGTCCTATAAGTTTATTAAATGTAGATTACAAAATTGCAACCAAAGCTATTGCAAAGCGATTGAAAAAGGTCTTACCAAATATAATTAGCCCAAATCAAACAGGATTTATAAAGGAACGTTATATTGGAGAAAATGTTAGATTAATTTTTGAAGTGATTGAATATTTTGAAAAAAAAATCTACCTGGACTGCTATTTTTCTCGGACTATGAGAAAGCATTTGATACCTTTAATCATAATTTTATTGTAAAATGTTTAAAACATTTGAATTTTGGAAACAGCCTTATTAAATGGATAGAAGTATTTTATAAAAATATTAAAGCAATAATTGTAAATAATGGGTTTCTTTCCAAAGAAATAGAAATAAATAGGGGCGCACGTCAGGGCTTTCCTCTGTCCATTTCCTTATTTATCATTTGTATGGAATTATTGTCCAACTATATCTCTAAAGAAAATAATATAAAAGGTATTGTCATTGAAGGAAATGAAATAAAACAGACTCTTTTTGCGGATGATGCAACCTATATCAACAATGGAGAAAAAAATCTTTGAATATCTAATCAAAGTGATCTCAGAGTTTGGAAAAGAATCAGGACTAAACTTAAATGTAAACAAATCAGTTATTTTAAGACTTGGGGCATTAAGAAATACAAATGTAACATACTGTGAACAAAAACAATTTGTTGGACTTCTGAAAGTGCAAAAACATTAGGTATAACATTCACTGCAAGTTATCTTAAAAAATATAGAACTTAACTTGAAACCAAAACTTGAAGAATTTAAAAACTGTTTGAAGCAGTGGCAACACAGAAAATTAACATTATTAGGAAAAGTTACAAAACAAATGCTATGTATTATAATTGTTAATTATAATGAAACGTCTTCTGCTTGTGATTGTTTTATGTCATTGCAAATATTGTTGTGCCAAAATGGATTCAAATAACAAGAAGTTTGTCATTATTATATAATTGATAGTTTAAAATTGTTATAAATTTAATGAATATAAGATGATTTCATGCTCATGTAATTACACTTAAAAAGAACATGTTGGATCTTAACGGTTTGATTCAAAATTAATTTATCAAACTAATAATGAAGATTTTGATTTGATAAATGAATTGTTAAATACGTAAAAATATTAGAAATAGAACATCTTTAGCCAAATTATTCAATTTTCTTAAAAGGAACTGGAATTTAAAAATTGTGTATTCATTTTCTAAAACATCTTCATATATCCGTGCCAGGGAACAACCCAAGTCATATTCACGTTTGCTAGCATCAAACCTTTACTGTACTTCATATCATGAATCAAGCACATCCATTATTTGTTTGATCATGACAATTAGATCACCAATGTTTATGTTAAGTTAAACATAACAAAGGTCAAGATCATGGCAATCTCCAAAGCTTTTCCTTTTTATTTATACATTATAACTTCAAAGTTATTTATTTTTTTATACATGTTAACTTGACTGTTCTAGTTTCATGCATAATTTATGAAAGACCTTTGCATAACTGGTTTGTCAGTGTTGACCTGTGGCTAAATTGTTTGTTTATGATGTTAACTTTAACTTTTCTTTCACGCAGGATATACATTTTGAATAAGCTTGTTATTATACGATTGGTGACAATCGTAAAAAAAAATTTAAAAAATGGAGTATAACTTGTAAAAAATATGGATCATATCGATATGTATGATTTACTTCGAGGGACGGAGAATTAGAAAAAAGGTGAAATATGCATATCAGGAATCGCCACATTCACAAAACACAGACTCTCCGCGAAGCGAAAAAGAAGAGAGCAAGCATGTTTTCTATAAGTATGTCGATTCAAATAAGATGTTACAAAAAATTATCGAAAAAGTGAACCTTTGGTGATACCGCCTTGGGACGGTTAGTGAAAAACAAATTGGGGATTTAAACCAAGGTCAAAGGGGCACCAACCTCACGCTTGCCTTACAGGTTCTCATATCAAAAACAAGTATGAGAATGTGTCAAATGACTCCAACCCACCAATCGGCTTACCAATGTTGAAAGCAAAAAACACACAAACATATATAACATAAGAATCTAATAGCAGTGAAAGGCCAAAGCGGCGGGTACTCAATGACCTTACCTAGACCAAAGCACCTGGAGTCAAATAGGCAAGAACACGATGACAGGGATAAAAGAAACAAATCGAGCTTCTTGGTTCTTTAAAAAAGATTTCCCTATAAACCTTCATAACTCTTAAACCTCTGCCATCGTCGCGCAACCAAACAGGTAAGCATAATAATCAACTGTAGATGGTTAATCACCAGGCCTGCAGAGCGCTGCAGAATATCATGTCGGTAACCTTTCTTTTTGAATTTACAGATAGTTTTTGCGAATAACCGGGAGAAATAAGCATTGCCTTTTATTTTCTTAAGTTTTAAATCATTTTGCCTCTTGTTTTCTTTTATTTTCCTTTCTAGTAAACAATCAATTTACATTAGTACACTAATAGTGAGCAGTTAGTGTTTTATAGACAAATAAACATCACAGAATTGTGTCTTTAAAATATTTTGTTTCTACTGTGATTACTGTTTTGACTTGTTTACAGTGAATGCAAGTTTTATTATACTATGGATAATTAGACAGTCATGTGATGGCAGGTAGAAATTAAATAGTTTTTTTCTGTGATTACTTTTCATCACGCGAATATGGTGATATCAAATGTGTAAAGCATTTTGCTGATAAGTCACATTTGAATGTACTTGTCTGTCACGTGACAGTCTGGTAATTGATTTCGTGCTTTATGAGATTATTGTTACTGAATAGTTTTGCAAAACATGTACTATGTCTTGTTATAGTTCATTGCAATAAAACAATCTTCTTCTGCATGTTCCTTTAATATTTCATTGTTAATATTATTATCCGGAACTGAATTCCGAATACAGGAAAACCTATTATAATTATATGACTGGATATAAATATCCTCCAGTGTCCTGTTCTCGAGCGTTACCAGTTTCCGATAATCATTTAAATTTATATGAAACTGTGCCTATCATACGTTCAAAACCTCAAATACTTTGGTTTGGATGTGGACGCTTTCAACAGTTTCTTGCAAAAGAGTAGAACTGTAACGAAATGATTCGTATAACTTTTAAATACATGCAATATACACATGTATATTACTACCCGTTTTAACTAATTCTAGTATCAGTATTTGTTTACTTGACATATTTAACAAAATGCAATCTGTTTGTTTACAGTTGAATGTATGTTATAAACAAATTACAAAATGCATATGCTATACATGTATAATAAATGATTCAAAGTACTGATAACAAAAATTTAGATTTTATCACTTTTCATAATAATGTCAACAAACTTTCATTATCTTATTAACTTCGTTTTATTTTGCGTATTAAACAGTTGATTCATCTTTAAAGTATTTTATTATATAAGTGAATAACTAGTATTTAACTGAAAAAGAAACAACAACAACATATTATGGACACTCATTGTACTTCCAAAAATATTTTGTTTAATAATGAGACTCGCTAATATGATTTTTGTTTTAACTTTACAGTAAATGGAGGTGTGGTATAATTGTTATTGTAATTGTTATTGTATTGAATATGTTTTCTTTTTATTATATAATGGTTTATTGCAATAACAAGTATCTGAATATGGTTGATTTATATGTCATTGCTTAATAATGGATACTATTATCATGATGATGAATTTCAAAGATCAAGGTACCTGCTAATAAATAACTAGATATAATATAAAGTATATGATAAAGGTATTTGATATATTGTCATAAATGATTTCTGGTACATGTAATTAAAAGTAACAAGAAAATGTTGGATCTTAAATTTTCGTTACACGTGTCATTTGACAACGAAATATGGTAAGAAAACCCACGATTGCTCACCCGCCGTCAAAAGTGTAAGAAATTGCATTTCATTTGTCCCAATGTCATTTTATATGACCGTTTGGAATAACAGGTCGTATCACTGAAATGCCTTCAATAAGCTAATAGGCGTAGTCCACAAAAGTTTGTCAGATTTCACTAGTTACTCTTGATTTATTTACAGAATCCTAATCAGGTACAAAAAACACCCAAAACTTGGAGGTAGCATCCGTATGTTGTACCACAGAAACCGTACTGAAAACAATAAAAAGTTACAATATAATATATTGTTGAAAGTAACATACAAGGGAACCAGTTCAATAAAAAAATAAGCAAACAAAATAAGATCTCCCAAATAAAAAAAAGCACTAGCTGCAATTAAGAGCAAATGCCGAGAATTTACACACAGTCGTATTAAAGTTAAATCCTAAGTCTTACCTTCACTTTGAAGCGAGCCATCTGGAACATGGCTTCTGCACCTCGTCTTAATATAGTTAACATTTGTGTCAGGTTTCATCGAAATCGCCTAAGAGGTTCAGAGCGGAGGGAAAAGTAAATGTCATATGACCTTTTACCCCTAAGTCATACCTTGACCTTTGAGCTAGCCATTCTGAACATGGTTTCTGCACATCTTCTCAATGTAGTAAAAATTTGTGTACGGTTTCTTCGAAATCCTTCAAGGTGTTCAAGAGTAACAGAGCGGATTTGAAACAAAGGCATATGACCTTTGATCCCTAAGTCTTACATTGAGCTTGAAGAGAGCTTTCCTGAACATGGCTTCTGCACATCTTCTAAATGTAGTAAACAGAGTAAGGTTCAAGGGGGTAAAGTTTCACGATAGGTCGTGAAGTAACTCCACTAGTTGTTCTCACTGTTGGGAACGGCATAATCCATCATTTCCATGAATCAGATCTTCTACAACGGCCAACTTCCAGCGTATGCGTGGACCATCATCGTGGATAAGGACCACATCACCGGCACGAATCCTCTGGTTATTACTTCCGGTACTGCGATGTTTTTTTCGTCCATATAACAAGTGGGCTGGGGTCAGCTGTTCTGGATCATTAAATTCTGATGAAACATATGTAATAGGACGATCATTCAGAATTGCTTCTATTTCTGTCACTATCGTCTGCAGTGTCTCCAAGGTAACCGAGCTTCGTCCTAGTACTTTCTTCAAGGAAGTCTTTGTTAGGCCAATCAATCTTTCCCAAAATCCATCGTACCAAGGTGCTCTTTTGGGAATGAAGCGCCACTCTACACCGCGTGTGCTAAACGTGTCGGTTACTGATGTAGACCCAAACAAGCGTTTAAGGTGATTTGATGCAGCCTGGAAAGTCGTAGAGTTATCGGATATTACGATCTTCGGTAAAGATTTACGAATTACAAATCTACGAAAAGCTTGTAGAAAAGCGTCTTCTGATAAGTTTTGAACTACTTCCAGATGTATCGCTCGTGTTACTGCGCATGTAAATAAGCAAATACCTTGGTAACCTGTTTGTTTGATTGGTTTTCCTTGTTTTGTCGTACGTATAATGCCCCTGTGTAGTCCACTCCAGTGACAGTGAATGGCGGAGACTCATCAACACGAACTTTCGGTAACGGTGGGGGCTCTGGTGCTAGAAACGGAATTCCACTGACGCGACGACAAATAGTGCACTTGCGCAAAATAGACTTGACATACTGGCGCATGGCGGGAATCCAGTACTTTTCTCTCAGGTGAGTCATGCAAGTATTTACTCCAGAATGCAGCTGTCGTTCATGAACATCAAGTATGATAAGACGTGTGAGACCATGCTTCTTTGGTAACAAATAGGGAAATTTTGCATTGTCATCTATACGTGTATTCTTCCGCCACAACGAAAGAGATCCCGTGCATCTAAGAATAATCGAAGTTGTCTATGTAGTGGCAAACGGCTGGTCATAGATTTAAGGCTGTCGTATTCCCTTGGATAAGTTTCAAGTTGGCATGAATGTATCCACAGTTCCTTTGCTTCTTTAAGGTAAGACCTGTGTAATGAATACCTATATCCAGAAGAGTATCCAAGGGAGGTAACTATAGTAGTAAATTAGCATAGATTTCTATCATGCAAGAGGACCAGGGTTCAAATCCCACTGGAAGCTATTTTTTTGTAAGCCTAGAGCTTAAATAATTGGCATATTTCTTTTTTTTCCTGTGTAATTCTGTCATTGAATATAAAATTCTCATGATTTAAACTAAAATAAGCAAAATAATCAAGATTAAAGAGGTTTTCGCTTTCAGAATAGTGTTTATTCAAGTCATCAATTTGAAAATTTCTAAAACTGGACGGTAAACTTCTCTGAAATTTTGTTTAAATTTTGTTTAAGGTATATAGTTAAAAAATGGTAAAGTTTGGTATATTGCACCAATCAGGATTTTGCACAATTTTCATTAATATAGTCTCGTGAAATATAAAAAATGCATTTTTAAAATTTATTTGGTCAAAAAATGTCATTTTAAGATAAATTCTGTATTTATATATTATATCTTTAATTGGTTTAATAAAATATAACATATTTTGGATTAAACTGTAAAAAAATTAGGGTTGAATTTATCAATAACAAAACATTTTGTCACCGATTACAGAAATTGGATACTTTCACGTTTTTTCTCACTTTTTTAAATAGAAAAAGCTAAAAATCTCAAAAACTCCACGGTGAAAATCATTAAAATTTTGCATACAAGTCAGTGGTATGAAGCAGTTGATGAAAATATAATCAGATGTTGGATTCTTAATAGTGCCTATTACACAGGTCTTACCTTAAGCTCTATTGGAGAAATGCTTCCGGTTCTTCTGCTGCCACGGTGTCCGCAGTTGTTTATAAATCTAGCGACGTATGCTGTCACACGTAATAACCGGGAATATGTGCTTAACCTGTCTAAGTTTATGACATTACTTATGTTGCCAATGTTCTGTACGTTTGTGACTAAATTTGTCAGATGTTCGTTGGTTGTCCGCCCTAGCAATTCAATTGAAGCATCTGATGACAGTTGATTTTGTTTGTAATTTGAAGGCACGGGGGCCCGTTCCCATTTCGGCCACGTCGACGGTAAATATAGCCATTCTGGTCCATTGTTCCATAATTTGTTTTCTAAAAGTTGCTGTGCAGAAATGCCACGGGTGAGTAAATCTGCTGGGTTGCACTCAGTAGGGCAATATTTCCAGGTGCGTAGTTTGGATAGATTTTTTATTTCTGTTACACGATTTCTTTCAAACTGTTTCAGCGGTTTTGTAGTTGAAAGCCAATAAAGAACAATCTGGCTGTCTGACCAGTAGTATATATTGTTTGGCTTCAAAGACTGTTCCAGATGCGTAGCTAAACGTGCGCCAAGAAAGGCGGCCATCAACTTAAGTCTGGGAAACGTTAATGTTTGAAGGGGCGCAACTCTGTTCTTCGCCATAATTAAGTTGGATTCCTTTCCCTTGGTAACATATGCTGCAGCTCCATAGGATTTACAGCTAGCATCAACAAATATGTGTAAATCTATTGTTCCGGTCTGTGAATTTGGTACGACCTGGCGTGGGTATTTCAATTTGGTAACTGTGTTCAAGTCTTGAACTATGCTTTTCCAGGTCTGTTGAAGAATACATGGGAGAGGCGTATCCCAGTCGTGATTGAGTTTCCAAAGTTCTTGCATCAGAGGTTTTGCTCTTACAGTAACTGGGCTTAGTAATCCCAAAGGGTCGTAAATTTCAGATGAGTATGGTAGAACTTCTCGTATTGTCGCGAACGGTAACTCAGGTATTTCCCTCTGCGTAAACGACATAACGTCTGTTTGAGGCTCCCAGTGCATGCCGAGGACTTTGGAGATTTCATCAGTGTCTAACACGCTGTCATGTGCTGCTTTTTCTCTAAGTTGTTCTGGGTTCGACGCCCATGAGCGGAGATTCATGCCTGCCTTGCATATTAAATCCCGAGCTTCTGTGTAGTATTGTGTTAACTCTAACTTGTTCATTGTCAAAGCTCGACACTATATTGTTAACATACAAATCTCTCTCCAATATGAGTGCAGCTGGTGTGGTTCTGTTCTTTTGCACATGTTTCAGTAAAGTAGCGTTTAGTATAAAGGGGGAGCACGTAGCGCCAAACAGAACTGACTTGAATCGGTATGTTGTAAACGGGCTATCTGGGTTTGATGGGTCACTTAACCATAGGAAGCGTGTCACATCTCGGTCACTCGGGTGTAATCCCACGTGTAAAAATGCTTTTTCAATGTCAGCTGTTACTGGAATGCGTATTTTTTCATCCTAAATCTCACAAGTAGTGTAGATAAGTCGTTAATGACAGGTGGCGTTGATTGAAGACATTCGTTTAGGCTAGGATGATTGCAAGAATGGTGACAACTACAGTCAAAAACAATTCTTACCTGTGTTGTAGAGGACTTTTTCTGAACTGGGTGGTGGGGAATGTAGTGGACTTTACAGGAAGTAGACTGGTTGTCAGGTACACGTTCTATGAAGCCACGTCGTTCTTGATCGGCAATGATGTCCTCGTATGTCTTTAGTAGCTTAGGGTCTTTTCGTAGACGTCAAATTGTGCTTTCTGTCCTGCGTTTTGTTACATCGTAATTATCCGGAAGGGTTACAGAGCGGAGGGGAAACAAAGGCATATGACCTTTGTTCCTTAAGTCTTACATTGAGCTTGCAGCGAGCCATCTTGAACATGGCTTCTGCACATCTTCTCAATGTGGTAAACATATGTGTCAAAAGTTCTAGATATAAATAGAACAAGACTTAAAGTTAGAACCTGATTCAGTCCTTTTGCATTCTCCGATGTTTCACTTACATTGTTATTTATTTAATTTTTGTTAATAATTGAATTTTAAACTGCTTTGAGGATCGGTGCCGTTTTTAGTGCATATAAATGCAAATCCCAATGTTTTCCCAGCCGTATGGTGAATTGCTTGTCCACCCCAACTTGCCTGGCATAGACGTATCAACTGACGTTTAGGTAAAAAGTCTACTTATCTTGTAGACAGAACTAAGGCCGTTTGTATGATTGAATCAAGCAATTCAGTGTAAACCAACTTCTCGAGTACCGTGTTACTCAGAAACTGATTACTGATTCGAATGACACATGTTTTTATAGAAGAACACAAAAAACATTCGTTTTAACATGTTGAATGGCGCGTAAAATCTAGTAAGCTGTTGCGAGATTAAGCTGTTGACGTGCAAAATGAATGTTTAATATGTTTATGTTAGGCCACAGTTACACAGACGGTCGGTGCCCAATCAGTTATTTTATTTTAAGTTGCTCACTGATTTGATCGGTTGTCATTCGTTATTTTATTTCAGTTTTCCTGTGTAACCTGCCATCGGTGATTGACGAGTGTTAAATGGTTAAACAAATATTTCATCGGTTGCTGGTAAACTATAAAATTCTCATCTTTTTTTCTATCGGTGGTGGGTAGAAGTTGACCGTTTGCTTAACGGCGGCCCATCGGAGATATCGGTTGTAGACAGTTTGTCGATCGGTGATAACGGTTTTAGACACGATGTCGAACGGCTATTTGTAAAATATTTTCACCGATCGAGAATTTTAGACATGTCTAAAAATCCCGATCGGTTATTTTTCACCGACGAAACTGATCTTTCCCTAATAGCAATTGATAGGTGGCTAACAGTTGGTCAAAAGTTGATATCGGTGGTAAATCCCCTGTAATCGGTTCACTCCATAATTTGGCTAAAGAACTACCGATCGATCACCGATGGTTCTGTGTAACTGGGTTTTTAGCTTGCTCATAAAGGTCCCTTCTAGCCGATGACATATTATTTTTCCTTCAATATATGATAGATCATTGCACTTCTCCGAAATCCAACATGCATTGTAATTGTTCATATCTTGTATTGTTTCACAAAATCTAACGTCCCGCGTTCACACACAGACGCCGCTTCTACTATGATCAAAGCGTGGCCGAAAACGTGGCCGATCGTGACAAATCGCAGGAGAAACGAAGTGAAGTCTTCATAAGCGCAGTATTACTCAAACTAGGTATTATCGGCGCATCTCTATTATCGGCGTATTCCGAATACTTCGTACTTTGCATAAATAGCGCCGCCCACCTCACTCTAACGTGCATTGCTAAATTTTCTTGGAAATGTTACAAATCCATGTAAGATTTTGCTTCAATTCATTAAAACATGCAAATTTCCGCTTAAATCTTCAGAAAATCCTCGACTTACCCCCATTTTCCAAACAAAATTAATGTCGTTTTGCAAACTGGTTGTTTAGTCATTTATCACTGAGCTTAAAGTAAATTTTTCAGTTGTATGGCATCATGGTGCATTTCTTTCCTCCGGTTCTCACTTCCGTTATTTGTTTGTGGCGTCAAGTTTGAAACTGATTTTTGTAATACCATGCTCTCTTTTCCTCTCTACTTTTTGGCTGTGTGGGGAGGCTGTGTATGCTGGATGTGGCCATTCCTGATATGCATATTTCATTTTTTTGTCCCCATTGTCTATAAAAAAAAACAACAACATAAATTTCAAAATATTGTTGGAAGTTTGCTTTTGAAAATAATTCAATAAGTTTCTTATTGGTAAGGAACTTTAGTTAATGGTTTTATGACCTTGATTAAATTTTCATTGATTTTAACATTAGAAAGTGATTTGACTATGATTTGACAGTGATTAGAAGCACTATTATATGTTAATTTTAATCTGGATCATTACATGTTTGCTCTGGATAGTGGACACAAAGAATGACAGGTAATAATGAGTGTTTACAGTTTATTGCTTGGACGGCCAACCATAGTTGCATTTACGACGTTAATAGAGTGTTCTCCCTTTGTAAAACTAGATGCGTAGTCATGCAAATCAACACTGAATGGCTTTGACCTAGATATCTAAATCTCATTGATTTCAGTGTAAATATTGGGTTTAGGAGTTATTTGTTCTTTACAAATTGAAAGATTATGAATTAATATTGAAATTAATACGCACCATAGATAAATAAAACAAGTACGACGATAATACGGCGTTCCAGGCTATGATCGCGATGGGGTCTTCATGATCGGAGAACTATATGCTCTCGCCACGCGTGTTTTGAAGATGCTCAAAAAGGCGCAGCGGCATCGTTTCCAATAAGAATCGGGGAAAAAGAGCATAGTAGAAGCACCGTAATCTTACAAGCAGCGCGGAAGCGTCGAGGAGAGATCTCCATGATCGTTGTAAATGCGCAGTGTATCTTTCTTCTTAATCCTATGGCCAACTCTCTTGAGCAGTTCATCAAACATTGCTGGTTTTATCTTAAAAAAGCTGAAGAAGGAATTTGTGTCTTCCATTCGGGTTTTCAAAAGAGTGTGTCGTACTGTCCAAACTGGAGCCTCCTATCTCCAGATAGCCATGGCCGTAACTAGTATCTTCTTGACCTTCTTCTGCCTGTTAACTATCTGTGCAATTTCCATTTCAACTAACATCTGTTCTTGCTGAACTAAAGCCAGATGAATCAGATCAGCATTCGTTCATGTTTGAAGTTTGGAAAGAAGTGAAAATATGTTTCAAACCAAACATATATATACATCATTGCCAAAATCGTACAAGGAGCGTAATGAAATCGTAATATCATCGGCAGCATCGTTGCGATATCGCCGTACAGTCATCCAGGTTTGCGTAACGTCGTAGTATGATCTTGAATTTCGTGGAGGCAGCGTAGCGATAACGCAGTGAACGCAGCCGCTGGTCGGCAACGGTCTGCGTAACATGGTAGTAGAAGCGTGTTAGCAGCGCCTTTGACATAGGGGCATCGTAGTACGGTCGTAATAAAGACAATTATCGTGCAATTTGCTCGATTTTTGACGCTAAACGACCCCGATTCGCCCCGATCCAAAACTTGTTCAGACCGTTTCTTGATCGGGGATCGTCGCAGCTATGTGTGAACGGGGGAAAGCGTTTCATTTACCTGGATTGCATGCTTGATTGATACGATATTAAGACAGAACCAGACTAGATTTCCGTATGCATGTCTTGTATGTGTTGGTTCCCATTTACATGAGACTCTAATATGACCTAAGACACACTTATCTTTGTTTTCGTGAGGAAATTGTGAACTAGCCATGCTTTAAAATACTGGTTAAACACAACGGTATTATATTATTCTAGATACCGTTTTATCATAATTGAACAATGGATGTTTTTCTACTGAGAGCTTTCATCCTTGGAATTAACTTCTTTACAGGAAATGGTATTTATTAGTACATTTAATATATACCTTTTGATGGTCAAGTTTATATACCACAATGCAAATTGGAAAATGGTTGTCACATTTTCATTAAATGTTCATTGGTTAAATAGCACTGTATTATAGAGACTTATTTCTAGAATCTAGAGCAGATGACAAACTCTTTTCAAGAGCTTCGTTTATGTTGAGGGTAATACCCTGAAAGCAGTAACTATTCCGAAAACCTTATTGATTATATTGCATAGAGCATAAAATAATTCAGAAAACTCAAAACAGGTTTTTCTTAGATAATCAATCTTGAAAAATGTCTGCTCATAAAATGGAATTTTACATGTTCATGAAGGGTCGGTTGGAGTTTCCGTGTTCATTTTTTAATATTTACACCCTAATGACGTTCAAGACTCGATGAACTTATCAAACACGAAATTTATTCCTTAAATAAAGAATTATCTCAGACTATAAAATTTATTCCACTTCTCAGGGTATGAGTGCATTTCGTTTGTTTACATAACTCGCTTGTTTAAAACTTCCTTCTCATCATATTTTGTTTAGCTCAGTAATTATATATTCTTGTCTGAATCTGAAAATTTTGGGGACTGTTTCGTTAAATCCTGAGTGAATGGATGCACGCTTTGTCTATGCAGCTTGTGTCAACCCGTGTTTGCTGTAGTCGCGTCCAGAAAACCGAGATGATTCATATCTGCTTATAAAGCCTGCGTTTTTCATGAATGAATTGAAGTCTACAAGCAATGATACTCCCGTACAAGTATATAAAAACCCATATTAGAATCGGTAACCTTGTGCAGCCAAATAAAGTAACGAAAATAATAACGTTACAATTTTAATATTATCTTCAGTGTTTACGCAGCATTTACAATCATATTCATAATCTCGTTGTATATGTACCTGAACTTTAAAGACATTCATTTTCCTTTTCAGCGTTCGTGATGGATGGTAAGATTGATATGTTATCTCATTTAATAAATACTATTCAGACACATGATTGAATTACAAAACAAAATGTTTTTAAAAAATGTTGATACCAGAAATTTACAGGATATCTGGCCGGTAATGAATACTTTTACTAAAGTGCATTTTTGTAATTTAGTTTTATTTAACGTTTAAAATATGTGCATGACCTTAAAACGCATGTATTTTTCTTACAGGCCACTGCACTGGGTTGCTTCCATATTGCCCTCTGTTCAGACCTACGTCAAATGTTATTCCGTCGAGTGTCGCAAAACAAATTGTATGTTCATTTTATCTCAATCTTGCCGTCGAAAATGCCCTCGTATTGATGTACTTCAGCGCGATTATTTGATATCGTCGATTTTAACAAAATTAAAAATATTATTTTTATGTTATATATATATATATATAAAACTTTTATTCACCATGATAGTGGTAAATCATTTTGTTGGCATATAAAAGCTAACGCTGTTTGTGTACTCTTAGTTTGCAGATTCGCCAGAATGGGTAAACTTATATACCTACGAGATTATATCAGACGGCATGTATGGAAAGTGCAGATTCAAGTTCAGTCGACCGGATGCCAATGGAGTCACCACAAGGCGCACTGCTTGCTAGTAAGACATCTCAATAAGTTCGATTTTTACTTTTTGACAATGCAACTTGTTGTTATTATTGTATGACAATTGACATTGCCAAGCCACATTACGTAGAGCACTCTACCGATTGAGCTAGCCGGGGCAACACCCACCCACCCCTCATTAAAGGGTGCACGGATGACCCTGATTTAGTGACCTGGTTGAACCAAAAATACAATTTAATGTCACTCTAACTTGTAGTTGTTCCGTAGAAAAAAAATATAGTGAACAAGAGCCCTACAAAATCAGGCCATACACGACTGTGCTATGCAAACTCGATCAGGACAAACTACTGACCAAGAAAACCTTCATTGCTACGAATGTTGATAGGAGATCAAACAATAATTTAATAAATAATAATAAACAAAAATTATTTAAAGTAGTGTATCTTCAAAATCCATTCAGGCTAGTATAATGTTTGGTGACCCCTATTATTATTATTATTATTATTAGTAGTAGTAGTAGTAGTAGTAGTAGTAGTAGTAGTAGTAGTAGAAGTAGTAGAATTAGTAGTAGTAGAAGTAATAGTTGTGTAGTAGAAGTCGTAAGTAGTAGTAGAAGTAGTAGTAGTAGCATTATTATTATTATTATTATTATTATTATTAAAATTAAGATACCTTTTCTCAAGACATTCCCTATGAACACTGTTCATACTGTAAACTTATTGCGATAATTTTGTTTTCCAGTAATCTTAGCACAATGAAATGTGAGCACTATATCAGTAACATGACAATTAAATCGGGAGGATGTGGAGCAGCTGTGCTGGAGTCAGGTGAACATATTGTCTTTCATTTACCGATGAATTAGCAACAATGTGTACAGTTCTGTTCACTGAGTATTTTCTTAAAATGGAGAAATTAGATATATGTTATAAATACGATAGTTTCTTTTTCCAACATAACATATTTGATAAATTCAAGTTTGCCTTTCGGTGGTTATATACGAATTGTCACACCATACACAACTAGTAATATAACTTAACGCTATATATATATATATATATATATATATATATATATATATATATATATATATATGGGTGAGATAAGTAACCAACGAACAAACCTTCAGACATAAATGAACAGATCTAAGCACCAGACACGGCGACATCGCCTAGCCAAGAGTGCTGTACATGGTGATAGACGTGCCATCCATGTTCTCAATAGAGATATTTTCCGGCAACGCATATAAACCATAACTATCCACAAATGACCCTCTGACTGCCTAGACATTTACATACACTTATTTTTATACATATACAAACATGTAGGACAATTACATATACACATCTATTAGCATCGTGCTTCCTCCTTTTTTATTTTTGGAGTTTTTATGCACACAAGTGCTATAGACAGAGACACACACAATGAAAGTCAGCTGGATCTTTCGATACACTGAATTGAAGATATATATTATGTTAAAGGGAGATAATTCAATTCAAACAGCTAACTTTCGAATTAAGGGATCCCCGAAAGGATTCATGTTCGTGGAAGTAAGATATATATGGGTGAGATAAGTAACCAACGAACAAACCTTCAGACATAAATGAACAGATCTAAGCACCAGACACGGCGACATCGCCTAGCCAAGAGTGCTGTACATGGTTATAGACGTGCCATCCAAGTTCTCAATAGAGAAATTTTCCGGCAACGCATATAAACCATAACTATCCACAAATGACCCTCTGACTGCCTAGACATTTACATACACTTATTTTTATGCATATACAAACATGTAGGACAATTACATATACACATCTATTATCATCGTGCTTCCTCCTTTTTTATTTTTGGAGTTTTTATGCACACAAGTGCTTTAGACCACAGACACACACAATGAAAGTCAGCTGGATCTTTCGATACACTGAATTGAAGATATATATTAAGTTAAAGGGAGATAATTCAATTCAAACAGCTAACTTTCGAATTAAGGGATCCCCGAAAGGATTCATGTTCGTGGAAATAAGATTCATATGGGTGAGATAAGTAACCAACGAGCAAACCTTCAGACATAAATGAACAGATCTAAGCACCAGACACGGCGACATCGCCTAGCCAAGAGTGCTGTACATGGTTATAGACGTGCCATCCAAGTTCTCAATAGAGAAATTTTCCGGCAACGCATATAAACCATAACTATCCACAAATGACCCTCTGACTGCCTAGACATTTACATACACTTATTTTTATACATATACAAACATGTAGGACAATTACATATACACATCTTTTAGCATCGTGCTTCCTCCTTTATTATTTTTGGAGTTTTTATGCACACAAGTGCTATAGACAGAGACACACACAATGAAAGTCAGCTAGATCTTTCGATACACTGAATTGAAGATATATATTAAGTTAAAGGGAGATAATTCAATTCAAACAGCTAACTTTCGAATTAAGGGATCCCCGAAAGGATTCATGTTCGTGGAAGTAAGATACATATGGGTGAGATAAGTAACCAACGAACAAACCTTCAGACATAAATGATCAGATCTAAGCACCAGACACGGCGACATCGCCTAGCCAAGAGTGCTGTACATGGTTATAGACGTGCCATCCAAGTTCTCAATAGAGAAATTTTCCGGCAACGCATATAAACCATAACTATCCACAAATGACCCTCTGACTGCCTAGACATTTACATACACTTATTTTTATACATATACAAACATGTAGGACAATTACATATACACATCTATTAGCATCGTGCTTCCTCCTTTTTTATTTTTGGAGTTTTTATGCACACAAGTGCTATAGACAGAGACACACACAATGAAAGTCAGCTGGATCTTTCGATACACTGAATTGAAGATATATATTAAGTTAAAGGGAGATAATTCAATTCAAACAGCTAACTTTCGAATAAAGGGATCCCCGAAAGGATTCATGTTCGAGGAAGTAAGATACATATGGGTGAGATAAGTAACCAACGAACAAACCTTCAGACATAAATGAACAGATCTAAGCACCAGACACGGCGACATCGCCTAGCCAAGAGTGCTGTACATGGTTATAGACGTGCCATCCAAGTTCTCAATAGAGAAATTTTCCGGCAACGCATATAAACCATAACTATCCACAAATGACCCTCTGACTGCCTAGACATTTACATACACTTATTTTTATACATATACAAACATGTAGGACAATTACATATACACATCTATTAGCATCGTGCTTCCTCCTTTTTTATTTTTGGAGTTTTTATGCACACAAGTATATATATATATATCTAAGTCATCTAACCTAACTCTTTAAACGTCGTGTTTATATCTTAGAGCCTGGCTTATACAATGAAACCACGATTTTCTACAGTCAGGATCCAAATACCTACCTCTGGTTGGACATTTGTCAAGACCTAAGTCCGTCAGGCAGCTGCAGGCAAAAATATTTTGACCTCCTTGTCCAAGCAAGTGTAATCAGTGAGTATCCTGCCGTATTAATTTTCATAACGAGGATTTGAACACTTTTTGCAAAATGATTTATACACTGTACTAGCTTAAAATCCAAATGACTTCCTAGCTAAAATAAAGCCACTCTTGCCAACACATAAACTCAACAGTCGACATCATCAGGTATGATAGGTGCAGAATTCATTTGACTTTTAAAGTCAGACAATATTCCCTTTAAGCATTAATCAAAACAAGCGCTGTCGAATATGCAAAAACGTACATACCGTGTCTGCTCATGTATGAACCATCCGCTCCTGGATCTGTCGGTTGACGTGTGTGTTATAGCCATAACGTTGGAAATTATTATGTAATTCTTAGGAAGACTTCCCAAAACGAACCCATTCCGCGAAATCTTGCGACTGACCTGACCCTGCATCATGCACTTTGTTATTTTGAATGTCTAGAAAATGGTGTAGCAGACCTCTCGGGCCTTCCTCTGGATATGATTGCAGTAGACTTGGCCTCAGTCATGAACAAACGGTTTGCGGAAAAAGATGTAAGATATACCTGGATTAACTTAGGTGAGATATAGTATGCGTTCTATTTCTGTTTTGAAGTAATTTGCATGTGTGTAAGTAGTTGTGCATTTAGATGCCATTGATTATTTATCGTGTTTTGGTGGCTTTCAAAACTCCTTTTAGGTAGTTAAGTAGCGTTATGTTTGCTGTGTGGCGGTAGTTTAATGTCTCCCCATAACTTCAATCGGTGTTGTTATCAGTTACGCTCCCTAAAGGCCGTTCAGCATATATTTTCTTTTTCAGAATGTCCGTTATAGATGGGATTATATAGAGACACGGCGACATCACATAAGACGTACAGTTCTGGGAATTAAAACAATTTCTACGCATCAACAACTTAAAACACATTATTTAATTAAATACAAAAGTTGCTCAATCACAAACTGGAATATAATATAAACTTTATTCACAATGATTATTATTTGTTTTCATTTTTTTGGAATTTAAAAAAAAAAACAAGATATGATTACTAAAACCATTCTTTCTTCCTCCACCGAAATGTCAGCTGTAGGTATTCGCTTGTAATTTTTTTTGAATTTGTTATAAATTACTAAAAAAGACCATTGTTTACACGAAGACGGCATAATTTTCAGACGATAGGTGAAATCGTTGTGTAGTAGTTGGTCAGACAATTTGGGGGTTTTTTTTTGATAAAGGTAAATGTGACCTTTACCTCAATATTATTTGAAGGCATTTACATGTGATGACAAATCTCCCTATAGCATTTAGAAATATTTGTCTAGTAAAAGGTTTTATCTTGCAGGTAAATGCGACCTTAACAATTGTCTACAGACCTTAAAATCAATAGGAGTCATCAACATAATAATGACAAACCCACCAAATCTGAAGACCGTATTCCAAAGCAATGTCTAGTTAACTAAGCTCGTGAATATCTGGCCAACTGTCAACTAAATTTCTAAATGGGCATGCCAAATGTGCTATAGTACCGGACTTGATTAGCCCTACACACTAATAACCTAACGCCATTTTCAACTCAAACACCGTAGAGGTGACCCAAAGCTATTGTGGTCCTTAATACCGAGTTGGGCCTGTTTGAATTATCAACTGTTTGACGTAAAAACTCGGTCGAAACGGCAATGCTTTTAACGGGAATCGGCAACCTACCACTTTACCAAAAATCTGCATAACATATTACATAAATATGTTATAGGAACTGCTCGACGTGCTCTTAGCTAAGCAATACTGCATAGTTATTGCTTAATCATCGGATAAACCTTCACTTTTTAACTTTCCCGCCAAAACATCTCCAGGCATAAATCTGCTATTTTCGGTTACGGCACGGTTCCGGAGTCAGGTCCATCGCCCGAAACACCCCTGTTCGGAGTTCTCAAAGGCGTTGTAATCGTCAACATCTGAAGATGAAGGAACCAAGCCTGGGCTTTCCTCATTGGTGCGATAGGAGCCTACTAGTAGATAGCCCGTGCTAGATTTGACAACCTTGGACTCGGATCCCCCCATGTGATTCACGTATGTCATTGCAGAAAAATAATTCTGTACGGACCTGCACTGTTAATCCTTTCAATAGCTTTCCGAAAGCTTTTATAGCCATCAATATAGCCAACATTTCGCGTTCGTTGGATGACAGATCAGACGCATCGGTTAACACTTGAACATGGATAGAATCTGAACATATTTCGCGAATTCCAGTAATCAACTGACTCTAACCACCACTGAAATTCCTGCACAGCGTAACGATTTAATAATTAAATGAATGACCAAGATTGTTTAGATGCAAGCAACCTGTAAGATTTACGCAAAATCAACTTCCCTGGTGTAACCGCCCAGGCCACTGATATACACTGTCCTAAAACTCGAGCCAATTCACGCGCAGGCACAATATCACGTGAAAGTCACAATATCACGTGAAAGTACTCGTTTTCACAATTCTTTTAGCTTGAGCTTTAACGAAAACCTTGTCACAGTTACTCGTACTAATTGTATATCCTCAGTAAAATGCATAACTGCATTAACTTGTCGGAAAAAGACATGATTTCTCATTGTTGATATTAAAATCTAAATTTTCAACAAAAACAGTGAACAAATAACACGTAACATATTTTATGACTGGCCTTAAAACCTTGTTAAAGTTTTGGGAACAACACAATCCGAAAATTAGTACACACCAAACATAGTATTGATCTCTCCACTTAATATTTTTATGAAAAGGTATGTGAACAAAACCATCCTTAATACCCGTTGTCACAAATCTGTCACTGGGCTTAATAACCTGAAGACAATCCCGAATGTCTTCATTACTGTTTATTGGTGTAGTACAAAATAAATTAATGTGTCTAAAATCAGTAATTATCTGAGTTTGTTTTTCTTCGGTGCACAGATAATGGACTGACACAAGTAGGCTTATAACAACATTTTTCAATAAAACCGTTCGTTAGCAACCTGTTGAGGGTTTTCAGAATCTATACAACTAGCTTGCTTTTCTGAAAAACTCCTGTTTGGTAGTTCAAAAGATTGAAAAGCTGAATTAAATGTTAAACGATAAAGGAACTAAATAAAACACTGAAATATGCATATCAGGAATCGCCACACTCCCACGCAGCGAAATAGAAGAGGGGAAGAGAGAGCATGTTTGTTATAAGTATGTCAATTCAAATAAGACGCCACAAACAATAAACGAAAAAGAGAACCCTTTGGGTTACCGCTGCACCTTGGAACAGTCAGGGACAAAACAAATTGCCACTGGGGGTTTAAACCAGGTTATAGGGTGCACCAACCTCACATTGTTAATGACATAATTCATGCTGTCTTTTTTCCATTAATCAATGTTATCTCTAAATTTGTGATGCACATAAGATCTTAAATGAGATGATATAACATTGTTGAAACTAAAAATTCTGTCCGCGGATACAAAGACATTAATAACAGCATAAAATGCTTACCAATCATAAATTCTAGTTTAGTTCCTTAGTGTACAATATCAAAGAATGAAAATAATCCAAAACGCGACTTTATGAAAAGGGAGAATACGTATTATTCATCCGTCTTTGGCGTAGTACTAGTTAACTTTCTTGTTGCCAAAACGCCTGTCAGAAAATCCCCGCTGAGATAAAACACTACACAAAACGCACTGAACCTCGGTAGCAACTACCGCGTACTCGGCCTCTGGAGGACTGAACCTCGATAGCAACCACCGCGTACTCGGCCTTCGACCTGTTGACCTCCTCGTTGTTTTGAACGAAGTGTTTTAATTACTGTGAGTTACGACCTGATGTTACTGTGAGTTACGACCTGATGTGTTTTTCTGTACCACCAAAATGTATGTGATGTTGATGTATCTAACTGCACTAGTATTCACTAATAAAGCATCATATTCGTCCTGCAAATACTTGGTCTGTGCGTGACAGGTAAGAAATATAAGTATCATGCATGAGTGTGAGGTGAAGATGGAAAAATCTGTCACCGAGGGTTAACTGTTTTGCGGGAACGAGGCTCTGCCGAGTTCCCGCCAAAACAGTTCACCCGAGGTGGCAGATTTTTCTATCTTTACCGAATGTCTCATGCAAGATACTTTTTCTTGCATACCTTTTATTATTTATAACTTTTCTATGCATGTATACAAACTTTTTTTATTTTCCTTATGCTGAAATATTGACATTAACGCTAACCGTTTTTATAAATGACGTCAATAACTTGAATATATGACGTCACTCACGTGACTCATTCTACACGGGGGGGTGTAGAATCATAATTTCCTACACGGGTGAAATCACCGGATGACCTGATCTGGTATGCAAGAACAAATGTTCCAATGTCTTTTGAGAAATCCCCTGACCAGGTTCAAAAATTGTTTACAATTTAGCAGTTGTTTCACTGTACCTACTGCACTTGGTCAATATGTTCAAAACAGGCTGGTCAGATCGCTTGACCCCCTGACGAGATTCGTTGAGTTTGAGATCAGTATGTAGCTTGAGTCTTTGTGTCTAGATAAAGAATTGTTGAACTCATTGAAATCCCCGTGGGTAAGCCTATCAGTCCACTTCCCGGCGGCGATCTGAGGCGGAAGAATGGGACAGGTTACCAACATGTATCTGACTTGCGGGTGCACAAATCCCGAAATTTTTCCCGCTATCGGTGATTAATGGCACTCTGTAAAAGCGCTATGCACTTTATTTAACCCTCTAATTTTATGTCGAAAGAAGCAAGTTTTTGGCAACTTCTGTGACAAACGTCTAAATGCCTCTTCGCTTATAGGAAAGTATGTCCTCTCCTGAGAATGAGAACGATGTGACGTCATACAGCTGGTATGACCTCACCAAGACTGTAATTTATGGTCGGTTTGTCTCGTGACTGCTATCGCTATAGACTAGTTACAGAGTGGGTGATACAGTGTCGACGAGTGTGTCAATAATGTTGATTAATGGCATTTGGGCAGTGGAGGCTGGCTTGATATATAGAATTTATCATTGGTATTAGACGACGATCAAGGTATCCCAAGCTGAGGGTAATGCTTTCCAGACGGACACGAGGATTTAAGATTTAAACAAAATTCTTCAAAATTCAAACACGGTAAGACCACTGAAAACGCAATAATTTCCGAGAACAATTTCTTTTGCGTAAGTTTATCAGGAACGGTAAATTAGCCACGGATACAACCCCAACATGTACACAAATAATGACACAACTTTAAGAAAGGAAAATCGTATTTTCTTGGAATGAAAAACTACAGCAGGTTCATCAGCCCTCTTAATAATATTTAAACGCTGAGTAAATAATCTAATGCCATTTAAGCTTTAATTATTACTTGATTCGCATAAATGTTATTATTTGATTCTTATTAATCGCATGAGTCGGTTTTGACCATATTGGTGTTAAACTGTGGTCCGCTTAGAACGCTTGAGAGCGGACGTACCAAAACCAATCAGAGAAAGTGGGATTAATCAGTTAGACAATCATTAAAATGAATTGGGTTTGAGAAAATTTTCAGTAAAGTTTCTGTTATAAGTAATCGAAATAAATTGAAATTCTAATTGAAATTCAATCGATAATTCAAACCCAAATACAACGCAATGATATTGTTACATATGTGCCGGCGACTTGGTTTGGTATTCACGAAAAGGATGCATAGCTGGTAACCTAGGAGATACGAAATAAAATGCTGAAAGATGCATATAAGTATGGTCGTTATTGTAAACCACAAGCATGATAATAAAAATTGATCACTAAAAATGATTTATAGTACTCTGCGTTACATCGTATAGCAGAGTATTTTTGTCCTTACGGACATTGTATGACAAACCGGTTTTGAACGGTTGTGTAGAATCGGTGTATAAATAGGATTAAGGATTAATTTGAAATCAGTTCTAGCGAGTCTCTCTTCGTGGTGACATCGAATTGGTAGTTTTCTTCAGCGGGGTTCTTCTTTGTTTATTAATGAAGCAATCTTCACAGATAGGGAAAACGTGTTGACTGTTTGAATGTGACCTTGGAGGAACATCGTTTATCAACGCTAGCAGACATTGAGCAAATTGTGAAAAAGATAAGTACAAATTCAAGTTCTTATCCGCTTAATACATTACTATCATTTTGATTGGTGCTCCGAATTTATAAAAGGAAATATTACTTTGGAAGAAAATGACACGGAATAGCATTCAAATATCATATTATTATAAACAAATGTTTACATTGACAAAATTTAGGGTTCTATGCGAAAATTGCTGAAGGTGAAATTTGTTCTGACCAATAAAGTTTTCTTTACACGAAACATTGTTGAGACTAATCCGTATATTGTTAAAATGCGTTACCTCAAATTTGAGTTTCAGCACAGTTTGTAGTATGTTTTAATTTCTTTTTGCGATTTATAAATTGATAAATTTAATTATTCATGGTACATCTTATATTCTAAACATCATGATGTATAAATTTAATCTTCATAACACAGCGTCAGTCTTTTTCAGTTAAAGCTCTGATTACCTATAGACAGAAGAGCATTGGCTTGGCGGATTCCTTAGAACTTGGGCTAAAGTCGGAAGTTTAAAGGCGGAGCATGCCAAGTAAACACGATGTTTGAGATGTTAGCTGTACCGCAGTTCAGCGGCATCTTCTAGCAATTCTGCGCATGTGCTACGCAACAGCTCCTATGGCACAGAATGTTCAGCTCTAATATATAAGATAAGTGAAATATTTCTGAACCAATCTGTTGATAACTACCATGTTATTTTTTTTTCTTGTGAAAAGAGTTTGGATGAAGGGTACTGGCATCGTAAAATTTTGTCTCAAAAGTTGTCGGTCGGAATCAAGAATATTCTTATGTTGCAAGTCTGGCTTGATGTGCTGAAAAGCAAGATTAATAAATGGAAAGATAGTACAGATAGCAAGTACACTTAAGATGTAGTGGAACCCAGGTATAAGTTACCTTTTAAGACGGTGTTGTTTTAAATAACTACTTGGCGGTCAGAAAAATGTCGTATTGGTCGAATCCGAAATTCAGTCAGGTTTCAAACGTGGTACAAAAATGTAAATATTTTTAAAATTGTTACTTTCGATAAAAAAGAGGGAAAGTCAAGATTATGTTTTGATTGTAGACATATAAATCCTTGTAAACATCACTTCAAAATAAAATTTCAAATAAAAAATTTGATGATAAAGGCGCTTATCACTATATTGACTTTTTTGCCAAACATCGGAATTATTTATAGATTTCATTTTCATAGAAAGGAGTGCAAAGATGTTATATTTTCAAATAATTTTCATGCGGTATTTACACAGCTAGAAATATTACAGGAGTTTTCAAGATTGTAGTTATTTACTTGAGGTCGCACGGACAAAACAATTAGAAATGTTTTTGATGACGGAATAAGAGGTCATGCAGAGTTTGTTAAATTGTAGTTGTGAATGTTTTCACAAGAGAATTGAAAAGCATATTTGTATTTCTTTTCGCTGACGAAATGTAACTGGGGAAACAGCCCAAAAGACAGACTGGTTAGGTCACTATAGATATGGAGAGAAATTTATTTTTTTCTGAAAAGAGAAGTCAATGCATGATTGTTGCAATCAATTACACCATTTTTCAGGCAAAACATGGTTAAGACAATATACTTTCGGCCAGTTTTCTAGCGCCTGTTGTAGGGCAGATATTTTTTCTGCTGTTCTGCAGAGACTTGTATGAAACAAATCCAGCTTGTTTATTATATGTTAATAAAGCAGTAAATGAGAGTGAGCCGGAATGCTCCCATTGTTGTTTACCAAGAAAAAGAATTAAAGGTTTGGAGAGAAAATGTTTCTTTTTTAAATTTAAAACGGAAAATCTACAAATCACAATCACGTTTGATTGTACATTGATTTAGTTGATGCTAGCATTTCTTGTTTCGGAGCTTAAGTAGAACTAAATGTTTGTTGTAACAGTATTAAAACAGTGAAGTCGCCGATTTTACATTTTAGTATAACTAGACAAAAGTTAGACACGAACACATGGACGGTATGGTTGGTTAACTAACTGAAAATGAACTTTGTAAAGATAATTTAAAGTTTCAGAAAGCAAGTACATGTACGTCTGTAAGGGACGTCCCAGTCAGAAAGCAGAGTTTAGTTATTCACGTGTCCCCGGAAGTGGATACGTTCAGTTGAATCTCATCCCCGGAAGCGGATGGTAAAAATAGTTTAAAGTTCCCGGAAGTGAACTTCTCTGGCTATGATCTTGCTGTGAAAGCAGATTTCAGCCTGTTATTGTAAGAGTTCGGTTATTCACGTGTCCCCGGAAGTGGATACGTTCAGTTGAAACTCATCCCCGGAAGCGGATGGTAAAAATAGTTTAAAGTTCCCGGAAGTGAACTTTTCTGGCTATGATTTTGCTTTAAATGCAGATTTCAGCCTGTTATTGTAAGAGTTTGGTTATTCACGTGTCCCCGGAAGTGGATACGTTCAGTTGAAACTCATCCCCGGAAGCGGATGGTTAAAATAGTTTAAAGTTCCCGGAAGTGAACTTTTCTGGCTATGATTTTGCTGTAAATGCAGATTTCAGCCTGTTATTTTAAGAGTTCGGTTATTTACGTGTCCCCGGAAGTGGATACGTTCAGGTGAAACTCATCCCCGGAAGCGGATGGTAAAAATAGTTTAAAGTTCCCGGAAGTGAACTTTTCTGGCTATGATTTTGCTGTGAAAGCAGTTTTCAGCCTGTTTTTGTCTCCTGGCGTGAACAGTAATGTTTGATGTCTTTCCCCGGAAGTGGAAGACATAGTATGTACAAGGTTCCCGGATGTGAACTTGTTGAATCGTTGTAATGCCAAGAAGCGGTTTAGTTTCTAGTAACAGTTTTCAGTTAATGGTCCCAAAGTTAGGTGTATTCCTGTAAAACAAAAGAACCAACGGTCTTTGGTGTATGGTCTGATTTAGAACTTTAGTTTAAGTTCTATCTAGCGCAAGGCTGAGGCTGTAAGGATAGCCATGTAGACACATGGGGGAACTTAAACCAATTTCTACGTTATAACTTATATTTTATTCTAGTAATATCAATGTTTAGTCAGTATTTTTAAACGGCAGCCGTAATTTCTAAATTCATGATATAGCTATAGGTTTAAACAAGTTCTGTGAAAAGAACAGTTATATGCCCCGAATGAATTTCTAGATAAAACTTCACGATAAGTGATGATCTCAGCAGATATTTAGATTCAGAAGATAGGCTAGTAAGACCATATATTTTTGTTATATTAAATCACCGGTGTGAAACGCATTCTGTAGACAGGTCGCTTCGCAATTAAATAACAAATGTATGAGGTTTAGTTAAAACGATTTTAGGTCCCCGGGACAGATGCTAGTGATGCTTTAGAGCAGTAGTTGGCTCGTGATTTGAACTGGTTAGTTTCGACGCAAAAATGGTGTTAGCATGTGTGAATAAACTTGTTGCCTAGAGAGCAATGTGTAAAATGAAAGTGTGCTTCATTTTAGCCATGTTTAGTTCAAGAAGAAAGAACATTCAAAAGTTTTATAAAAGATTTTAAAACTTTGTAACTTTAATGTTTGTTCAAGGAAAATACGGGTGTTTTTGAAACAGCCCTTTAAAATTTGATATTGCAATTAGATGTCAAAACAATTTGCCATTGTCGCAGATTCATTTTTCAGTTTCTTAAAAGCTTGTACTAAGTGATATTGTTTTCGAGATATTCATGCTATTCTTTCTCTCAGGTGCTGGTCTACCTAAGGATTAAACGTATACTGGAAGAGGCATGGTTACAAAACGCAAAACGACGTATGCAGCGGCGAATTAGCAGACTTGAATGGCAGATGTTTTCTTCAATCACGAACTGACAATACAGTTGAAAAGTACCACAGATCGTTTGCTCAGTTGGAGAAGTAGTGTATACACAACAATTTAGTTTCGAAGTCCGCATCTACTATGGCCTCGGCTATGTATTTTACCAGACTTTTAAGCGAAAGAAAATTGGATAACGCTGTGTCTTTGGCATTATTACCCTATCACGCGGGTACAAAACTGTATTATCGATCTTACGGATCCAACAGATGCGTTTTCGTTAACCAGTTGTTGGCGTCAGCTAAACGGATTAGTTCGGAACCAGTGCAAAAGAAAGATGTTCTTGTTTAGACATGTTCAGAATTTGTTTGATATACAGATTTTGTTCTGATTGACTTGACAGATATTTCAACGATTATATTGGTAGGCCTATATGCCGGTACCATGAGCATAAACGAAATATGCAATTTATACTGCAAAGATTTTCGACTTACACCCGTTTATCTATTGATGTGTGTTAAAAAGAGCAAAATTGTTGCCAATTCAGCCATTGTCTGAAAGATGCCTTAAGAGGCAATGTTATTCGACTGAAGCAGCGAAGATTAGCTATTTGAAGGCTTGTTACACTGTAGTTTATTGGTCAAATTTATATAGTTATACAAGAAATTGAATTTGAATTGGAGTTTTCATCACCATCTATACTTTGTATTTTCTATATGCGTCACTCGCAAATCGCAACAGGAGTTGAGTTGTTTCTTAGTTTGTAAGAAATTTAGTTAGGACTTATAGTACTCTGCGTTACATCGTATAGCAGAGTATTTTTGTCCTTACGGACATTGTATGACAAACCGGTTTTGAACGGTTGTGTAGAATCGGTGTATAAATAGGATTAAGGATTAATTTGAAATCAGTTCTAGCGAGTCTCTCTTCGTGGTGACATCGAATTTCCAATTCAAATTCAATAGTTTCAACATTATACTTGATTCAGTTAAATGTTTTGAATATTCTGTGTTCCAGTAAATGGATTCATATGCTTTGTTGTAAAGGAGCTTTCGGGAAATTAGGCCCGGCATCTAGTGGTACAAGACATTGACAAACGGGCAGAGGTTTCTGCATTTTTAATATAATGAGTATATGCACATACATATTATATATTATATAATAAAAGACGCAATGTATTCAAGCATGACAGGACAGGTTCTGTAGTTCCGGTATTTTGAGGAACGTTCCGAGAATCACATTTAATATGCGATTCGTGCATTGCTACAGAAACACGTTTCCTCTTTTCTAAAAAATGATTATTAAGGGAGGGGTTTTTCGTGGGCGGCCGGCGTTCCTATGACAAATACACAGTCAAAACTTCATAAGGGCAGTATCGTTTTGGTTGGGAGTTGAAAAAATGTCAGGGCTCATGTTTAGAGTTTGAAGTTGACTGCACCATGCTTGAATATTCGCCCAAATATCATTTACTACGTGTTGAAAGCATTATACATGTACTTTGAAAGTTCAATGTGCCGAGTAAAGCAGTCTTTAAGTTGAGACTAGAATTATGCATCATGTATGATCAATGGAAGATGTTTCTTATTAATACACGTATTTTATGTTACATGTTACAGGACACTCACTAACCTTTACTCATTATGCGTCACTCGCAAATCGGTTTTTGTGCTGTAATCATCATATTGTTATCAAGTTTCCAATGATGTCATCACAATATATGCGTCACTCGCAAATCGCAACAGGAGTTGAGTTGTTTCTTAGTTTGTAAGAAATTTAGTTAGGACTACAGTTGAACTACAGAAAGCAAAGCCAAAGCCTGAGAGTCATAATAAGCAAGCATGTCAGAGCTGTACAAGAGGTAGGAGAAAGTTACGAAATGTCACTGACAAAACGTGAACAGCACATTATTTGAAAGCTCGTCATACTTAACTATTATTGAGATTTATTTAAAATTAATCATTTAATTGACCGCAGAAATAGCAGAAATTAAGTCACCGCAGAAAAACACTTATACGGTATATGATATTGTTTTAACTAACGGTTAAGTTCGAAAGTCCAGTAAAATAGTTCGTCTATCTATCTAGGTCAGTTTAGATCGTACAGGACATAAATGAAACAAACACAGATAAAATATTGTCTTGCGATTGGAGGGTTGATATTATCTATTGGACATTTCACAATTTTATCGTTTTAGCAAACAGGGATGATTTTAATTGTTGAACTGAGCAAACTGGAGTGGCTGTGGTCATAACCGATAGATATGTTTTTTGTGCTGAACTGACAAAAATAGGATGGGTTGAAGTATTTTGTCGTAAAGTTCTGTAAGTATATACTTTGTACAGAACTGTTTGAGTTTATATAAAACTAGACCGATACGACAGGATAAAGACGTCTCCACTTATTCAGACATGTCACTTGAATTTTGAATATGTATAATTGTAAAAGAATAGTTGGGCAAACAAGGTCCATTATACTTAAAATACAAAATGATGTTACTCTGGTAACCGGCGATTTACGCATTTCAGAGTAATCAGAGCAAGCAAAGTAGTTCAAGTTTCCTGTGACGTGTTAAAGTTGGCTCGTGCAACGTTAGTATCGCTAACTTGACTGCTTGACTGCGCTGTCCCTAACTCAGAACACAACCGACAACAGAAAACCAATTTTATCTAGGGGTTGTAGCCGCCAGGGATTCTTTAGAGAGCCACAGATGTGTTACCTTTAGGTAGAGATATAAACGATATTCCCAATGTTAGGATATTAAAATAGCTTAATATTAATTCTGAAATATTTAATATATCTTTTTCTGCTAAATCGAAGCTCAAAATAACAGTAAAAAAACATTTTGTCATATTTTGTCATTCTAAAACCATTTCAATATTGGACGTTTGTTCCGTTGCTAAACCATTTGTATCACTTTTTTTTTTATTTTTATCATTAACAATAACGATAGCGATAAATTTCCATCTTCCAGCATATTGTTTTCAATTGTCCACTTTTATGAAATAAATGCGCAAATGCTTTCACTTGAAATTTTATTAAGACATATTGCGAACATTTGTTTATTATTTGATGATAGGCGTTCATGATAGGGGTAAATCAATGAACATGAAGCAATCATCATTGCTGAATATTTTTATATATTGGATTTCCACATGTTAGCGTGAACAGTAAACTGTAAACTATTGAGATGTGTAAAATTTTACATATTAAAACTAGTATACCGATATTATTCGTACAGATATATGGACTTGTAAGATTTACAGATCTATGTATTCGAAACATGAGCACTACGAGCAAGCGCGGTACGTGTCCGGCAATCACGTACGTGGCAGGATACACTTCGACAATAAGGCCATCAGTGGTCCAAGGAACGGACTATGATTTGTTTCAGGAATAATGGATAATTTAATTTTTTCCAAAGGTGAAGATGTTTACTAGGTTTACGTTTTCGATTAAGCTAGAGATGACTATTATTTTTGTTCGGAGTACAGGAAATCCTAGGCGCAGTAACACAATGAATATGCAAATGTCAGTGACGTCACATTTCCCGCGTTTTGAAGAAAGCCAAATAACAGTTAACGTACGTGTGAATATAGAGGATAAACCATGATGAAGCCTATAATTGAAAACGACACATCTGTCTGCTGAAACTGATGTTATATGAACGGATTGTAAGCTAATGGACATTTATCCCATCTCCTTAACAACCAAAACTCAATGTTATGTTTACGAATGTCTGAAATCAGGCACCTTTTTCTTATAATATGCTACATGAAAAAAAAACATCGATTCCATTATTATATACAACTTAATACGGTGGAAATTTATGGTATAAACTATAGTAATTCATTTTCCTCTGAAATTGTCTTCAATTTTACGTGTGTTATCTAGCATTCAATTCCAATGCTTTCGGCAATGTTATGACTCTCGGTTGTTTTATCTTAAGGAGCTGTCACCGTGACGGTCCGGGTTCGCTCCCAGCTAGAGACACTATCATTTGAAATTCACAGTAGCGCTATTTGTGCAGTGTGGCGGCCGTAAAAAGTCTCCCCGTACATTTAGTCAGTACTGTTATCAGTAAATTAACCCGTTACCGATGTCATGCAGTGATTGTTACGTATATCAGGGCTATCCGATCAACGTTTTTTGGCGTTGTCCCGGTTAGCTCAGTTGGTTACGTCGCAGGAATTGCATGGCTAGGCGCTGTCGCCGTGAGGTGCGGGTTCGCTCCCAGCTAGAGACACTATCATTTTTAATATGTAGGATTCTCAATTCTATGATTTCCTTTACATGTTATTCACAATGAAGAAAACAATTATATACTTCTTATTTCATATAAATGCATAATCATTCCCAGAGATCGGGTCTCATTTTTATATCATTTTTCGTGTTTATTCTGTCTTTGGGATGTCGGGACACAGATTTCACTATTATAATTTCTTGCTTAAAACCCTTTACTCAATATATACGCCTTTCATCACACAGGTGACCTGTTCAGGTCCCAGTCAGCTGGCACAATAGTGCCATCTGATCTGGATCTAAAATTTGTGATTACTGGTCAGAAAAAAATTAATGATTCTAAAAGCGAACATTTTAAATCCAAATCTGATCGCAAAGATGTGCCAGCTGATATGGATTTAAACTGTTCGCCCAAGCTATGAAGGTATATCTATGGAGTAATGGGTTAACAGAAGCCTTCATCCAGGTAATACATGGAAACCCCTTTTTTCCACTATCATATAGACAAGATGAAGGTCTTTGCGAGTGAAACAAGTTTTTTTTTCGTAAATGAATACATGTATGAGAATCATGGCACTGGCTATTCTCAAGAAGCAAAATCGCTTCGCTGGTTTTCTGTACTTTCAGTACTTAGATTTATAATTTTAATTTCGTTTACAGGATATGATTTTATTAACTGAGTTGTTTTATCTTTACTTATGCAATTTTAAATTGCCTTTTTAATTTGTTTTCCATGTTAATTCCTTTTTTCTAACAGTATATATTTTGTTGAGCAGCTTGGAGTGACCCCTTAAACCTCTGCACCAAAGGGCCGCTGGCAACTGTGAACCCTGGCGTGTTGTAAATGTTAACTTCATTACATTCTCTTATGGCATTTTTGACGATGTCTACATGAATGTATTAAAATGGTATTAATAACACAGAAAAAAAAAGAAATCCCCTCATGGGGTTCGAACAACTAACCCTCATGCTACATTATTAGAAATCAGTTGCGTTACTGTCACGGCCATAAAACCTCTTGTCTCAGAAGTGTACAACATTTACACTGGGAGTTTTGATGGAAATGTCTAACTTCCCTATTTTGTGGAATATTCCACAAATCTATAAATACAAAAGTACATTCACGGCTCAATGCGTGAAATAAGTGGATGTTTTTTTTTCTTTGTTTTAATGTCATTGTAGCGCCGGGAAATGTCGCATCGACGGGAAACGTCATAATCCACGGGAAAATGTCGCACCGTCGCCGGGAAATGTCGCAATCTGCTGAAAACGTCGTAAACCCCACTGCCGGTATATGTCGCATTGTTGACGGGAAATGTCGCAAAAAAATTCGCTGCCGGTATATGTCGCAACATCGACGGGAAATGTCGCAATTAATATTAATATTGCATCTTGATAATCTTTTAAAGAGAAAGCAACAAGTCATTAAGTATACATGCATTTGAATAGCGTATATTAAATTGATAGTGTTATTATAGCATATACATGTAATTGATTGTCTGGTTGCCATACAAATCACAGCTATAATTTACATGTACAAATGTATATGGCTATTTTTGAATACTTTCAACATTTTATTCAATTTTTCAAAGAATATAATTATGCAGCTTAATATGATTACAAAATATTTTTATAATGAGCTTTGAATATACATGTTTCTGGTATTGTTTAACCCCCCACCCCCGATCATGACGAATCGTAGTAGAAGCTTTGTTGGGTCTTCATAGGCGTAGTAGGGTCGAGGTAGTGTCTTTATGATCGGGGAGCACTACGCTTATTTTGGACATGTTCAAAACAAGTGTAGTAGGATCGTAGCAAACAAGAATCAGGGTAGAAACGTACAAGGAGCGTGGTAGACGCAGCACAATTGTACCAGCAGCGGGGAAGGTTGGTGGTGAGGTCTTCTTTATAAATTAAATACAATTCAATTGATCGTAGTAAAAGCGTATACCAGTAACATCGTCGTACAGTCTTGTGCAGTTTGTTTCATAGCGCTAATATTCGAATGTTAAAATGTAGCATCATTTGTAATGACAATCATTTGTACAGCTTTTTACATCTAACTGGTTAAACTTCCCTGTAAATGAAAAAAAAAAAATTAGGCAAGCTCAATTTCCATTTAAATTTGTTTTTTGTTGAAACAAAGACAGATAAATAGTCACTTATACGTTTTTCATGTCGTAAAATAAAGTAAAATACGTTTCAGAAACCCAAAATATATGCACATCATCGCTTAATCATACTAGAAGCGTATTAGAATCCTAGTATGATCAGCACCACCGTAGTGGTATCGTTGTACAGTCGTCTAAGACTTCGTAGCGTCGTAGTATGATCTTGAATGTCGTAGTAGAGGCGTACCGTAAACGCAATAAACTCAGTAGATGGACGGCTGTAGTCTGTGTAACATCGTAGTAGAAGCTGGGTAGCAGCGTATAAGACGTAGTATCACCGTAGTGTTGTCGTAGTAAAGATCATCAACTGCCAAAATGCTCGACTTTGACCCTGACCGACGCCGATCAGCCTCGATCCATATTTTTTTTCAGATCGTGGTATGATCGGGATGGTCGTCGTACAGTCGCCACTTTGTGTGAACGGGGAGTTAGTTTATTACAAACTCTGTTATGGTAAAATCACAGTTGCTTGATTAAAACAATGATCAAATAAATGATTAACCATTAACGATATACATTTATTGATTAAGCAAAATAATAGAGGTTGAGATTCAAGACGTGTACGTGTACGGGTACGTGTAGTAGATATTTCTGTGTTTTACGTCATCAATACATGTGTAGATAAAATTTACTACAAGTCGTTTTACACGTTATCTTCGTGTACCGAATGTTCTACACTTGTACTTGTAGATTGCTGCTAATTTATCTGTTAAAATATCAGGAAATGATTTTGGCCATAGTTAGTATAAATATTTGTTCCTTAGTTGCTGTATAAAGATTCAAAGAAATCAACGTCGGTTATTTCCTAAAAGTAAAAGTTTAGCTGTCCCTAATTTTGATCTTATATCAATTTCCCGTTCAATATAAGATAAATTTATGACATATATCTATTGGTTTTGATAAAAATGTATCACATAAACACAAAAAAATGGAAAAAGAATCAGGCTTAAGAGTTCTTACTATCCTTGGCGAGAAGTGAGTTTTACTTGACATGCCGTTTGAGATGTAATACGGCTACACCTACGTGTACGTGTAGCGAAAATCATTTGGGTACTAACTTCATCAAGGTATGCGTTTCTTTAATACAGTACAAGTCATTATACAAGTTATCAACGTTAAAGGTACCTTCTAAACGGACTTGAAAAACGTGTAATATTTACTGCCTTGTAGATCATGACTGCAATACAACGAAGAGTCAACTCCCCTGAATATTGTGATAGTTATAATTTTTGACAACACTTTATTTTAATCACTAAATTTCATATACATCATCCACTTTTGTATTGTAAATTCGATACTTGTTAATTGTATTTATCTAGCTATATAAGATAATTTTTTAAAAATATTAAATAGTCGTTAATAAAAATTTATATTTATGAATACATTTCCTGTTACTAATATTGAATAATGAAAAATCGTCTATTGCTAAAACCCAAATATATATAAGAAGAGATCTGATAGTGCTTATCATTTTGGGGTCGTCCGTGGCCGAGTGGTTAAGGTTTCAGACTGAGAATCACTTGCCCCTCACCGCTGTGAGTTCGAGACCTACCAGGGTCAAGATCTTTCATGTGAGGAAGCTAACTAGCTAGCTTGCGGCACGTCGGTGGTTCTACCCAGGTGCCCGCTCGAGCCTGAAAATTGCCCGGAGGGGCACCTGGGGTCTTCCTCCACCATGGAAAGCTGGTATGTCCACACCATAATGTCCTCGTTCAGAGGCGGGAGGGACATAAAACTGGGAAGTAACAACAACAACAACTGCTTATCATTTTCTTCCAATCATATCGTGTTATAATGGAACTTTACCGTTCCTGAATAACACTGTATTCATGTATATCTGTATAATTTTGAATACTCTGTGAGCGTCAAACTTGGCTGCTGAGACGAAACTTTGCGTTACCAAAATAAGAATTTGCGAAGTAAAATGTGTAATTGATATTTTCTCGTTAAATAATTTAATCAAAAACCATATTTAAATATTCTTGTCTGTCACGTGACTGTGAATGTATCGATAACGTACTATATTTTGAGGACTACAATAGAAGACAATCGAAAAGCATTAAATCTCACTTTGGAAAATTACAAGTACACGTAGTCGCTTTTCTCAAACGCTTTTCCTAAAAACAGTGTCGTGTACGTGAACTTGTAGCTTACACGTACCCGTACACGTACACGTCTTAAATCTCAACCTCTCTAATGATGCATCAATACATGCATGACAGTGACGGGCCCAGAAAAAAATTACTTGAGGGGATCTAAAGCTGAGTTTTGCTCATGTTTGAAACAGCTGAGTGCTTTTCGAGTTTATTTATTTACTGGTCGCTTCTCAGCCAACTTGGGAGCTTTAGCCCCACCCCCCCCCCCCCTCCAAAAATGACTTTACAGATTCGAGGAAAGCCATGATATTATGTGTATGCCTTGTCCACGAAGCCCGTAAAAGAGGAAAAAGACATGAAAGGAAATTTGAATTTCTGCATATGGAGATATGGCAACAAAAGGTATAATATAATATAATATCTAATATTTTATACAAGTGCGGATGATCACTAGCGAATTCAGAGGTCCAAGGCGCACCCGGCGCACGCTCCCCCCACCCCCCTAAAAGTGCCGGACTTTTCAACCTTGATGACAAACACTTATAACGTTTTATATCATAATTTCCATTTAAAACCCTATTTTTACATAAAATTAAAGCACAACATCTATTTCAAGTAGAACAATCTTTGGACTTTGCAAGCATACTAGTGTCTCTGGTTGAAAAAAGGTTATTTATTGTTCACGTCCCTCTAACCAGAAATCCACACCCCCTCCTGGATCCGCTACAAATTCAATCAAACAAAAAATCCAAATCACACGATCAATAAACATTTTACAAACATTTAAACCAACGAGTTTACATTTTTAATTCAATAAAAATCGTTATAATGGCATATAAATTCAAAATCACCAAAATTATTGCATTTTGGTGATTTTGAATTTATCACCAATTGCTTAATATTGCTTAATAATAATAATAATAATAACAATTGCTTAATATTGCTTAAAAATAATTGCGACATTTCCCGTCGATGTTGCGACATATACCGGCAGCGAATTTTTCTGCGACATTTCCCGTCAACAATGCGACATATACCGGCAGTGGGGTTTATGACGTTTTCAGCAGATTGCGACATTTCCCGGCGACGGTGTGACATTTTCCGTAGATTATGACGTTTCCCGGCGATGCGACATTTCCCGGCGCTACAGTCATTATTTCAATACATAAATGGATACACCGACAGAAAATGCCATTAAACCGAACAAATTTTGAATAAGCTTTAATCAAGTAAGATGATAAGATTTCGTGATCGAAGCTTACCGCTTTTCAAACCACAGTTTTCGGAGGACGCCAAACAATGTATTAAATTTTTTTGAAGTATGTAAATAAAAAAGAGAATGCAACGAAGGTTTCATTAACTACTAACAAAACAATTCAAAAATAAAATAATACCATATGAACTAAATAAAAATAATTAAAAGCAAATAAAAGACAAAAATAAAAGAAAAGTTGCCGTTACTGGATTCGAACTTGCAATGTTTTGCATCATAGTCCGAGATCCTAATCCACTGAGCTATTACGTCTTTACTAAAAATCCGCTGCGTTGAAAAGGTTTTAATGCCGTATAAGTTAAGTTATTTAACGGTAAATCTGTAAATTGACGCACTTTGCCTATTTAAGATTAAAACAGTGGACTTGTCCGAAAGGTCACAGCTCACGGGTCAAAATCGAACTATAGCTTTACTCATGCATAATCTCTATCAAAACATTGACCGTCAACTAAAATTACCGATTTCTTTAAGGGGAACTCAAGAAAAATTTGATGCATAGCATCAAGTCGGCGCGAGAAATATTTTTTGCAATCAGATAAAATCTCAGACGATCCTTTAGAAATATTTTAGAAGACGCGCACAGAAGAATTTGATTGACAGAATGACGAACGAAATCAAGCATGCCATTTTGGTTAGAGAATAAAAATAAGATTTTCAAAATGTGGGCTTATCGCAGTTAGATTTAGTCTACAATATCACGATTTTATATTCTGAATTGTTACTTAATGATAACAAAGCTCTGCAAAAACAAAATGAATTTCACAGAACAGATTGAATTGATTTTTAGATGGCGCTAAAAACTAACCATAAAGATGAATTAGGAAACGAGAAATACCGGAATTGGGTGAAAGCTGGTCTTTCTCTGAAATACCTCAAGGATGGCATCGGAGATTTTGCAGATGAGTGTGCTAGTTTGGAGTTAGATCGAATCTTGCAGAAACTGGGATTGCCTATCGGATCATCGTGCAATCAGTGCAATCTGACTACACTGAGGCCGGCACATGCACCAAAAGCCAAACAGTGTCCTATTGGTCAACGTCACTGCAATTGTCTCCAAAACAATACAACAAGCTGTCCAAACAACATATGTGGCAAAATCTATGACGAAATCGTTGAATCTCACGGAACACGAAGTCCGAACTGGAAAAACACAGACATAACAAAATGGACCAGCAATCCATGGGAAATAGCCAAATGCTTCATCAATGCTCCAGGATATGAAGGGACGAGGTCTGCATCCGATACAGACGTATCCGGGCTCTTGCATTTGTTTATCAACAATACAGGCTTTCAAGGACACATGCAATGTGCGATTAATCTTTTTGACAAGGTAAGTGTCCAATAATGCAAAATATTTTGATTTTTTGCATATGACATTAATAAATACATGTACGTACATGTAAATTATCAGAAAATATTTGCATATCTTAAATGGCTTATCACTATTATAAGAGTTCTATTATTATATTACCTTGATCAGTTGTTGTCTTTTTTATAGATTGCTTTTTACTTATTTAGTAAACATTTCATTGTTTTTGTACTATAACCGTTTACCTAGATATCACATATTTAGAAACGTTGTTAGTTGTTTCAAAACATACCTATATTACATTGTTGTCTTTACAGATAAGAACCTGGAGAAACTCTCTATTTCATTCACCGACAATGGAACTGGAAGACCAGCAGTTAACAGATGGAATAAATGACATCATTACAATTCTCAGTGATGGAAAGGAACTAAAGGACAAGGAATGCTCAAAACAAGCAATTCATAAACTGAGTGAGGTAAGTAAAATTTGTTTGTTCGAATCAATATTTGAATAGAGTTCTTTCACATTGTTGTGCGCATGCGTCGTACGCCACGTTAGGTGCGGAAAATATTGGTTTTATCCTAAACCGACAAGTGAGGGGGGCATTTAACTGCGTCATTGCTAACAGAATGAACAAATATGATCACGGTGTCGTCTTAAAGCTAATGATAAATTATTATAATAATTATGATAAAGCATAATAAATTCGAGTTTTAGAATTTCCGAATATAATAGGCCTGAAACGTCTGGTCGGCAAGATTTGACTGTGAAAAGCGTAAAACAATCAAAGACGTGGTTGCCACTTTGAATCGGGAAGTCTTATATGAAAACAAATACATTGTGGATTACACGTTACTGTATATTTTCCACAGACACATATATAAGCGTATCGAGTTTTTCTGACAAAATGCGTTTACTTCAAGAAATATATTTTATGTTAAATGATCTCTCTAAATTGGAGGTAAACGGATGAATTCAGCAATGTATCGTAGTTGTATTCAACGCCCGTTAAGCTTATTAAGTTATTCATGTTATTATAAACATCTTTTATTTTATAAAATCGTCAGCCATAGTCAATAGACATTAGTTTAAGTCGCATTTCATGAATATCTACGTGTTACGGGAATGATGTAGAAAGAAGATAAAATGTCCGCAGACCTAAAAAATCTCAGGATTTTATCTGAAATCTCCGGACCGTAAGGTTCTTCTCCGGATCTAAGGATTTTCAGGCAAAATCTCAGGATTTAAAAATATTGAAAAGGATAATTAATGAAACATAAATTTAACTGAATTTAAAATGGGTTTTACAATTATATTAATTAATATTAAGAAACTTGGTCTTGGTCACGGCTCCAAAATTTCCTGTTTATTGAGAGATTACGTGATAGTGATACGCTGCCTCGGGCACACATGTATACAACAGCTTAGTGTCATAAAACTAAACTCGGACCTGAATATCGCAGTCCCGTTCATTTGTTTTGGTCCATGGTCATTTTGATTTTAAACAGAAATGACAATATTATATTTCAAAACCTTCAGCGACAACAATTACGAACTTCAACATCAAAATAGTTTTTATTTAAAAAAAAAACAACAGAACTCTGGATTTTTTTAATAGGTTTTGGTTGGCCTGCCGTCCGGCAATTGCCGTCCGGCAATATTCGTTTGGTTCAATCAATTTAACGATTTCTCGGGTTGTAGCTGGAATCATCCTATCATGTAAATACGTAATATTTTTTCTCAAAAGCAAAACACGCAAAACACATATTAACCTAGTCGCCGACGAGCTACATAAGAATATAATTATGTCTCATTCCACTATAAATTATAGCGTTACAAAAAATGCCGTAAAACGGTAAAATGTCCGATAATGTTCGTCTGAATTGTCAATTATACAGATTTATTTTTAGTAAACACAATTCACGTGTGTATTTTCATAAAAAAAACAAATCCGTTGGATACTCGCGTCCTGAAAATAACGCGATAAATAATGTTTAAAATGCGCATAAACTTTCTTGATGTGCTTGTAAATGATCATAACGTTTTATTTTTATTCTTCGTTGTTTGACTGAATTTACTTATTTATAAATTTGAAATGATTAATCAACATTTTCTTAATGTTATAATCACTTAGTCATATTAACAATAGTAAACGATGCCCCCTCGCGTGCATTTATCGAATAAATATGCTCTTCAATTTTAGAGAGCGCCAAGGGGAGGTAACAATGTCAAAGAACTCTATTGACAGTTGACGTTTGTATTTTCATGAAATAAACACCGCAAACCTAGTATTTTGTATGTTATAAAAGGTTTGTTATATGATTCAGCTTCAACATGAAAGTTTCATCATAACAACAGAGACAGAGGCGGAAGTATGCCGGGCGGCACTTGAATCTATTACTCAAATAACTAAAGAGTTAAGGTCCGCACAAGAGGAAGCAAACAGAGACATTGCTGAAGCAAAGAAAGACATTATGTTGAAACACGAAGAAGCAGAGAAAGTCATCTATATGAGACAGGAAGAAGCAGTTAAAAACGTTCAGGACGCTGCAGATACATGCAACAACCTGATGCAAAGAGAGGTTTCCGAACTTCGTGATACGGTCCAGACACACAAATTAGAGATAAAGTCTTTGAATAAGACACTCGAGGTAGAGTTAAAGACTTTAAACAAGGTAAGCGTAATATTGTATGTCCTTCAGAAAACTATAATTCACTGGAAAAAAAATCATAGAAAAAAAAATGAGAATATTGAAGCAGGATATTTATCGAATATGTTATATTATCTTTTCAGCTTAAAACGCATCATTTTGTCCTTGAATTGAACTAAACTATTGTTTATGTTTAATGAGCAAATAATGTTATTTTCTTTGTCGGTGAACAGCATCTTTTTATATGTAGACTAATGTAAATCCATTTCGATAGCTGGCAATAGTCAAGTGAATGACATTTCAATGTAGGACTCCTGTAGCCGCGATAAGATCTTTTTTCAACTCTATAATATCGTAAAGAAACAAATCCGAGTTTTGCTGACAGCTAGTCTAGTCATATTTTGCAGATTTTAATAAGAATTCCTTGTTAACCGGTTGGAAACTAATCATCGACCACGGTAAAACTACCTGTTAAAGTCATTTACATTGAAACGATTAAAAATGTTTTCAGAGTGTAAATAAGTTCTTCTATTAAATGTGCTTATTACGTGCAAAATTACTGGCGAAATGTTATTTGTGTATATTAGTATATATATAGTCTATCTAACTAACTAGCTGACTAACCTTCACAAGGTTACTCTATTACCAACTAGGAAATTACTGTAATTTAGCTGTGAAAGCTACACTGCTACAGATATTTTTCAAGTTGTGTCCTTTTTTCAATAAGATGTCGTGATTAAGTTTATAAATATATGGTAATTATTTTGAAACTACATGTTCTTAAGATTTCAGCTCGAAACCTGACATATATATTTACCTTTTTAATAAACATTGAAACATCGCAAATAACTGTATTACAATTCATTTTTGGAAATACGAACAGACAGGGATCAGCTATACAAGGACGTATGATTTGATTTTTCAAAGCTGTATGTCGTATCCGCAGCGTTATCATGGTGGTATCCACTATGTTAAAAGTAATGTTTTGTTGGACAAAACAGTCAATATTAGCATGCTTATGAGCTAATTAAAACTTTTTAGATGTGTTGGTGTCTTTATGTTTTTATCGTATTTGACAATTACGCTTTAAAACTGCAATTACTTAACAAATAAATAATAAATTCAGTTGTAGTTATTGTTTTTTAATGATGATAATGATGATGCTGATGATGATGCGATGATAATGATGATGATGATGATGATGATGATGATGATGATGATGATGTTTTCAGAAGTTAACCGAGGTGGAGCAAGCCGTCGAAAATCTTAAAAATGCCGGAGATGAAACAACAGAACATCTCAAGAAAATGGAAAATATAATAGGTATGTATTGGTGTACTAGCTTCATTATCGGGCTTATCTAAAAAGATCAAACACGCCCATAACAGTACAAACCCCACCCCTCTGATTCAAATATAATTTCAAATCGATGTTACAACATTTTGCTAGATACTTAAAAATCATCCCTTCAACAATAAACTGGTATAATTTTCTGTCAAGTTATAATAAAAATAGATTTTTAGCTGTGTCTTCTGGATGTGGACATTTTTATAGGTATACTAAACATCTATTTGAGCCTGCATATATATCTATAAATATCATTTACAAGTTATTTTAATTATGATTCCTAAATATTCTAGTGATAGTCTTACGAAAATTAAGACATTTATTCAAAGCTTAAATTCTTTCTATGTTCCGAGCTGAACTATATCTTTCTAGTCTAGATTCTGAAGCTGAAAATTTTGTCGAGGTAGGGCCGACAAGATATACTTTTTATTTTACAATTTTATTGAAGTTTATGGTATGTCTCAATGAAATAAGGTGGCCTGCAAAAATTATTTTATTGCGAACACTGAAAATATAAGGGAGATAACTCTGATATAGAATTATAAGTTAACTTTAAAATATTTAGATATAATGACAAGTTGCATTGATATCAGTTTAAATTTTAGTATCAACCTTAGTTTTTTATATGATCTAGCAACCATTATTTATTTAAGATGTATTACTAGCACATAATATTGGACTAATATGTAATTTAATACATTTTTGTTGGTAAAGTATACAAACGAAAACACAACTATTTACAATTTTCCCTATTTTATGAGTTAAGAAAATTATCTGTTCATATCACTTGTAAATCTTATTACAGACATATCACATTACTCTTCTAAACATTAATTTAGATGTGTTAGAAGACATTTTATATTGAAGAATATGCGTTATTGTTGATATAACCTTAAAATTGTGTATACAATTACCCCACCCACACCGTTATAGCAAGTATTCTTTTAATAAAACCTTAAATGGATAATCAACACATTTTATGTTAGTTTATTTTGTTATTTACAATGTATATAGAGTAGGATCTGCTTCAGTTGAAGAAGCAAACCGGAAAGTAAATGCTTTGTAAAACACCAAATAAAAAGAGTTCATTCAAGAAAATATAATAATATTTTCTAATATAATTTGGTGACACATTTTGTCGAAGTTCAGATGTCTCCAATAGATCTGTTTTATTCTTACTTTACATGTTTTAATGTATTCTACTTCTTGGAAGTAATCCCCCATAATCATAAAAAGGCATTTCTTAAATTACGGCATCAACACATTTTTATTCTAATATGATTTGGACATCCTAACATGTTATGCAAATCAGAGTGCCTGTTGTATTTTTTGTAAAGTCACATAATGACGTATAACAGCATAATGGTAAATTAGCCAGTTTATTAACTGAATACAGATGGTAACTAATTTCTTTAAAAAAGTGAAGTAATTAAACATTAGATAAATAATACTGTTATTTTGAAACACATGTTTAATGAAGATTTTTCAGATGTTTTGTCTTATGTTAAGTTAACTTTTACTAAATTACAGGAAAATTGCGGGTATGTATCTTTAAATAATGAAATACAGTGAGATCTGGCAAGCTTAACTTCTTTTCCTTCAGAAAACTATTTTTAACTTCATTACATATGGTTGACAAATGATAAGTTCCCATATTTTTGTGGTTTGCACTAATCTTAAAATAAGTCTGGGTAATTTTGTTTCATATTGAAAGGTGCCACAACATTTAAGAAGCTAGGCATAGCTTTATAAAAGTCTATACATAGTTCTCACCTCATCATGCGAAAACGGAAGTAAAATTACAATCTTATATTTACATAATATTGTATTGCCTGTAAATGTTTTCCTTTTTATAGATTTCTAGCTTAAACTAGTAAAGGAAAGAGTAAAATCCCAAACATCGCAAGTCTTTTAAGGATAGTAAGTAAAGTAGTTTTCCTGTATATGTCAAAATATACATGTATATATTGTTCGAGCTTAGAGAAATAGGACTTCTTATGTAAAATGGAGAAACAGTCACTTCTGGATGCTAGCGTTGCCCCAGTATATAGAACAAGGGAGTCTTATAAACGCTAGCAGAGTCATTAAAATATGACACGGTCTTGCTTCCTACACCACAGAATAGTGTAAACACTTTCTTGACGCCAGTGTATTTGCCATGTGACGTATGGTAACACTATCCAGAGGTTTTAGAATGGTTACTACCCAGTTCTATGTTATAGAAACTGCTTTTAAATATGAAAGGTTAAAAATATTCGAAAGTTGTTCGTAGTCTAGACTTAAAGAAAAGAAGAAAAGAAAACAAAACTATTTAATTAATTAGGCAATTATACTCTTTCTAAAGTCTAACTAGGGATATGTCCATGTGACAGAGATGCCCCCCCCCCCCCTCAGTTGTCATTGTGAAACAAGCCAATATTGTGCTCAAAGTACATATAATGGTGAAAACTTTCAGGGAAAAAACAGATGAATTTGCAGTTCACAATATCAAATATTAGTGCAGTTTGATGGTCAACATGCCTGTAAAGTTTCATGACTGTCACTGATACTTTTGGACTTACCTACGACACAAGATTACACACTGAATGCATTATATTGAAATGCATAAGAGGTCATAACCATGGTCTTAACAGGTGTGGCCCAAAAACAAAACCCCAGGGGCACAACTACACAAGATTGTCAACATCCCTGAAAAGTTTCATGACTGCGACTCTCATACTTTGGAATTACATACAACAAGATTACTTGCTGAATGCATTATATCGAAATGCATAAGTAACATCACTCTGGTCTTAACAGGCGTGGCCCAAAACAAAACCCCAGGTGCACAATTAAACATGATGGTCAACATACCTGTTTTCATTTTTGTGGCTCTCATACTTTTTGAGTTATGTGCGACACAGGTTTCGTAAGTACGGAAGGACGGATGGACAAGGGCATCCTATAAAGCCCCTTCTCGTTCAGAGTGGGGGCATAAAAAGGATGCAGGATCCAATAATTAGAATAAAGAAACCATATGAAGGAATCTGGACCCTTTGTTCTGATGACAATGCTTTCCCTTATAGGATCCTCAACCCTATTATTAGAGTTAATAGGCTACTTGTATTGTTAAAGATTAATATCTTTCAGACCCAGGCCCTCACTCCATTACAAGGGTAGTGCTAGTATTCAGAAGGGACTGCAACAGTTTCACAGGAGCTGGAACAAGTTTAAAATACTGTTATCAACTACAAGCTGATAGTATAACCCATAGGACCTATTATTTTCATATCTAGGTTCTTGGTCACTGGCCAATGTTAGGTTTATTAATACTTTTATGTTTGGTCTACTGTGATATTCTAGATGCAGTCCTACCCAAAGAAGGGAGTACATGTACTACCATGAATGGCTTTAAATTAACTTTCAGTTAATTTCAAAGAATATTTAAAACCAACTTGCTACCACAACGTTTCTATTCAGGCTCAGAAGGGGTTTAGCATTTTTTTCTAGGACTGACACTTCCTTTTCACGAAGACTAAGGCCATATTTAAAGCAAAGCAACTGTTGAGACAATAACTGGTTACAGAAACACATAGTCTCCATGAGGTTCCTCAACAGTTTCATGCTTAGTATTATTAAAACCAGTTACATGTGAATGAAAATGGATTCATTGTTTCAAGCAAAAAAAGAATGATCAAGATGAAGCTGTAATAATTAAACATTACAAACCATAGATATGAAGGTAATTTTGGTTTTTCACTTATTGTAATACTCTTTGAACCATCCTTATTTACTGGAAGTACTACCCGTAGATGGACCCAGACCTTACTCTTAGACTGTCGTTCAGAAGCTTGAAAATTTTGTCAAGGACAAGTACGAGTATGTCTGACTATAGTTTAAGTGTAGCACTAGCCACAAGCATATTTATCAATAGCCATAACAAACATGTATTAAAGACTCCCATGTGCTATTTCAAATGAGCTCTAAAGCAGAAGCAGTCAATGGAACACTTTAAAAATATTATTTAGGTAATTTCCAAAATAATCTTTCAACCAAATGTTAACTAAAAAAATTTAGTTTGATGTCGTCATATTATCACTGCTCACTTGTATTTGTTTTTGATTTACATTTTTTTAAATTTCGTGTGCATTGATTGCACTTAGAAAGTAGAAAAAATAAATGAGTTTTAACACACATATTGTTTAACTCAACATGTACAAATGATTTAATAGAATGATTAATACAACTAATAAAGAACAATATTTCAAACTGCCACAAAACCATCAGAGAGCAGAAATTGTTTATTTGTTAAAGTTTGGGAAATTAAAGACCCATAACTCCTCAGTGACTTGACTAATGTAATCTTGCTTGTAACCATACATAGCTGAGATCTTATTGTCCCCTTAAACAGTCGGACGAATTTTAGTGATAGCAAATATAGGTATTGTTTGGTATAGATGTAACTTGTTAAATATTTCCAGTTGAAGGGCATAACTCAAGAGTGACAAGAGCAATCTGACTGGCTATCAAACTTGTGTAAGATATAATGTACATACATGTTCTTACTAAGTTTGATGAAGATTGTCATTTTAATTAAGAAAGCATCCATTGCTTATTTGATTTCAAAAATGGCAGTGAAATATCAATGAATCCAACGTCATTGCTGCAATCTAGAATATCTTGTTTAGATATTAGCAGACATAATATGCCCACAGCATTCTGACAAACTGGGACACTATCTATCAAAGCTATCTGCAAGTTACTGAACTGGATATGTTTACCTTAAACATTCTAAGCAAGTTTGTTGAAGATTGTCGAGTTAAAATGTGGAGGAGATAACCCGTCAGATTGCTTCAGTCACTATAGAGTTATTGCCGTTTATTACAAATTTGGTCAAAATTAGTAATTAAAGGGCAATAACTCAATTCTGACTGAAGTAATCTGACGGGTTATTAAATATATTAGTGTCGTAATCACTCAAACCAAGTTTTGCGAATACCTTGAATAAGTATAAATGCCATAAGAGAGTTGATAACATTTTGTGAACATTTCCTGCCACCGATGAGTCTGTAATACGCCCTGTTTGTCAAACTGGCTTGTAATAAATGGCTTGCTCTTAAGTATAAAATTAAATGTATATAATCTGACCTGGATGTTTATTGGTGTTTAACAAGCTTTTTCAGAGAATTTGTGCTATAATTCCTTTCTCTAAGTTAAAAATTCACTAGAAATATCACTTTCTAGCAAAAGAAAATGGGACATAAGTGATTTACATTATATTTCAATAAAATAAAGGGGAATAACTCTTGTTTTTCACACATTATATACATAAGTTGTTCACCTTGGACTTTAAATTGCATCTTGTAACTTATCTGACAAAGTTTTAATGAAGACAGAGAAAAGTCTTTATAAATATATGTCTTATCATTGAGTTTATCAGTTTTTTGTTGATTTTTTGTATGATTTGGCATGAGTTATCTCCCCTTATTTTCCGACGATTCGCAATAAAATTTTCTTTGCAGGCCAGTCCAGATTGTTTGGCCATATAATAGGCTTTAATTTGGTACCAAAATAAAAAGTTTATCTTGTCGGCCCTACCTCAACTCATTTTTGAGCCCTTTTGGACTTTCAGAATCTAGTCTATTCCTTACTGTTGTATAAAAACATTTGTATATTTTCGCAGCATTGAAGAGAAGGCTGAAAGAAAGGTATCGTACATATTATATTAAAACTTCTAAATCCCCGCTAAAAACAACTGAAAACGACATTGAAATAGGTCAGGTATATGTCACTCCGAACATGACGAAAGTGATAGAAATTACGTCTGAAAACGAAGGGAAAAAAGAGCGCACAGTTCAGATCCTTGACTATAGTGGAATATTTTTAACAAAAGACAAACCTAATAAGAGAATATTTATACTCGGGGATGTCGGAAGTGGAAAAAGTGCCTTAAGTAAAATGGTGATGAGAAACTGGTGCCTTTCGAGTGAGGTAAAATATGAATCAGCTGAGGAAGATGTGAGAACCCTTGGGCAGTTTGAACTGTTGTTCTACCTTCCTCTTCGTACTTTTACTGAAGAGGATTCACTAATAGAAATGATAACATGGTATTATGGAGATATCTGCAGCAAAGATGATCTGCTCAACATATTGCAGCTTATACCTGAGCGGTGTCTTGTTTAAGCTGACGGAGTCGACGAATGGAAACCGAAGACAGTGGGGAGACGCCGAGCACACGAAACTCCCGGATTGCCAACTATAGACAACATGGATCATGTGACCATTGTGATGACGTCAAGACCATCCGCACAAGGTATTTTAAATATGGAGAAGTCTCATTACGATGTTAAAGTAAGATTAGACGGCATCAGAGATGTTAAAAGTCTTATTGAAAAGTTATACCCAAAATCAAACTCAAATGACATCGTAGGTAAACTTCATGACATACCGATTAAAGATCTAGAGAAAACTCCCCTTTTGCTGCAGCAGATTGTTTGGCTTCAGCAGCAAAATATCGATATCGGGAAATCGATAAGTGAAGTATACAGCAACGTGGTAAACATCGCTTTCAGGTGGAATACAAAGCATGCTGATAAAGAATTGTATGGTCATACACAAAGCGCTGGTTTAAAATTTACAGAGCTGTCATTTCCGGATAAAATAAAAATTAACTATCCTGAATTTATATCACATTCCAGTGTTATTTTTGGATTGGGCAAGATGGCGTTTGAGATAATGACTCAAGGATCCCAGTTCTCATTCGGAACAATCGAGTTAAACAAAAATGGTATCGAAAAATATCTTCTTACTAAAATGCTGGAAACTGGTCTGCTTACAGAAGAAGTCCGTTTCGATACCAGCCAAGAAAATACCCAGTTTTTTTTCACCCATACTTCGTTTCTTGAGTACTTTGCAGCCCTGTTTATAGCAAGCCACATAGACAAAGATAAAACGTCAGGTTCAGACTCCTCCACTTTTCACAGATGCATATTTGACATTATAATGGAGAGGTGTCATTCGATTCAAGATGTGATACGACTGGAAAATATGTTGGTTATTGTGTGTGGCTTGGCTCCAGCCTTTACCTATGACGTATGTATGCTTATGTACGATTCACTCGAGCAAAGTGACATTTACGAACCAAAAGAAATCTTTCTACCACGCTCTAGTTCGCGCGAATTAGAAAGGTTATCTGATCAATGTAGAGATTTAGCTAACCGCTGTATTCATGAATGCAAATTGAGTGATCCTCAGTGCACTCTCAAGGTACCATATTTTGCTGTATTTCTTGTAAACAAATGGTTAGGAGAACCAGAGGAAACAATAAAACTTTTGCAGTATGTTGACCCACTCACCGTGCGTTGTTGTATTATTTTAAAAAACAATCCTCTAGATAACCTGACCGTTTTCCAGAACCTACAAGTATTGAACCTTAAATTTTGTTGTCACACTGATGATAAATTATCAGCCCTCACAGAATATATTACAAAAACAGTGACATTGAGGTGTATTAGTTTGCAACATGATTCGTTTCTTTCTGGTTCGGATTGTTCTGAGAAAAACAATCGATCACCTATGATTTACAATATAGATCTCTCACAACATAAAAAGCTACGTTCACTAGTACTTGATAGTTTAGGAAATATTCATGTCAGCGTCATCAAGACTGCAAAACTAAACCGTTGCATTAAAGATAATACAACATACATAACTTGTTCGACACATGCAGAAAAATTGATCGATTTGGCAATAGTAGATATCGCACTTGATCACGACGAGCTTTCAGACTGGATGACTTTTATTACTGGGTCAGTGTTATTAAAAACCATTAAAGTACTCCACATAAGTTGTTCCGAGCATCCGGAAGGCTGCAATCACGTATTAGAGCTGTTACATCATACTCACCTACAGACGCTGAACGTCTTCATGTCCCGAGGTGTTAGCTTGCACTTAAAAGATGTCAACCCTTTAAATCTAAACCACTGTGAAATAAGGAATATCAAAGTTTCATTTTCCATCACAGAATCGACAAAACTCCGTCACATGACACTACGGTATTGTACTCTAACGTGCGATGAGCTTGCAGTGTTGATTACTAACTCAATTTTGTTGAGAGAACTGTATATTGAAAAGATCCAATGTACAGTTCACAAGGTTTGCAGTAATGCAATAGATCTTTCCCAGCATAAGCAGCTGGAGGTTTTGAAAGGCCAAGGTGTTCACTTCTCGAGAATAAGCACTTTGAACTTAAAACAATGTGAATTGGGTGAGGCAGTAACATCGTTCTACCTGACAGATTCGTCAAGTCAGTGTGAACTTTGTTTACGCTTATTTTTGCTTAAGCATGATGAACTTTCAGACCTGGCAAAATTTATTACTCGATTAGTGTCATTGAAAGAGTTGACGCTGAACCTGATCAAATGTTTAGATCACGACAACTGCAGCCATAAGATAGATCTCTCCCGATGTACACAGCTAGAGAAACTGACCATTGGCGGTCCGTTTACCTGTGATAAAATCAACACATCGAACCTCAAATTCTGCTTCACGGACAACACTGAAGTGTTGCATTGTTTGAGATATTCTGCAAATCTGCGGAGATTGGCCTTAGTTGATTTAAGTTACAGTAAGGATGTTCAAGACTGTGTTCTTACGCTACCTAAGCTAGAGATCCTCTATCTGTCGAGTATGAAAATAGAGGACGGTGTGCTGGTGATGATACCTGAGATGAAATGTCTCAGGAAGATACATCTAGAGTATGTTAACATGAGTGAGTCCAGTTGTCTCCAGTTTCTTGAGAGCCTTCTCACGCTGAATCAGTCTGTTGAATGTGTAGTGTTTTTGGAGTGGAAATCGAAACTTAAACAATATATAAATTATCTCTTGGTAAATAAGGACAAATTTCAAGTAGAATATAAAGGTGGTTCAATCCGCTTCCGGTCATTAAAATAACTTGCTAGATATAGCATTAAGGGCCGTTCACAGACCTCATTTCATCGATAAAAAAAGAAAATTATCAAAATCTCAATAACGGTAAAATGCCGTTCAATGGAACTTTGCACAAATAAACCTTGCCTTACGTAATTTTAGTTAATGACTGTTCTTACGCTACATAATCTTCAAACCCTCTATCTTAAGTGTATGAACATAGAGGACGGTTTGCTGGTGATGATACATGATATGAAGTGTCTTAGGGAGATAGTACTGGATGATGTAAACATGAGTGAGTCCAGTTGGTTCCTTTTTCCTCACGCTGAATCAGTCTGTTGAACACCGGTTTTTAAAATATATGGAAAAAATATATCTCGAAAAAAAAATAGAAATTTCAGATAATCAGTAATGATAGAATTTTCGGAATCAGCTTCAATTTATTGAATAACTTGCTAAAAACACGCATTTACTTTCTATCGTGTATTGCGAATTGATGATGATGGAACACTGTATGAAGTAAACATGGAAATAAATTATAATTATAATAATTAATGGTTAAACTTTTAGCAGAAACTCCAAATGTAAGACACATAAATTTGCACACGCTCACACCTTTTCCCGTGACGCGCCCCAAATTAGAATGTAACTTTTCGTATTGTCCTCATACCTAAAATGCCACGGTAACTGTGATCGATGCAAACAATATAGTCTGACCAATAAAGCACATAGAATCAGTGTCGTGGTGTAAACAAACAGAAAGTTGTCTGATCATTTACTTAAGAACACTGACCTAGTTTCCTCAAATCTGGTACGTTGGTTAGTGATCTTTGTTGATTTAAAGGTCATTCCAGATCATGGTAACCTTTAACGCAATAACATGTTTTCTTTATTATATTACTTTATAGTGAGGCATGAATGCTATACTATATGTTTTCTTAGTTGTTTAGTTTCATGCATTATATTTATTGTATATGGTGTGAACTTTTTTATTGGTCTCCCGGGAATATATAATTTTTTTTTAATGTGTGGGTTGTTATATGATTTGTGACAATTGTATTAAATTGTATGAATATATAATTCCTCTAATCAACCTGAATCATAACGGTATAATACAAGTGTCATTTGACGGAAAATACGAAAGTACTGTCATTTAGCCTGTTGTTTTCTTGAGAACGATTGATGTATATTCGTATACTATTAGTGAGTAACTAAAATCATAAACATTTGTATGTAATGGAGACTCGTTGACAACGAGTCTCGTGCATTTAAATTTTTTTTGGTGAATAACGATATTCTCAACTATGGTTAGTGTTAAAACTTGTTTACAGTCAAAGCAAGTTATATAACTGATTATGGATAAGTAGACAGTCACGTGGTACTCTGTTTAATACGGCAAATAGAGGCAAATTAAAGATTATTCAGTGATCAATAGTCATCAAATAGACATGTTAATATTACATTTGTAAATTTTAAAAAACTTTTTGCTGATTACACATTTAAATATACTTGCCTGTCACGTGACGGTCTGGTTATCGATAACGTACTATTACATGTGATTGTTATTTTGTTACTTAATATTTAAGCAAAACATTATCTATGTATTTTTAAAATTTATTTCAATAAAACATTGTCTGGACGTGATTGTTTTATACGTCTTTAAATCTTCTTCAAAGATACTGTGAAGAAAAAATAAATAATGTAATATCCTTTGACACTGTTCATTCAAGAAAAAAACACCATTCAGATTGTTGTTGTAGTTAAAGAAAAACAACTTGAAAATTAAATATCTTTTGTTTACAGTGATTGGAAGCAACACATTTGTAAATATTTAGATTATGAAGATAGTTTTCATCAAGTTTTGTTTTTATGCTATAAAAATACATTATTATAACTGAACATTTTGAAAATGTTCATAATTAATTAGTCAGATAAAATCATGTGTAACCTCTTTGCACAAAAAATACTGCCAGCAAAATTTAAATATACTGTATCATAGTGTTTCTGTTGCATAGATTTGTATTTTTATATCCTGAAAATCCTAAGATCTCTGGCTTTTATTACATGTACATTATTATACGGATGTTGTTTACTTTATCAATGTGTAAATATAACAAGGTGTATTAAATAATATTATAATTAAAACATACACCGCATTTTCTTATTGGGCAAGCAAATGTCTATTTTATGCATGATATCATTGTATGTTAAACCCTCTTTTTAGTACATATAACTGTGTGTGCGAAGAGTGTAGATCCAGATCAGCCGGCACATCCGTACCGTCAAGGATCTACACTGTTAATGCTTTGCATCGTTTGGTTATTTCTGACCAAAGTGTGACCAGTGTAGATCCTGATCAGAATGTGCAAGCTGATCAGGATTTACACTGGTTGCACATGTGTAAAATGTGTTTATAAGGAGGAAATGGTTTTTAAAAAGTTGTGAAATTATATTTGTAATATACGTAGAAACTTTTAAATCATAACAAAACATTTGATTTAATTAAAAATTGAATAATAATATTTCAACTGTTTATTAAATGTCAAAAAACTAAGCTTAAATATGCACATTGGACTATTTAAGTTTTATAAGAAAAATTGTTAAATATTAATCTTCACTGACAACTGAAGTAAAAACTATTTTTGTTAAAATGTTCCTTATTTTCTTGTTTTATGATCATATTTACAGAAAATGTGTTCATTGTAACTCATTTCATTTCATTTATACAGAGCAATTAAATATCTCGTTTATAAGAAATGTAATCACGCTTCCTTAACACTTTAAACCCCTTAACTAATTAAATATATACTCAGCATTTTATTAATTTTGGAAACTAAATAGCAACTCCCATTATGATAAACATTAAGTTTAGGCCGCTAGGCCGCTAACTTTACGCCGCAAGGCCGTTAGGCGGCTAACTTCACGCCGCCAGTCCTTAAAAACTTCACTTTAGGTTTGGATTTGGACGCTCTCAACAGTTACTTGCAAAAGAGTACATATTTAATCTGACATATTTAACAAAATGCAATCGCTTTACAGTTGAATGTATGTTATAAATAAATTACAAAATGTATATGCTATACATGTATAATAAATGATTCTATAACAAAAATTTAGATTTTATCACTTTTCATAATAATGTCAACAAACTTACATAATCTTATTAAATTCGTTTTATTTTGCGTATTAAACAGTTGATTCATCTGTATTATATAAGTGAATAACTTGTATTTAACTGAAAAAGAAACAGCAACAACGTATTATAGACACTCATTGTACTTCCAAAAATATCTTGTTTAATAATGAGACTCGCTAATATGATTTTTGTTTTAACTTTACAGTAAATGGAGGTGGGGTGTAATTGTTATTGTATTGAATATTTTTACTTTTTATTACAAATTGGCAATAGCAATAACAAGTATCTGAATATGGTTGATTTATATGTCATTGCTTAATAATGGATACTATTATGACACTGAATTTCAAAGATCAATATGCTTAATAATGGATACTATTATGACACTGAATTTCAAAGATCAATATGCTTAATAATGGATACTATTATGACACTGAATTTCAAAGATCAATATGCTTAATAATGGATACTATTATGACACTGAATTTCAAAGATCAATATGCTTAATAATGGATACTATTATGACACTGAATTTCAAAGATCAAAGAACCTGCTAATAAATAACTAGATAATTATATAAATGATAAAAGTATTTGATTTGATATTGTAATAAATGATTTCTGGTACATGTAATTAAAAGTAACAAGAAAATGTTGGATCTTAAATTTTCGTTACACGTGTCATTTGACAACGAAATATGGTAAGAAAACCCACGATTGCTCACCCATCGTCAAAAGTGTAAGAAATTGCATTTCATTTGTCCTAATGTCATTTTATATGCCCGTTTGGAAAAACAGGACGTATAACTGAAATGCCTTCAATAAGCTAATATGCGTAGTCCACAAAAGTTTGTCAGATTTCACTAGTAACTCTTGATTGATTTACAGAATCCTAATCAGGTACAAAAACACCCAAAACTTGGAGGTAGCATCCGTATGTTGTACCACAGAAACGTGGTCTAGGTTTTCCGTACTGACAACAATAAAAGTTACAAAATATGCTGTTGATAGTAACATACAAGGGAACCAGTTCAATAAAAAAGCAAACAAAAAAAGATCTCCCAAATAAGAACAAGAGCACTAGCTGCAATTAAGAGCAAATGCCGAGGAATATACGCACAATCGTATTAAAGTTAAATCCTAAGTCTTATCTTCACCTTGAAGCGAGCCATCTGGAACATGGCTTCTGCACCTCGTCTTAATGTAGTAAACATTTGTGTCAGGTTGCTTCGAAATCGCCTAAGAGGTTCAGAGTGGAAGGAAAAGTAAAAGTCATATCACCTTTTACCCCTAAGTCATACCTTGACTTTTGAGCTGAACATGGCTTCTGCGCATCTTCTCAATGTGGTGAACATTTGTGTCAGGTTTCTTCGAAATCCTTTAAGGGGTTCAAGAGTTACAGAGCGGAAGGGAAACAAAGGCATATGACCTTTGATCCCTAAGTCTTACAATGAGCTTAAAGCGAGCTTTCCTGAACATGGCTTCTGCAAATCTTCTTAATGTGGTTAACATTTGTGTCAGGTTTCTTCGAAATCCTTTAAGGGGTTCAAGAGTTTCAGAGCGGAAGGGAAACAAAGGCATATGACATTTGATCCCTAGGTCTTGCATTGAGCTTAAAGCGAGCTTTCCTGAACATAGCTTCTGAAAATCTTCTCAATGTGATAAACATTTGTGTCAGGTTTCTTCGAAATCCTTCAAGGGGTTCAAGAGTTACAGAGCGGAAGGGAAACAAAGACATATGACCTTTGATCCCTAAGTCTTCTATTGAGCTTAAAGCGAGCTTTCCTGAACATGGCTTCTGCACATCTTCTCAATGTGGTTAACATTTGTGCCAGGTTTCTTCGAAATCCTTTAAGGGGTTCAAGAGTTACAGAGCGGAAGGGAAATAAAGGCATATGACATTTGATCCCTAAGTCTTACATTGAGCTTAAAGCGAGCTTTCCTGAACATGGCTTCTGCACATCTTCTCAATGTGGTTAACATTTGTGCCAGGTTTCTTCGAAATCCTTTAAGGAGTTCAAGAGTTACTGAGCGGAAGGGAAACAAAGGCATATGACATTTGATCCCTAAGTCTTACATTGAGCTTAAAGCGAGCTTTCCTGAACATGGCTTCTGCACATCTTCTCAATGTGGTAAACATTTGTGCCAGGTTTCTTCGAAATCCTTTAAGGGGTTCAAGATTATAGTGCGGAAGGGAAACAAAGGCATATGACATTTGATCCCTAAGTCTTACATTGATCTTAAAGCGAGCTTTCCTGAACATGGCTTCTGCACATATTCTCAATGTGGTAAACATTTGTGCCAGGTTTCTTCGAAATCCTTTAAGGGGTTCAAGAGTTACAGAGCGGAAGTGAAACAAAGGCATATGACCTTTGATCCCTAAGTCTTCAACTGAACTTAAAGCGAGCTTTCCTGAACATGGCTTCTGCACATCTTCTCAATGTGGTAAACATTTGTGCCAGGTTTCTTCGAAATCATTTAAGGGGTTCAAGAAAAAAAGGTGAAATATGCATATCAGGAATTGCCACATTCAGAAAAAAACAGCCTCCCCACACAGTCAAGAAGAAGAGAGAGGGAGAGAGCATGGTTAATAAAATAATCAGTTTCAAAAAGGACGCCACTAACAAAAAACAAAAATGAGAACCCGAGGGGTTACCGCCTTGGAACGGTCAGTGGCAAATCAAATTGCCACTGGGGGTTTAAACCAGGTTCTAGGGTGCACCAACCTCACACTTGCCCCAACAGGTTCTCGTATCACAAGACAAGTACAAATTGTCTTGGTGAAATAACTCCAACCCACCCATCAGCTCAACAATGTTGTATGCAAAAGCATACAAACATAAAAACATAAGAAGCTAATAGCATTGCAAAGCCAAAGGGCGGGTACTCAATGATCTTTCCGAGACCAGAGCATCTGGAGTAAAATCAGCAAGAACACGATGACAGGGATAAAAGAAACAAATCGAGCTTCTAGGTTCTTTTAAGAAAAGATTTCCCCATTAACCTTCATAAACTCTTAAACCCCTGCCACCGTCGTGCAATCAAAGAGGTAAGCATAATGATCAACTGTAGAAGGGTTAATCACTAGGCCTGCAGAGCGCTGTAAAATATCATGTTGGTAACCTTTCTTTTTAAATTTACAGATGGTTTTTACGAATAACCGGGAGAAATTAACACTGCCTTTTATCTTTTTAAGTTTATAAATTAAATCTCCATAAAAAACTGGTTGTGAAATACCTTGTTGCAAAAGTGATTTTAAACTGCATTTGTATTTATGAATTAAATCTGGGTATCGGCGATAAAACTTGCAAAAGGTTTTCCTTAATTTGTGATACCGATAACCTTGTTTTAAAAGTTTTTCTGTAATGCAAAGATTACGTTCATTGAAATCATTAACATTGTTGCAAGCTCTTGAAAAGCGAACAAGCTGTGAGATATAAACCCCATAAGATGTTGCACGGGGAACATCGCCGTCTAAAAACGGAAAATTTACTATATTAAAATTAAAATCATCTCTTTTATCATAAATTTTAGTAGTGACATAACCATTTTCAATGGACAGATTTAGATCGAGAAAGTTTGCTTGCTTTTCTGAAGTGTTCGCTTTGTTAAGTTGTAGTTCTTTAGGATAAATCTTATTAACAAGTAATGGAAAATGGTTATTGTCTATATTTAATAAATCATCAAGGTACCTCGAGGTGTTGTTAAAAGCTGTAATTATATCATCTTGATGTTCAGTAGAAAGAGATAACATAAAGTCTCTTTCATAACAGTATAAAAACAGATCAGCAACAAGGGGTGCACAATTAGTACCCATTGGGATGCCTATTACTTGTTTATAAATAGAGGTACCGAATCTAACTTAAATATTATCTAGTAAGAAAGTTAGCGACTCTATAAGGTCTTGACAAGTCCATAAGGTATAATTATCATAAGAACCATCTGTAAAAAATGCCCTATGTTCATTACAAGCGATGAAGGCTTTATTCTCTCTAGCAAACGTTTTTTTCAATGAGACTGGTTAGTTTGTCTCTTATTAAATTATGAGGGAGCGAAGTGTATAATGTTGAGAAATCGTAAGTAGACAAACAGAACGCCCGATAATTATTTGATTTAAGCTTATTCAAAACGTCATTTGAATTCTTAATCGACCAAAATAAATTTTTGCCAGAAGTTTCAAAAACCTTATCACAATACCTAAAGAGTTACAGAGCGGAAGGGAAACAAAGGCATATGACCTTTGATTCCCAAGTCTTACATTGAGCTTAAAGCGAGCTTTCCTGAACATGGCTTCTGCACATCTTCTCAATGTGGTTAACATTTGTGTCAGGTTTCTTCGAAATCCTTTAAGGCGTTCAAGAGTTACAGAGCGGAAGGGAAACAAAGGCATATGACCTTTGATCCCTAAGTCTTACATTGAGCTTAAAGCGAGCTTTCCTGAACATGGCTTCTGCACATCTGTGCTTAACATTTGTGTCAGGTTTCTTCGAAATCCTGCAATAGGGTTCCAGAGTTTCAGAGCAAAAGGGAAATTAAGTCATATGAACTTTGACTCCTAACTATGACTTCGACCTTGAAGAGAGCCATCGTGAACACGGCCTATGAACGTCGTCTTAATGAGGTAAACATGTGTGTCAGGTTTCTTTCCTTCAAGGGGTTCAAGAGTTACAGAGCGGAAGAGAAATTGCTTACGACAAACGGACAGGCGGACATACGGAGAGACGGACGGACAGACGGACACCGAGGCGATAACATGATACGTCCCTCGGGCGTATACAAAAGTTCTAGATATAAAAAGAGCAAGACTTAAAGTTAGAACCTGATTCAGTCCTTTTGCATTCTCCGACGTTTCACTCACATTGTTATTTATTTAAATTTTGTTAATTATTTAATTTTAAACCGCTTTGAGGATCGGTGCCGTCTTTAGTGCATATAAATGCAAATCCCAATGTTTTCCCAGCCGTATGGTGAATTGCTTGTCTACCCAAACTTGCCTGGCATAGACGTACCAACTGACGTTTCGGTAAAAAAAATCCACTTATCTTGTAGATAGAAATAAGGCCGTTTGTATGATTGAATCAAGCGATTCAGTGTAAACCAACTTCTCGAGTACCGTGTTACTCAGAAACTGATTACTGATTCTTTAGGTTTTCAGTAATTCATTTCCCATAGACTCCCAGTATAGCTTCATCTCCTATTCTGAATAAGCTATTGGGTCAAGGCCTTAAAATCTTACTTTTGCAAATAAAACTAACCTAGAGACATCATAAAAACACAACAAAAATATAGCGTAACCAGTTAACTTTTTCGCGACATGCACTGGAAGACCACCACCCTCAGCTTTGCGCCACTTTCAGTTTCACTTTGTCCAAAATAATACCCATTTTTAAAGATACAAATTTTCATACACTCAATATAAAAATGCAAATGTTTTGTTTCATCTTCTTCTTTACACTGTACATTTACACATAGCTATTTAATATTTTTTATTCTGCTTTTGCATTTTCAACCAATCACAGAATTACTTTATCTAATGGTACGCACAAACCCTAGACAAAATTGACTGGTTCCCGAGCCACCTGAATTACTGTAGTGTAGCCTCGAATGACACATGTTTTCTTATAGAAGAAAAAAACATTCGTTTTGATATGTTGAATGGCGGGTAAGATCTAGTGAGCTGTTGCGAGATTATGCTGTTCACTTAAGGAATGATTCTTATTTTGGTGCGGTTCATGCTAGCGCGCTTTATGGATTTGCCAGCTCTCGCGTGTACGTCCAATCTGCATGAACCGCACCAAAATAAGAATCATTACTTATATTTACATTTTATTCATTTTTTTCTTTAAATAAACTTAAGTCGAACGCTTTCAAAACTTAGTATTAAGTGAAAACGGAGAGTAATACGTGGGAGTTTTCAATAGTAACAGCCATGACGTTACTGACGTCATTACGGGTCATGCGGTTCATGCAAAATGAACCGAATTGTTTTAAACGAAGAAATCAATAGGAATGTAAATATATACATTTGACGTTCAAAATGAATGTTTAATATGTTTATGTTAGCTTGCTCATGAAGGCCCCTTCTAGCCGATGACTATTTTTCCTTCAATATATGATAGATCATTGCACTTCTCCGAAATCCAACATACATTGTTATTGTTCATAGCTTGGATTGTTTCACAAAATCTAACGTCCCACGTTTACACATAGACGCCGCTTCTACTATGATCAAAGCGTGGCCGAAAACATGGCCGATCGGGACAAATCGCGGCAAAATGTTTGAAGTTTGGAAAGAAGTGAAAATACGTTTCAAACTCAAGATATATATACATCATCGCCAAAATCGTACTATGAGCGTAATGTAATCGTGATATGATCGGCAGCACCGATATCGTCGTACAGTCATCCAGGTCTGCGTAGCGTCATAGTATGATCTTTAATTCGCTCTAGCGGCAGCGTAGCTTAAACGCAGTGAACGCAGCCGCTGGTCGGCAACAGTCTGCGTAAGATCGTAGTAGAAGCACAGCCTTTGACATAGGGGCATCGTAGTACGGTCGTTATATAAAGACCATTATCGTGTAATTTGCTCGATTGTTAACGTTTTAACGACCACGATTCAAATTTTTTTCAGATCGTGTCTTGCTCGGGGATCGTCGTTTATTTTATTATGTAAATTAATTATTTTCACATTTCAAATGTTGAAAATATCTAAAAACATCCTCACAAAGAGGTAGACAAAATTTTCAGGCAGTACATTTTAACAATATGTAAAAATAGCACATTGTCCAACAAAACAACCAAATTTTACATTCCAGACTATTCATTGTTGTTTAAGTTTTGAGTATGTAAGAGATCATGACTTAGACTAAAAATATAAATGAAGAAATTGATAGGTCACCGTGCTAATTTTTTCTATACGGCTGTCTAATTGATGAGGATTTCTCTGAAAAAGCAACAAAAGCAACAAAATATCATATACATTAAATTTTGCACTTTTTTAATGGTTTACTGATAAATGGTATTAGTAGTTTGTTATGTTTACTGTCTTTAATAGAGAAAATGATTTGTAGAACATTTTAATGCTCATAAAATTGTATGTAGTGTTAAAAGCATGAGCTAATGTAGAATTACCCCACCCACTTTTTATCAACTTGTGTAATATCACAAAATAAGTCTTCAACTAGAGGTGCATCCATAGGACACAGGCCCCAAATATCAGTTTTGAATTTGTAAGAGATGATGACTTGGATCAATAATAATAATTAAAAAAATGACAGGTCACCATGGAAAAATTTTAAGTTTGGATGTCTAAATCAATGAGCAATTCTAAAAAAGGAACAAAATATCATACAAATTAAATTATTGCATTTGTAGGGTTTTAACAACAAATAGTAATGTGACCTCAAAGTCGATTCATGTTTGGTGACTAGGTCACAAGTAGTAGTAGTAGTAGTAGTAGTAGTAGTAGTAGTAGTAGTAGTAGTAGTAGTAGTAGTAGTAGAAGTAGTAGTAGTAGTAGTAGTAGTAGTAGTAGTAGTAGTAGGAGTAGTAGTAGTAGCAGCAGCAGCAGTAGTAGTAGTAGTAGTAGTTGTAGTAGTAGTAATAATAATAATAGTAGTAGTAGTAATAGTAGTAGTAGTAGTAGTAGTAGTAGTAGTAATAATAATAATAATAGTAGTAGAAGTAGTAGTAGTAGTAGTAGTACATGTAGTATTAGTAGTAGTAGTAGTAGTAGTAGTAGTAGTAGTAGTAGTAGTAGTAGTAGTAGTAGTAGTAGTAGTAGTAGTAATAGTAGTAGTAGTAGTAGTAGTAGTAAATAGTAGTAGAAGTATTGTAGTAGTAGTTGCATTATTATTATTGTTATTATTATTATTGTTATTATGATTATTATTATTATTATCATTATTATTATTATTATTATTATTATTATTATTATTATTATAATTATTATTATTATTATTATTATTATTATTATTATTATTATTATTATTATTATAGAAAACGCCTTTTCCTGTGACGTTCCTCATACATGTTTCTTACTGTGAACGTAATTTGATTTTTTCAGTTATCTTAGCACAATGAAATGTGAGCACTATGTTAGTAACATGACAATTAAGTCGGGAGGATGTGGAGCAGCTGTGCTGGAGTCAGGTGAACCTGTTGTCTTTCATTTACCGATGAATTACAACAATGTGTACAGTTTTGCTTCACTGAGTATTTTCATAAAATTCGAAAAATTAGAAATATGTTATAAATCCGGCAGTTTATTTTTCCGACATAACAAATTTGATAAATTCAATTTTACCTTTCGGCGATTACATGTATAGGACTTGCCACTCCCTACACAATTAGAAAATGACTTAAATTTTATTTTGATAATGGATATCTAAGTCATCTAACCTTATTCTTTAAACGTTGTATTTATATCTTAGAGCCTGGTTTATACAATGAAACCACGATTTTCTACAGTCAGGATCCGAATACCTACCTCTGGTTGGACATTTGTCAGGACCTTAGTCCGCCAGGCAGCTGCAGGCAAAGATATTTTGATCTCCTTGCCCAAGCCAGTGTAATCAGTGAGTATCCAGCCGTATATAATTTTCATAACAAAGATTTGAACTCTTTTTGCAAAATGATTTAAACACTCTACAAGCTTAAAATCCAAATAACTTCGTAGCTAAATCATAGCTACTTTTGTCAACACATAAACTCGGAAGTCGACATCATCAGGTATGTTAGGTGCTAAATTTATTTGGCTTTAAAGTCAGACAATATTCCTTTTAAGCATTAATCAAAACCAGCGAAAACGAAAATAACTTAAAACCCTGTCAAATATGCAAAAAAGTACGTACCGTGTCTGCTTACGGATGAACCATCTGCTCTTCGATCTGTCGGTTGACGTGTGCATTATAGCCATAACGTTGGAAAATATCATGTAAACAACCTTAGGACTTTCCAAAACGAACCCATTCCACAAAATCTTGCGACTGACCTGACCTTGCATCATGCTCTTTAGAAAACTTTGTTATTTTGAATGTCTAGAAAATGGTGTAGCAGACCTTTCGGGCCTTCCTCTGGATATGATTGCAGTAGACTTGGCCTCAGTCATGAACAAACGGTTTGCGGAAAAAGATGTAAGATATATCTGGATTAACTTAGGTGAGATAGGTTATGTGTTTTTTTCTGTTTTGAAGTTCTTTGCATTGAATAAGAAGTTGTGCAGTTTTGGTGGCTTTCAATACTCCTTAAAGGTAGTTAAGTAGCGTTGTGTGTGCTGTGTGGCGGTAGTTTAATGTCTCCTCATTCCTTCAATCGGTGGTTTTATCAGTTACGCTCCCTGAAGGCCGCTCAACCTTTATTTTCTTTTCAGAATGTCCGTTATAGATGGGATCATAAAGAGAATCGGCGACATCACATATGAGATACAGTTCTGGGAATTGAAAGAATTTCTACGCATCAACAACTTAAAACAAATTATTTAATAAATACTAAAGTTGCACAAAAATAAACCGAAATATACCATAAACTTTATTTACAAATTACTATTATTTGTGTTCATTTTTGGAATGTTTTGGAATGTTTTTAAAAACAAGCTATGATTATTAAAACCATTCTTTCTTCCTTTACAGATAAGTCAGCTGTAGGTATTCGCTTTTTATGGAAGCATATTTGTGCGACAACTTAACCACATAAAATAACGTGAAAATAATGTAGGATTTCGCAAAAAAAACATCCATATTTTCAGGCCCGCCCGGCTAGCTCAGTGGATAGAGCATCGGACTGTCAATCCAGGGGTCGTGATTTCGATCCCCAGCCGAGGCGGGAAAAATTTCTCCGTGACAATTGAACTCGGACATTGCGTCTGAGAGTCATTTGTCCCTCACCTCTGATTCAAGTGAGGAAGCAGTCAGTCGCTTGCGGAGAAATTGGTTAGTACTGGTTAGAGACCCAGGAACACCGGTTAGGTGGACTGACCGCCGGGATATAACCAGAAAGGTGTTGAAACCAGGCGATAAACCCCAAACAAACAAACAATCCATATTTTCACGATTACAAAAAGTTATGTTAACACATATTTATTTCTGATAGTGCTCTAAACTGCCACAACATAAAGATAAAGTTTTCATGTAAATAATGGAGGATTTCACGAAAACACATAACTTTTCACGAACCTTAAAAATTTCACGAAAGATATTTTTGCATGAAAATAATGGAAGATTTCACGAAAAACAGATGACTTTTCATGAAAGCGTAACAATTTCACGAAAGATGCCAGTTATCTAAAAATTATGGGAGCATATTTTTCCCACAACTTAACCACATAAAATAACGTGAAAATTATGGATGTTTTCGCGATAAAAAAGTTATCTGTTTTCGAGAAAAAAATCTGTTTTCGTGAAATCCTCCATTATTTTCATGGAAACTATATCTTTATGTTGAGGCAAATTACAGCATTATCAGGAATAAATTCGTGTTAATTTCTTTCGTGTGCAACTTATCTGTTTTCGCGAAAAAAACTTTTTTTGCGAAATCCTCCATTTTTTCACGTTAATTTATATGGTTAAGTTGTTAAGACTGGGTTAAGTTGTTGAAACGCGTATTTAAACAGATTAATACAAGATGGAAGAGAAAGTGCACTTACTACTTCTTGATGCGAATCTGTCCCAAGGATGTCCAACGATAAAGTAATCTAGTCTAGGTAAACCGTTTTCTACGAGCGCTGGATGTACACTACGTCCCCGGATGATACTAACTCCGCTATCTCCCGGTACCGCCCGTACCGGACCGGACTGTGCTGTATAACAGTCTAGCTACACCACACTCCTCCCCGTTTTATTTTGAAGGACGGACTCCTGCGTGACGTCTCCACGGCGACAGGATCACGGATGGTATACCATTCGGTTCTGAGATGTGCAGCAGCTCCCCACAGTCAACAGGGTTGAAAGTGGGCTTCCTGGGTGAATGACCAGTACTAGTACTCGGCAACAGAACAGTTAGGTAACTGATCTGAGACCTAACCTTACCACGGGTCGCACCAAACCACCCCGTGGGATGCTGATAAATCCTCTGATTGGCTTCATCGCAAGACTGGGTTGAGACCCTGTAGAGCCCTGACCGGACGGCGCAGGACTTGTTCACCTATCCAAACCGGACGGCATAGGAATAGGTGATCCAACCGCAGGAGGATCTAGCTTGATTCCGCTTGCAAGACTAGACTGTATTTGGTAATGCAATCTGCTTGCATCCAGACTTCTGGACTCTGACATCTCCGTTATCAGGTCAAGGTTAACCTGATTAACCACCTTGTTGTAAACTTCCGCATGACTGATTTTGACTTCATCACGCTTCCCGTAGACAGTCGTACCCATGCCCTTGTGGTTCCCCAAAGCACACCTTGGTCAATCCTGGAGTGGCCAACAACAGGGTACGAAGGTGAACAGCCTTGGTCACCAACGGCACTGCGTCGTCTACAGCCTCGTAAAAGGATCCCCAATTTTCATGGGCTTTAGCATAGTTTTACAATCTCCACAGGGTAAGTCCTCCAGTCGCACTCCGGCAGCAAATGCCATGCACTGACCTTCAGGTGCCGGCGGTCGGGACAGTGCATCAGCATTTCCATGCTCACGACCCGCACGATGTTTCACCACCATGTTAAACCGAGATAGATCCTCCGACCATCTCGCCAACTGACCCTGAGGTTCATGAAATCTCATCAGCCATCTTAGACTCGCGTGGTCTATTCCTACAACAAACTATTGGTTTTGCACATGTAGGTACAGGTGCCGTCAAACCAAACTCCATCCGTACATGCTCAAAGAGACGCTACTTGGTGATGAAAGCAGTCTTTTTGCCATCTTCCTCCCTGATCCGCATCTGTCAATATTCTGAGTTGGCATCCAGTTTGGAGACCCAAACACTGCCAACCAGGGTGTCAAGGCAAACGTCTACCAGCGATAATGGAAATACATCCTTGATTGTAACCTCATTCAACGCTCTGTAGTCGACACACCACCTCACCCACAGATGCCTAGTCTGAGGCAGACTCTTACATTACACCTGCTTTCAGCATTTCTGCAAATGAGCCTCTTCTTCACCAGCAAAGCATACAAAAATGTCGAACCCGAGTTATGTTTCTTGTTATATGGGAGCTACATAGACATTTTCTTTGTACCACTTATCCCTAATTTTTTCATTGGCACTTCAACAAATCCCGTCCTAACCATTTCATTGGCACTTCAACAAATCCCGTCCTAACCATTTCCCTCCCTGCAGAAAAACAACTAAACATCCCTTAATTTAATCGTTTTTTATTTAGAAAGTTATATTCCCTACCAGAAATGATGGGCACCGGAGCATTCGTTCAACAATATGTTTTTTTCACACATTAAATTTTGTTCTCTATACGGACCCCCATAGCAAATTAAGAACCTGACCGTATTTGACAAACAACTTTCTCTTTTGTTTGATCCGGAAGAGAGCGTCCCCCCTCCCTGGACTACCCTGGGTCAGTTTTACCCCTTGGATTTCCGCATATTAAATCATGTGTGTCTTAAGTATACAGTAGTGCTGTAACTGATTTACTGGTCGGTACTTAATTTATTGATATGACGTCATACTACCGGAAGGCTGATGAACGTCATTACCTGATCTAGGTGCTTGTTGATATGACATCATACTACCGGACGGCTGATGAATGTCATTACCTGGTTCAGTAAAAGTTACATCAGAGATACAGTGTTCCGGTGTATTGTTAACACCGGTACTGCACTTTAACGATTGCTCTGTGTTGCTTCAGCTAGCCAGTCGGCTTGTGAAGCGTAGTTTTGGATCAGGATCCCATCATGATTTTGCTTAAAGCCAGACGGCTAATGTTGATTATTCTCTAGCCAGACGGCTGAATCACCTTCGGCATATCCTGCAGGCTTAATGAATTGAAAAAGCAAGTCTGCTACTTCAATCCATGTCTTTGAGTGGCCTCATCGTCATTGTCCTCTTTGAGTTTAGGACAATCTTTCCTAAAGTGCCCCTCCACACCGCAGTTATAACAAGCTGTCGACCGGCGTCCACGTCGCCCTCTGTTCATACACTCCCAGAGAGATTTTTGAAGCCTTTGCTCCAAATCTTCGAGTGCCTTCATAAATGGATGCACCTCAGACGGTGCACTGGCTACCGCATAGACAGGTGTAGATTCATCGGAGTTGTCACGCCTTTTCTGCTTCTGCTTACCAAACATAGCAGTATGCACCTGTTGGTACCTTCGTACCATCTGCACAGCTATCTGTATGGTTCTCGGCTCCTTCAGAAAAACGTGTTGCCCTGCATCCTTGTCTATCATGCCCAGGCAAAACCGACTCACGGATTGCTCTGTAGCAAATTCTACCGGAACAGTTTGAAACGCACGTGCAGCTAATGTTAGCACACGATCTGCCCACTCTTCTAGAGATTCATCAGAGTTCTGAGTAGCTTGTTGAAATCAAACTTGAGCTGCTGCTGGTAGCACATGTTCACCGAAACGCTCTTCCAGTTTGCATAATAAGCTACGGTAAGAAAAGGTTTCATTACGACCGCTTATTACAGTGTAATAGTCTAACGCTTTGTCTGTTAGACACCACACTAAGCCATTCAGGCACTCCTGGTCCGTCCATTCGCAGACTTCAGCATACTGAGTGAATTTCAGCTTAAATGCACTCCAGTTGCCCTTGCCATTGAAAGTTAGATGTTTTGGTAATGACGCAACAATTTCGCGTACACGGGACGACCTTCTGGAGGGCAGCGGATAATGAGAGGTCTCATCATCACTGTCATAATTGTGAAATGGTGTTGGAATTGGCATTTTTGTCCTGGGGATTGCACCCATATCTGGCAAACATGCTGGTGTTGACGCGGCTGCTGGGGCATATCTTACCGGACGGCTAGACATGTAATCTGGTGCCATTTTTGGCACATATGGCGTCGTCACACGGCTTGCTGGTATTTGTGGCTCAATACTTACAGGAGCCTGTTGGGCCTGTCGCAACACATCTTTAACAGCTTGCGAGTATTTCATTATAACATTTCATTATATGAAATGACTTTCATAGCTTTTAGATAAGGATAACGAATAAAATTATTTGAACTTGTTATAAAAATACTAAAAAATGGACCATTGTAAACGCGAATGAAAACTCATAGAACATTTAGGCTCAGACTTAGGCATAAATGTTGTTTGGTTACTGGTCAAACAAGTTTTTCGAGTTGAAGGTTACCATGACCTTGACCTTTGACTAACTGACTACAAAATCAATAGGGTCATCTATGTCTGATGACAAACCTCCCAGCTTTTTTTACAGACGATAGGAGAAATCGTTGTGTAGTAACTGGCCAGACAATTTGTTTTGTGATAAAGGTAATTGTGGCCTTAACCTCAACATAATTTGAAGGCATTGACAGGTGATGATAAATCTCCCTACAACATTTATGGGACCATTTGTGAAATAATTGTCTAGTAAGAGGTTTTATCTTGAAAGTCAATGCTACCTTAACATTTGTCTACAGATCAATAGGAGTAATCAAACCCGCCAAATCTGAAGACCGTATTCCAAATCATTGTCTAGTGAACTAAGTTTGTGATTATCTTTTCTGAATGGGCATTACTTTTTAACACACCAAAGGTGCAATAGTACTCGACTTAATTGGCCCGACACACTTTAAACTGTAACACCATAGAGATAACCTTAAGCTATTGTAGTCCTTAAAAACGAGTTAGGCCTCTTAAAATTATCCAATTTTTGACGTAAAAACTCGTTCAAAACGGCTTTTAACGGGTATCGGCAACCTACCACTTTACCAAAAATCTGCATAACATATTACAAAAATATGTTATAGGAACTGCTCGACGTGCTATTAGCTTAGCAATACTGTATAGTTCTTGCTGAATCATCGGACAATCCTTTACTTTTTAACTTTCCCGCCAAAACATTTCCGGGCATCAATCTGCTATTTTCGGTTGCGTCACGGTTCCGGAGTCAGGTCCATCGCCCGAAACACCTATGGACTATTCGGAGTTCTTAAAGACGTCATTATCTGAAGTTGAAGAAACCAAGTCTAAGCTTTCCTCATTGGTGCGATAGGAGCCTAGATAGCCCGAGGTAGATTTGACAACCTTGGGCTCGGATTCTCCATGTGATTTACGTATGTCATTGCAGAAAGAAAATTCTGTACGGACCTGCACTGTAAATACTTTCAATAGCTTTCCGAAAGCTTTTATAGCCATCAATATAGCCAACATTTTGCGTTCATTGGATGAAAAGCACGACACGCGCGTGTTACAATCACCGGACACTTCATTGTTGTGGTATGCCGCCCCAAATCAGACGCATTGGTTAACACCTGAACTTGAATAGAATCTTAACATATTTCGCGAAAATTCCAGTAATCAACCGACTCTTATCACCACTGTAATTCCTGCACAACATCACGATTTTATAATAAAATAATAATTAAATGACTGACAAGGATTGTTTAGATGCATGCAACCTGTAAGATTTACGCAAAAACAACTTGCCTGGTGTAACCGCCAAGGGCAATGATATACACTATCCTCAAACTCGAGCCAATTCACGCGCAGGTACAATATCACGTGAAAGTATTCGTTTTCACAATTATTTTAGTTTGAGCTTTATCGGAAACCTTGTCACTGTTACTCGTACTAATTGCATATCCTCAGTAAAATATATTCCTGAATGAACTTGTTGGAAAAAAAACAGATTTCTCATTATTGATGTTAAAGTCTTGCAAAGTTGCATCAACTGGTCAGTAAAATCAGTAATCTTTGAAACACTGGCAGTTAACTGATAAAACTATCAACAAAAACAGTGACACGTTAACAAATACTCTTAACATATTTTATGACTGGCCTTAAAACACAATCTGAAAACTATAGTACGCACCAAACATAATATTGATCTCTCCACTTAATATTTTTTTGAAGAGGTATGTGAAAACCCATCCTTAATACCCGTAGTCACAAATCTGTCACTGGGCTTAATAAGCTGAACACAAACCCGATTGTCTTCGTTACTGTATATTGGTGTAGAACAAAATGAATGAATGTGTCTAAAATCAGTTACTAATCTGAGTTTATTGTTTTTCTTCGTTGCACAGATAATGGACTGACACAAGCAGGCTTATAACAGCTGTTTTCAATAAAACCATTGTTAGCAACCTATTGATGGTTTTCTTCAGAATCTATAAAACTGGCTTGCTTTTCTGTAAAACTCCTTTTTGGTAGTTCAAAAGATTGAATAGCTGAAATGTTAAACGATAAAGGAACTACGTAAAACAGTGTATTAGGCATATCAGGAATCGCCACACTCCCACGCAGCGAAAAATAAGAGGGGAAGAGAGAGCATGATTGTAATAAGCATATCAATTCAAATAAGACGCAACAAAAATAAACGAAAAAGAGAACCCTTTGGGTTACCGCCTTGGAACAGTCAGGGGTAAAACAAAATGCCACTGGGGTTTAAACCAGGTTATAGGGTGCACCAACCTCACATTGTTAATGACATAATTCATGCTATATTTTTCCATGAATCAATGTTATCTCTATAATTGTGATGCACATAAGATCTTAAATGGGATGAAATTACATTGCTGAAAATTAAAACTTACTTTCCACGGACACAGAGAATTAATAACAGCATAAGATGCTTACCAAACATAAATTCCTGTTTATTTCCTTAGTGTACAATATTAAAGAATGAAACTAATCCAAAACGCGACTTAATGAAAAGGGAGAATACGTATTATTCATCCGTCTGTGGCGTAGTACTAGAGTTAACTTTCTTGTTGCCAAAACGCCTATCAGAAAATCCCCGCTGAGAAAAAACACTACACAGAACACACTGAACCTCGATAGCAACCACCGCGTGCTCGGCCTCTGAAGGACTGAACCTCGATAGCAACCACCGCGTGCTCGGCCTCTAAAGGACTGAACCTCGATAGCAACCACCGCGTGCTCGGTCTCTGAAAAACTGAACCTCGATAGCAACCACCGCGTGCTCGGCCTCAGGAGGACTGAACCTCGATAGCAACCACCGCGTGCTCGGCCTCTGAAGGACTGAACCTTGATAGCAACCACCGCGTGCTCGGCCTCTGAAGGACTAAACGTCGATAGTAACCACCGCGTGCTCGGCCTCTGAAGGACTGAACCTCGATAGCAAACACCGCGTGCTCGGCCTCCGGAGGACTGAACCTCGATAGCAACCACCGTGTGCTCGGCCTCTGAAGGACTGAACCTCGATAGCAACCACCGCGTGCTCGGCCTCTGAAGGACTGAACCTCGATGGCAACCACCGCGTGCTCGGTCTCTGGAGGACTGTTGACCTCCTCTTTGTGCTGAACTAAGTGTTAAAGTGACTCTGTGTTAAGACATGATGCGTTTTCTGTAACACCCGAAGTATACGAGATGTCGATGTTTCAAACTGACTATTCATAAATAAACCAGAATATTCGTCCTGCAAATGCTTGGTCTGTGCGTGACAGATAAGAAACAACTGATCCAATGTCTCTTCATTAATCTCCTGAGCTGGTTTGATAGTTGATAACAATTTAGCAGTCGTATCACTGTACTGTCTACACTTGGTGAATATGTTCAAAATAGGCTGTTCGGATCGCTTGATACCCGGATAAGATTTGTTGAGTTTGAGATCAGTATGTAGCTTAAGTCTTAGGAGTCTAGATAAAGAATCATCGAACTCATTGAAATCCCCGCGGGTATTAGTCAACTTCCCGGCGGCGGTCTGAGGCGGAACGCGACAGGTTGCCACCACGTTTCTGATATGTGGGTGCACAAGATCCGAAATTTCCCGCTATCGGTGATTTATGGCACTCTGCAGAAGCGCTATGTAATTTTTTTAAACCTCTAATTTTCTGTCGAAAGAAGCAAGATTTTCGCGAACTTCTGTGACAAAAGTATAAGTTTCTCTACGATTATAGGAAAGTATGTCCTCTCCTGAGAATGAGAACGATGTGACGTCATACAGCTGACATGACCTCATCAAGACTGTAATTTATGGTCGATTTGTCTCGTGACTGCTATCCCTATAGACTAGTTACAGAGTGGGTATGTGTCGACGAGTGTCTAAGGCCTAGAAGTTTTAAATTGTTACGCTTTCAATATTTCGGGGTTTTTTTGCTTCAATTAAAACATTCCATGTTGGAAACATACGGAGATATACCCAAATACAACGCAATGATCTCCTTTCATATTTGACGAAGACTTTATTTGGGTATTAACGAAATGGATGCATGCATAGCTGGTAACCTAGGAGATATGACGTGAACTGCCGAAAGATGCATCTAAGTATGGTCGTTGTCGTAAACCACAGGCATGCTAGTAAAAATTGATCAATTAAAATGAAAACAGATGAACTACGAAACGCCAAGCCTTGAAGGCTGAGAGTCCTAATATCAAGCATGCCAGAGCTGTATTAGAGGTAGGACATAGGAGAGAGTTACGAAATGTCACTGACTGCATATCATTTGAAAGCTCGCCACACTTAACACGCGTGGGCAGTAATATGCATTCCCATTACTGCCCATGAACAGGCTTAATCAAACCGAGCCTGCAGTATTTTTATATTTGTTCTGTTCGGTGGCTTTCAAAGTTACCTTTTCATCTATTTGTCGCGGTACGAATCTAGTCATTATCTGGGGAGAAGATGTGTAAGCGGCCCGGATAGATCGGTCGGGAGTGCACTCGCCCTGTAAGCGAGTGGTCCCGGTTTCGAGTCCCGGTCTGGCTGCACATTCTTTCTCACCCTGTGACATTTGGCGCCCAACGGAGGACCGCGACAGCATTGCTTGTATGTCTAACGACGCTCGCAATTGTGTATGGAAAGTACCCTCTGGGATTCGAGGACGAATTTCCAAGTTGTGGGGGCAAAATGTCGCGGTACGAATCTAGTCACTATCTGTAAGCGTCCAGGACAGCTCGGTCGGGAGTGCACTCGCCCTGTAAGCGAGGGGTCCTGGGTTCGAGTCCCGGTCTGGCTGCGCATTCTTTCTCACCCTGTGACATATTTTAACTATTACTGAGATTTATTCAAAAGTATTTTTTTTACATTTGTATATGATTTTGTTTTAACTAAATCGAAAGTCGGGTGTTTAATTTAGTCATGAAATTATAGTTCGTATATCTATTTAGGTCAGTCTTTTTAGGTCGTACAGAAAATGATAAATGAAACAAACACAGATAAAATATTGTCTTGCGATTGGAGGGTTGATATTATCTATTTGACATTTTACAATTTTGTCGTTTTAGCGAACAGGGATGATTTTAATTGTTGAACTGAGCAAACTGGAGTGGCTGTGTCTGTGGTCATAAACCCCGATAGATATGTTTTTGTGCTGAACTGACAAAAATAGGATGGGTTGAAGTATTCTGTCTTAACTGTAAGTATACACTTTGTGCAGAACTGTTTGGGTTTATATAAAACTAGAACGAAACGAAAGGATAAATACCTCCACTTATTCAGACAAGTCACTTGATTTTTGTATAATATGTGTAATTGTAAAAGAATAGTTGGGCAAACAAGGTTCCATTAAATGATACTTAAAAATACCTTATGGCGTTTCTCTGGTAACAATTGTCCCAGGATGAGAACCATCAATAGATCCTGCCCGACCTCTTTGTGCATTTATTATAATAATTCGGCAAACGGTTTATAATATTTCAGACACACGAGTGTTTGCAGTACTGAAAGTAAGAAAGGTCCAAAGCCTTGCTATTAGTTGTCTCAGGAACTAACTTTTAACAACAATATACACATTTTGGTCCTCCGCGACTGAAAGAAATGCGCCATCAAATGAAGAGAAGTAGATGATTGACACACAATATATTTACTATAATGAAATAATTAAGGTCATAAATCTGGTCATAATATTGACAGGAACAATTCATTCTTGACAAACGATAACACATCATGCTTTATTATCGTTGTAAATCACAAATTTATCCGCAAGCCACTGAGGAGTTGAAGAGTCAGCAACCAACAGATAATTTGATTTCACTGAATAAGCTCTATGTAACTCGATATTCAAAAGGAAATTAAAAAAAAAACAACATTTATACGGCTGGATAGCTCTATTCAATACTTTTACACTGATTAATAAATGTTCCGATAAAATGTCTCAATGTTTAGCGAAAATGTCATTTGATTACTCACATTAACTCTTTGACTATCATATACCATCAAAGCGCTGAAAACGTTGACAGACTGTCGCGCCGTAGTATTACATTTCCTACGCAACACAATGTCAACTCAAGCTAACGTCGTTTAATATGTGCAAACGCTAGAAACTCCACTGTCAACCTAAATACTTGCTTACGACCACATGTTATTTCCAAGATAATTTTATAAGATTCGAGCTTAACTCAAGCACAAACACTTTTGCATCGGAACTTTTACACTACGAAAGTGAACTTCACAACACTTCAGTTTCGTTGCTATTGTAAATACAGTGAAAATGTGATTTAAGAGGAACTCAATAGGAAATTTGATGCATAGCATCAATTCGGCGCGAGAAATATTTTTGCAATCAGATAAACCTAAGATGATCCGAAGAAATGTTTTAGAAGATGCGCACGAAAGATTTTGATTGACAGAATGACAAACGCAATGGCACATACCATTAGGGTTATAGAATTAAAATAAGCTTTTACAAATGTGTGCTTATCGCAGTTAGTTTTTTGTCTATAATATCACGATTTTATATTCAAAATTGTTTTGCGATGATAACAATGTCCTGCAAAAGCAAAATGAATTTCATAGAACAGGTTGAATTGCTTTTTAGATGGCGTCAAAAGCTAACCATAAAGATGAATTGGAAAACACGAAATACCGGAATTGGGTGAAAGCTGGTCTTTCTCTGAAATACCTCAAAGATGGCATCGGTGACTTTGCAGATGAGTGTGCTAAGTCAGAGGTCGATCGAATCTTGCAGAAACTTGGATTGCCTAGCGGAACGTCGTGCAACCTGTGCACACTGACTACACTGAGGCCGGCACATGTAACGCCTCCAAAGGCCAAACATTGTTCTATTGGTCAACGTCACTGCAATTGTCTCCAAAACAATACGACAAGCTGTCCAAACAATATCTGTGGCAAAATCTATGACGAAATCGTTGACTCTCACGGGACACGAAGTCCGAACTGGAAAAACACAGACATAACAAAATGGACCCCCAACCCATGGGAAATAGCCAGATGCTTCATAAATGCTCCAGGATATGAAGCGACGAGATCTGCATCCGATACAGATTTAGCTGGGCTATTGCATGTGTTTATCAACAGTAAAGGCTTTCAAGGACACCTGCTTTGTGCGATTAATGATTTCGAAAAGGTAAATGTCTAATATGGCAAAATATTTTGATAATTTTGCATTTGACATTTAATTAATGCATGTATGTTATCAGAAAATATTTGCATATCTTAAATGGTTTGTCACTATTATCACAATGCTTTTATTATAACTTGATCAGTTGTTGTCTTTTCATAGATTGCTATTTATATAAGTAAGCATTTCATTCTTTTGTACTATAACCATTTACCTAGAAATCACACATTTAGAAACGTTTCTTAGTTGTTTCCTAACATTCCTATATTACATTGTCGTTTTTACAGATAAGAAACTGGAGAAACTCTCTATTTCATTCACCGAAAATGGAATTGGAAGACCAGCAGTTAACAGATGGAATAAATGACATCATTACGATTCTCAATGATGAAAAGGAGCTGAAGGACAAGGAATGCTCAAAACAAGCAATTCATAAACTGAGTGAGGTAAGTAAAATTTGTTTGTTCGAATCAATATTTGAATTGACAGTTGACGTTTGTATTTTCATGAAATAAACACCGCAAACCTAGTATTGTGTATGATATAAAATGTTCGTTATATGATTCAGCTTCAACACGAAAGTTTCATCATAACAACAGAGACAGAAGCGGAAGTATGCCGGGCGGCACTTGAATCTATTACTCAAATAACTAAAGAGTTAAGGTCCGCACAAGAGGAAGTAATAAGAGACATTGCTGAAGCAAAGAAAGACATTATGTTGAAACACGAAGAAGCAGAGAAAGTCATATATATGAGACAAGAAGAAGCAGTTAAAAACGTTAAGGACGCTGCAGATACATGCATAAGCCTGACGCAAAGAGAGGTTCCTGAACTTCGTTATACGGTCAAGACACTCGAGTTAGAGATTAAGACTTTAAACAAGGTAAGCATAATATGGTATGTTCTTCGGAAATGTTACTATACTTCATTAGAAAAATAAAAAACAAAATAAGAATATTAAAAAACGATATTTATCGAATATGTTATAATATCTTTTCAACTTTACACGCATCATCTTGTCCTTGAATTATGTCTCCCTCCCCTCTGGGGGAGACATTATTTTTGCCCTGTCCCTCTGTCCGTCTGTCCGTCTGTCACACTTCGTTTCCGCTCAATAACTCGAGCTCCCTTTGACCCAGAGCTTTCAAACTTCATAGAGTGATAGCCCTTATTGAGTAAAAGAACCCTATTGAGTTTGGGGTCAGTAGGTCAAAGGTCAAGGTCACAGTGACCTGAAGAGTGAAAACCGTTTATAACGCGGTTATCGCGGATCCATCATCCTGACCGCGTTAATACCGGTAAGTGGATCCGCTTTATATTTCCCGACCGCGTTATTGAGAGAATCCGCGTTATCCGCGTTATATTTTCCGACCGCGTTATTAAGCGAATCCGCGTTATATTTCCTGACCGCGTTAATAAGTGAATCCGCGTTATATTTTCCCACGCAAAATACACTGATAATTTGCAAATTCTTTAGTGACACACTTCGTTTCCGCTCAATAGCTCGAGTACCCTTTGACACAGAGCCTTCAAACTTCATAGGGTGATGTGATGGCCCTTATTGAGTAGAAGAACCCTATTGATTTTGGGGTCAGTAGGTCAAAGATCAAGGTCACAGTGACCCGAAGTGGGAAAACCGTTTCCGCTCAATAACTCAAGTACCCTTTGACCCAGAGCCTTCAAACTTCAAAGGGTGATAGCCCTAATTAAAAAGAAGAACCCTATTGATTTTGGGGTCAGTAGGTCAAGGTCACAGTGACCCGAAGAGGGAAAAACGTTTCCGCTCAATAACTCGACTACCCTTTGACCCAGAGCCTTCAAACTTAATAGGGTGATAGCCCTTATTGAGTAAAAGAACCCTGTTGATTTTGGGGTCAGTAGGTCAAAGGTCAAGGTCACAGGGTTCCGAAGAGTAATAACCGTATCGCTCAATAACTTGAGTACCCTTTGACCCAGGGACTTCAAACTTCATATGTTGTTAGCCATTATAGAGTAGAAGAACCCTATTGATTAGGGGGTCAGAAGCTTAAAGGTCATGGTCACAGGGGCCTGAAGAGTGAAAACCGTTTCCACTCAATAACAGGAGTTCTATTTTACCCAGAACCTTCAAACTTCATACGATGGATGTCCTTATTGAGTAGAGGACTCCTATTCATTTTGGGCTCAGTAGGTCAAAGGTCAAGGTCACAGGGTTCATGGTGCAGGGGTAATCTCGCAGGGGGGGGAGACATGCGTTTTTCTCAAAAAACATCTAGTAAAAACTGTTTTCTTTATGTTTAATGAGCAATTTATCTTATTTTCTTTGTCGGTGAACAGCATCTTATCATATGTAGACTCATGTGTATCCATTCCGAAGGCTGGCATTAGTGAAGCGACTGACATTTCAAAGTACTCCGGTAAAGTAGGACTCCAGTAGCCCCCTTATCGATAAGATCGTTTTGAAACATTATGTTGAAACTACATGTACTTAAGATATCAGCTTGAAAGCTGGCTTATATATTAACATTTTCAATCTTCATAAAAACTCATCGCCATTACTATATACGCCTTTCCAATAATTCGATGAATTTATTTGGTTACCTCCCCTGTCCAGTCACGTGACTGCTCTACAGGAAAAATGATTGCTCGCTGTAATAACGTAATAGGGAATATGTACCTACAACTTTCTTTTTTATAATAAAATTCTTTTTTGGAAAATATATTTTCTCTTTGAATTAGTAATAATACATCAGTGTCATGATATTTTTGAAAATAATTTATAAAACAATCAGGTTTCTGACTAAAAGTGTCAATTCATTATTCCTCGCATTAAACACTAAACGACTTGAACTAACAGACAGTCGCAGTGTTCTCTTCACGGCTTAATTGAGTCTCGTTTCCGGATTAGCGTGTCTATTCAACTACTGACATCATGTTGTGATAATGTCGGCGGCGATTGATTTTGAAGGCGGCATGCCATAAACATGTCAAACTGTCTCGGACACGGGGTCATCTGTCAATTACTTAAAGGGGCAGATATCATTGACCAATAGAGATCGTGTAATTTCTATTTGCAATGTATCTACACCTCCCAATTCTTAAGTATTTCGGAGTCCTTTAACTACTGGATGTGCCAGCAAATGTATTTGATTTAGCACTTAAATGGATTCTTAATCAACATTACGACACGTTTTAAAAACAAAATCCGTCAATAAGAAACAAATCTTGTCAAAACATTTTATATATGTTTAATTAAGAGTTTGGGCTTTTATGCCAAAATTTCAATCTGTCAAACCTAAGAAATCTAAATTGGATATGCAACCATATTGTGATATAAATATTCCCATCTTTTTGGAAGCCGGCATC